>SJYV01001915.1:476551-687572 GCA_006410875.1 Neotragus pygmaeus
AATCACCTTGCTGTACACCTGAAACTAATACAGCATTGTAAATCAACTATATTTCAATACTAATTGAAAAAAATTACTACTGGTCATAACGAATGGATATCTCAAGTGTAATTTTATTGCTCTTCTATGTGTGGGAAGATGCAAGAACCTGTATTCATTAAAACCCACCCTGAGCTATACACTAGTGGTAAAGTACCTATCTGCCAGTGCAGGAGACATAAGAGATGTGGGTTTGATCCCCTGTGTTGGGAAGATCTCCTGGAGGAAGGCATGGTAACCCACTCCAGGACTCTTGCCTGGAGAATCTCGTGGATAGACGAACTTGGTGGGCTACAGTCCATAAGGTTGCAAATAGTCAGACATGACTGAAGTGACTTAGCGTGCATGCACGTATGAGCTATACATCTAACTGTCCAAGGGGCTGTTTTTCCAAAGCTGAGTGCCTCATCCTGTTTTCCATCCTGAATTCTTCTCAAGGTGCACTGTCAGTCATTCATTGACTGTGGCTGGCTACTTCATCTTTTTAGAGTTGAGTGCTGAGCAGGCTCTTTGTTCTTCTTTGTTCATACAAGAGTGTGTCCAGTGCCAGTGGATAGGTGTATAGAACCCTCTGACTGGAGGGAGCACCGAGGTAGGACTATAATCCAGTCAGCTCACGTCCCCATCGCCTCCACTGAAATACTAACTGTAACATTTCTAATGGAGAGGAAGCCACTCTACCTTAGTTCTTCTGCTGTGGGAAGTTCTTGGGTGGGAGAGAGTTAGGAGGGAGAAGCGGTCAACAGTGGGGGGATGGAGAAATTTTAACAAATATTTATATAGTCCTCCCTGTAGACTGGGCACTATTTAAGCCCATTACAAATACTAACTCATTGAATCTTCATCATAGCTCTAAGGAAGGTTGATCCTTTCTGTATTGCCATTTTAAAGAGACTATGGCACAGAGAATTTAAACAAGTAAACTGTGATCACACATCTAGTAACTGACAACAAGATTCCAACTCTGATAATTGGTTCCAAAATCTTTCTTCTTAAATATTCTGAAAGAAAGAGGGATAGGAGGATTCTAGCACCATGGTTTAATTGGTTGCTGATATGCTGTGATTTTAGGGGAACAAGAAAACCAGTTCCCTCTGGAATGGACAGACGTAGTTTCAGTAAGATGTCACATGTTTTCCGGAACATACACAGGACTGAACATTCTGAGACCACTGGGGTTTAAGCCACTGTCCTAAGCACTATCCTGCATGATCTCTTCTCTCGCAGATCTTATAGCCTAGTGGAGAGACACACACCATCAACAACAATAACAAATAATAATAATAAGGAAAAATATCATAGGTCAGATGATGGTATATGCTGTAGAGAACAGTGAAGCAAGGCAGGGGATGAGGAAAGGGGAGCAGTGCTGAAGAGGGTTTGAAGACTAGTCAACAGAGGTCTTGCTGATAAGGTGTCAGCAAGCAATGGCCTGAAGGAGGTGAGGGAGATAAATATTTGATGAATGAATGAATGAACGAATATTCAAGCATATTTAGTCTTCCCAGTGAGACATCCAATAAGTTATCTTGTTACTCGGCCTTAGCCAGGCTGCCTGGCTCCCTGACTTAATTCAAACTGATCTTCCGGTTGAATCCCACGCCTCTTCCTGTCATGTGGTTGCTGCCACTTCCGGCTTAGCCAATGAATCTCCTTCAGGGTGGAAGAGGATACAACCATGATTTTCTCTTTAAATGACAGAGAGTTTAGGGGTTCTTTCTGGGAATATTCAGGGATCATGTGGTAGTAAATGCTCACCTGTTCTGGGCTCGGAGTGAGAGGAAGGGGGCTGAGTTGGGCTGTTATTACTAATCTGTGTGGGCCTTCCCAGGTGGCTCAGTGGGTAATGAATCTGCCTGCAATGCAGGAGACACCAGTTCAATCCCTGAGTTAGGAAGATCCCCTCGATGCGGGCATGGTAACCCACTCCAGTATTCTTGTCTGGGGGATCCCGAGAACAGAGGAGCCTTCTGGGCTACAATCCATAAGGTCACAAAGAGTCAGACATGACTCTGCAGACGTGACTGACTGAGCACACATGCATGCACTAGTCTATGTGCTTGCACATGCACATTATGCAGGACTGAGCATATTTTGACGGGGAAGTGAGCCAGATGTGAAAACAGAAAATAGATTTACTGAGAAATGAGGGAATGGAGGAAATGGGAAAATGTGAAGCTTTTGGAAATGTGCAGAGATTAATTCTAACTGATACCAAGAATGCAGAGAGGTGTTTTCCGGCTCTCTAGGAATAAGAGCGATCAGACCAAGAGGAACAAGGACCTTGAAACCAATCAGTCCTCCAAGAAGAACAGGAGAGTGGACAGACAGTGAAAAGGACAGCCAGAAGGCAGATAGGTGACCAGCTGAGCTGCGAGGAGGCAGTATGTGAGAATTCTGCCAGAAAGATGGTCTGGTCACACACCATGGATACTGGAGCCGGCAGAATGTGGGATGCAGGCCAGCCCTAGGAGTCACTGGTCCATTATCTGTGATTCTCCGTGCCCACTGACCTGGGCATTGAGCAGAGAATCAGTCTGAAGGGCCTGTTTTGGGGAGAACTAGGGTCTTGACCACTGACCAGGCAGGATCCCAGTACCAGGAATGGAACAGGACCCAATGCAAGCCTTCCCTGGGCTTCTCTCAAGGATGGACATTCACTCCAGAACTTCCTGGTAGAGTTCAAGTGGCTCCCCACTGTGGAGAGCCGTGGGCAAGGTGGCCGGGCAGGTCAAGGCATGCTCCAGGCTGAGTGAATAGACCCAGGCTGAAAAGGTTCTATCGGAGAACCCCAGGCAACCATGGGAGGCACACAAACAAGGGTCGAGGTGAGCTGAGTTCTTAGGTTATGATGACAGGGGCTTTTTGTTTGGTTTGATTTTGGTTTCTGTACCATAGTAAGAAAGCTAACCTGTTAAACAATTGGAGGTCTCATTAACCTTAGATTGCAGATGTCAACAGGAAGTAGGAAAACAATAACCCCGCAGCCTCAACTGTCAGGGGCATCAATGGGGGGAGCCTGACTAGGGCTCTGAGGAGAGCAGGGTTCAGTCAGCACAGACAGGAAGGAAGATGAGAGGAAAGGAAAGAAGGAAGGGAGCTGGGATCCATGATGTCTCCCCCAGACAAAAAGCTGTCTGCAAACTGGCATTAAGCTGGCCTGAAAGTTTTGGCTACTCCTAAGCCCTCCTCTTACTTGGGACTCCGAGCCTGGGGAGATGGTGTTAGGGGTGTGCTGCTTCAATGCTTAACAACTGCTCTCCCAGGAGAAGGAAAGAAGAAGAAGAAAAAAATTCTGATTTTGCCAATTCCCATCATATAAGTGTGGGAATTTATACAATGGCTGCTCTGACTGATTTCAAGCTACCAACCTGAAGCCCACTGGCTTACAGCATTCCTGAAAATGTAATAGTTGCTTCCTGGTGTGAACCTCCACCCCTGAGGGAGAGTCCCTTAGACCTCATAGCCCTTCTCATAAGAAACACTCAGTTCAATGGGGTCCTTTTAGGAAAGTGCCCTTTCTGGGCCCAGAGGATGGAGGACGATGCAATCCTATCTCCTAACCAGTATCTGCCTTCCCTAGTCCTTTGTGCTAGAACTGAGTCTGCGTAAGGATCATCTAAATGTTTGTTTAAATGGCGGTTCTGGTACCAACTGGCAATCAGATAAATAATTCCTGGAGATCTCATGCACAGAGTAGTGATTATAGACAACCATGAATTATAATGGAGAAGGCAGTGGCATCCCACTCCGGTACTCTTGCCTGGAAAATCCTATGGGTGGAGGAGCCTGGTAGGCTGCAGTCCATGGGGTCACTAAGAGTCGGACACAACTGATTGACTTCACTTTCACTTTTCATTTTCATGCATTGGAGAAGGAAATGGAACCCTACTCCAGCGTTCTTGCATGGAGAATCCCAGGGNAGAGTGAAAGCTCAGGTCTGTTATTTTTAACTCTCAGGAGACCCTCCTCCCCCAGCCTTCTCTCCTATGAAATGCTCTCCCTGCTGTGGACAGTGGAATCTGCCCAGGCTATGGGACCGTGGCTCTGATTTTGCATCAGGGAGAGTGGGTCTTGTTTCTCAGAAGAGCAAGTGGCCAAGGCAAACATTGCCAGACTGGGGACTTCCCAGTTGGTCCAGTGGTTAAGAATCTGCTTCCAGTGCAGAGGATGAAGGTTCCATCCCTGGTTAGGGAACTAAGATCCCCTGTGCTGCAGGGCAACTAAGCCCATGCACCCAAATAAATAAACATTAAGGAACAAAAAACTGCCAGACTGCTTTCTCAAGTTCTGCCCTGTGTAGTTGAGACTTGGCTTAATGGGAAAGGTGAAGAAGGGAAGCTTTCCAGGCTTAGCATTGATGCACAGAATGAGGAAGAAGGAGGAGGGTGGAGTTCTACCACAGTGGGACATACACTGTGATGATGGATATTAGATAACAGGTGGAACATAAAGATAGTAGAATCTTTGAGGATTTGGAAGCAAGGAAGCCAAAGCAGTTTGTCATGGGCAAGGCATGAGGGTGCTGACTTGCTACAGACCTGCTTTTCAGTTTTCATTCTTGAATTTTTAAACCACAGTCACACTCAGAGAGCTATTGAGGAATGAAGCCAAGATCATTGTCCTCTGGTGATGGTGCGAGGTTCACTTTTTCCTAGTNCATGAGGGTGCTGACTTGCTACAGACCTGCTTTTCAGTTTTCATTCTTGAATTTTTAAACCACAGTCACACTCAGAGAGCTATTGGGGAATGAAGCCAAGATCATTGTCCTCTGGTGATGGTGCGAGGTTCACTTTTTCCTAGTTGAACTGCCAACATTTTGAGCCATTTACCACTATAACGATCACTGCAAGCAGTCTGTGGACACTCTGGATGTTCCAGCCCAAGTTGGAATGAATAATTTTGATCAAGATCCTGCTTGCAATGCGGAAGTGAACTCAAACAAAAAAATTTTATTTAAGTTACTTACACTTTTTCATTGAAGTATAGTTGGTTTACAAATGTGTTAGTTTCTGGTGTACAACAAAGTGATTCAGATTTTAGATCTGAATATAATATCTGATCCAAACATTCAAATCTTTTGCAGGGGGGGGGTCTCTTCCATTATAGGTTATTATAAGATATTGAATATAGTTCCCTGTACTGTATAATAGGACCTTGTTGTTTATTTTATATATAGGAGTATATATCTGTTTATCCCAAACTGTTAATTTATCCCTTCCCCACTCACTTTCCTCTTCGGTAACCATAAGTTTGTTTTCTTTGTCTGTGAGCCTATTTCTGTTCTGTAAATATGTCCATTTGTATCATTTTTTAGATGCCAGAGGTAAATAATATCATATGCTATTTGTCTTTCTTTCTCTGACTTACTTCACTCAGTATGATAATCTCTAGGTCCATCCATGTTATTGCAAATGGCATTATTTCAGTCATTTTTATGGCTGAGTAATATTCCATTGTGTATATATATCAGATCTTCTTTGTCTATTCATCTGTCCATGGACACTTAGATTGCTTGCATGTCTTGTCTATTGAATAGAGTGTTACAGTGACATTCGGGTATATGTATCTTAGATAAATGCCAAGGAATGAGATTGCTGAATCATATGGTAACTCTGTTTTTAGTATTAGACAAAATTTATCCCCACCCTAGTGTTCACCAGTCATAAAAAAAAAAAAAAGGTCCATGCACAGTGGGAGATGTGCCTAGTGCAGGAAGAGACCACAGTAGGTGATCAGGTTAACATTCAGCATAGCACCCGTAGAAGTGGGCAGTTGGGATTATCTTTCTCTCTGAAGGTTTACTTACTCCCACACTGTGTTTGCCCTGCTGGAGAGTAAGATGCAGAGTAAATTGGGAATCACTATTGAAACATAGTAATGGGACTGCAATGAGAGTATCCAGTTCCCAGACATGGCAGTTTCAAGAAAGCAGAAAGTACACATGGCTACTCACCAGATTCCAGAATATTTTAGAAATAAAATGCTTCCTGAAAGCACTTTTATTGGAAAATGTTATTTAGGAGAGTTTCAAGTTTATTTTAGAACTTTTTCAGTCAGTGGGTAGCACACCCATCCCCAGGTCAAGCTGAGATCACTAGATGTGCAGGACAGAGAACTCTTTCAGGCCTCACTGGACCCAGTGAAACTGGATTAGGGAGAACAACAATGTTTAAGATCCTCGGAGGCAGGCATGGCCACTCTGCTGTCTCTCTGCTGCATAATTTCTCAACTTCTACCCTTTATGCTGCTTTCTTTTTCCTGTTCCATTTTCCAGTTTCAATCCCCAACATAAAACTCCAAACCTGTATTGTCACTGAGAATTCTATTTCCGAGTATGTCTCAAGGGGCATGATAGCAGGTGGAAAGAACTTCAAGAAGTTGTTTGTTAGGTGGTGTCTGGCTGGCAGATGGAGATCCACCCTCCAACCAGGAGGAGTTGGCAAAGCCTGGTCTTTTCAAGGCTCANATTCTATTTCCGAGTATGTCTCAAGGGGCATGATAGCAGGTGGAAAGAACTTCAAGAAGTTGTTTGTTAGGTGGTGTCTGGCTGGCAGATGGAGATCCACCCTCCAACCAGGAGGAGTTGGCAAAGCCTGGTCTTTTCAAGGCTCATCAAACAGCATTCAGTATTTTCCAACATCCCTAGATGGGCAGACTTGCTCCTGCATGCCCTTCCCCCAACTTAAAAAAAAAAAGGTAAAATTTAAAAGGAAAATGTAAGTCATGGGTTTCCAAGAATTTATACTTACTTCATCAAATCTATTGTTTTCCAAGAGTTGTTTGGAGTCCAAAAAGACTAATGAGTCTTTTCCAAATGTCTTTCAAAATCCTTTCTTCTTAAAAGGACATTTAGAGGCTTTGAAAATTGTTCCAAGGGTAAAAATAATATTATTAATAAATTTCTCAAAGCTCTCAACCCCTGTAGGTTCAAATTTTGCTTAATTCTTCAAATGCAAAGGACTTTGAATTGCTACTGGGATTTGTCATTTCTTGTTTACGGGGCTTTTCCAAAGGGGTAAGAGTCATCACATGGAAGTCCACTAGAGTTCACTACATGGCTCACAGCCTTGCCCATGACCCAGGACACTTCCAGAGTCTTCTGAAGCAGTACCTTCAAGAGAGCCTTCCCCTTCTTTCTTGGTGGCATCCATGGGGACAGGTGGGAGGTAAACTGAAAGCATCAACTTTTCAGCCTGCCTTATTTTGGGCTAGTAGATCAAAGTCCTCCCAGAACAGTTCTATTGTGGGCATACAATCTGTATCACATAAAACAGGTTATCTATTATTGGGTGGCTTCACTGGTGGCTCAGACAGTAAAGAATCCACCTGCAATGCAGGAGACAAGGTTCCAACCCTGGATCAGGAAGATCTCCTGGAGAAGGGAATGGCTACCCACTCCAGTATTCTTGCCTGAGAAATCCCGTGAACAGAGGAGCCTGGCAAGCTACAGTCCATGGGGTTTCAAAGAGTCAGATACGACTGAGCAACTAACACTGTGGGGTGCAAAGAGAACAATTTTTCCTTAGGGTGTGTGCAAAGGAGCCCTTTGTGCTCAGCTGACCTTGAATGTTGTCTTCGGATGACCTCTGGTGGTGGAATTTTTCCCAGTATATCCACAGCAATGTGTCTGAGCCAAGCTATCCTTGTTACATTTTCCTACATTCCTTTCCTCCTGCTTTGTTATTCACATTCAGCAAGGAGCAAGAATCAGTTGCAAACACTCAGAATAAAGTGGTGCATGTGCCTCACCAGACTTGGTGTTTCAAAAAGTTGCCTGTGCCTTCTCTTTCAGTGAACCTCTGATATATTTCCTGTGGAAAGAGGAAGGAGTCAACATGAAGGAAAATGCAGCATCTAGAGTGGTTTTCATTTTGCTACTTTTTATCAACGCCAGCCTTCTGAATGGTAAGTAAGAGACTGTCATGTTTTCTTTCACTTCCTGTGTTATTTGTACAAGAGGAGGGGAGAATCCATCACAGTCCTTTTGCAGCACAGTTATAGGAGATGAAAATGTCCATGGCATTTGCTTCTCTTCAATTATTTACAATATTATGGGGATTAACATGAAGGCAAAAATTAATGCAAAAGACTGGATGCAGTTAATGCCGCATCCTGTCACCATGCTCTACTTCCATCCTCATTCTGGGAGTGCCGAGAAACAACCCTGCCAGGGACATATCACAATTTCAGTCCAGGTTCTGTTCCTTACTGGCTGTGCAACCTTGAGCCAGTTAACTTAGTTCTCTGGATTTAGACACCTTCAAAGTGAGGATAATGATGTTTCCTCCACCTCAGATGAAAAGTTGTGTGAGAAGAATCTTTGAAAACCTGTTAAGAGATCTAAGGGGATTGCTGTTACATGGTGGAAAACAGGAACACCTAACTCTGCTATGCAGGAAATGAAATTCACAACTAGACTAGTACATGCGAGCCTGTGTGTGTACATTTCAGTGTGTCTACCGCAGTCTATTTGTAAGTGTGTATACTTGTGTATATCCCTGTATCTATTAGCTTCCCTGTACGTACCTGATTGAAAATGTTCCTCTGTGTGTACCTATGTGCATACCCATTTGTGGGTGGATATTTCTGCATATGTACATATGCGTGGACCAGTATCTACTTCTGTAAGTACGCAGCTGTGTATATTGTTCCTCCGTGATCTGTGGGTGTGTTTCTGATATGGGCTCTTCTGTTTGAACGTGTGTGTGTTGGGGGTGGGGAGTACCTCTGTGGTTGTCCCTGTATGTGTGTGCATTTTACAGGGAAAGTGAGACCGTCCATTCACGGTAACCATCTCTTCTAAAGTGGGTGAAAGAAACATTTGACTAATTACAGTTTCACAGCTTTACCTTCCTGTCTTGAATTTTCTCGAGGTACAGTTAATAACCAGTGAAATGTGTGAGAGAGAAGCTTTCAGGAAGAGAAAAGGGAATGCGGAGATTGGTACAATCCATACAGAAACTTTAAGTGTTCAACTAAGCCCCAAATAATCAACAGTTGCCTTAATTTGGCTTCTAAATATGCTCATTATTGAGCTGTAAACTTTGTGTGTTTTTCAAATATAAGCTTTTCCTTCCACCTCACACACTCCTTCCTAGCCACAAGAAAAATCAAACAAAAAAATCATTTCACCCTGTGAAATTGTCCTGAAGAAATATTCCCTAGAGGTCAGGCAACGTTCCAAAATGGGCAGAGCTAAGCCCAGACTGGCTGGCGCGGACAGTTTTCAGGGGATCTAGCAGCTGGCTGGGCTCCAGCTGACTCGGCCCAGGGACCTTGGCCCAGCCTCGTATCCCATCACCCCATTCCATTCAGTTCTTCTTTCTGGCCAGTTTTGCCTAGTGCCCTTCTTCCCACCCGTATCCTCGTCTGAACTCGTTCTTCCTGAAGCTGTTTGCTAGCAGTTATAGCTCAGGAGCCCGCCTGAGGGATGAAGGACCAGGGTGGTGGCAAACAGACAAGCCCCCAAGGTTCAAGGATCGCCTCCTGGAAGTGCCCCTCTCTGCTCTGGCTTTCCTGAATGAAACACCACCTGGGGTTACATGGTTGGGGATAGCGGGACTCTTTCCCTCCCTGGACCTGACAGATAAGGAACAGAAGAGGGTGCCAGTTCACCAAAAGCTTCGGTGACTAGGCAACTCAAAAACTCCATCCACATTGGGTTTTCCACATCACCTCTTTCAGCCCCACTAGCTTCCAGCTGGGACTAGATAATGATGGTAGCTCCTAACTGGGAGAACAGCTACCTACTCAGCCGCCTCTAGGAGCTCCCATGCCTCCTACCTCCAAAAAGAGCCAAGAATTACAAAAAAACCCTTTGCCATCTCACCACATAAAGACCCAGGGAGAGAGGGGAAAATATATACAAAAAGGGGACTGAAAACCCAGCTTCAGAACTGAAGACAGGGAGGATGGGAGCCACACTGTGAGACTGAATCATAGGTCAAAGTTGAACAGAATCAAGGAAGAGTGAAGCAGAAAAGGAAGGGATGGAGAAGATGGGAAGAGAAGCAGCTAGAGGGGGAGCCTGGGTGACACAGTGAAAGAGCAAAAGAGCAGAGAATTGGGTTCACTGTGTGGGAGTGGCAGAAAGATGGGGGTCAGTGAGCAGAAGGGAGAGGTCCGGGGAGCATCAGATCAGCAAATGATCACAGGATGCTTGTGTCTGAAGGCGAATTCTTTTTAAACGTTCACCCTGGTGCTGTGGACACATATCTGCTCCACAGACACCTTGGGATTCTGGAAGGGCCAGATCTTGCTCAATCCTTGTGTACCCCTTGCACCCTTACTGCTCACCCTTGGTGAAATGTTACCATTAGTCACCGATCCTAGGTTGCTGGTATCTCCGTCTCGCAGTACGTGCACACACACACACATACACACACCCCCATCACAAAGCTCTCTCTCTCTGAATCCTGCCAACTTCAGGGCAGCCCAAAGAAGAATGTTGCAGGATGCTGACATCTTGGCACTTCTGAGTCCTACCTCCCACCCCTAGGCCTACTCTCCCTGAGAGCTCATCACTGGCCTGGCCCCATCTATCTGCTTCTGTCACCAAAAGAATGGTCAAAGATTTGAACGGACCTTAACATTGACTCCAGTACCTTCTAGCAACAGAATGGTCACAGAGTTGAATGGACCTTAATATTGACTCTGGTGCCTTCTTTTTCTAGGACAGTCACCTCCTGAAAAACCCAAGCTCATTAAATGTCGGTCTCCTGGAAAGGAAACATTCACCTGCTGGTGGGAGCCCGGGGCAAATGGAGGACTTCCTACCAATTACACACTGACTTACCACAAGGAAGGGTAAAATGTTCTCTTCTCTCCTAGCAAACCCCACATGGGTATCCTCGCCCTCCAGACCATAGGACCACTGACACTGGGTTAATTTCCGTGCTTCCCTGAATGGACACTGATAACCTCCCACTACTGGGGGAAGGGACTCTAATGTCCACGTCCACATCCTCCTCCTAATGTCCCAGCCGGGCTCCCTCGTGTCTATAAACGCCACCACCAAAGAGATGACACCAATCCATCCGTGTTACCATTGCCTGTCATAAGCTCGAGTTGTACCCAAAGTCACATAGAAGAGTTTCCCAAGTTATTTTGGGGTGCTTATCTATCAACCTTGTGCCAGTTGTCATTTTTTTTAATAATCATTGCTTTTGCAATCTAAGAGTATTATTACATAATCCTTGACAACTGTGGTACGTTAGCTGTTTGAACTTGTTTCACGTGCAAGAAAATAACAAGCCCTACAAGGAAAGGAAGATGAGGTTTTTCCTTAGGAAATCCATGGACCCATGATCTCCCAGATTGGGTATTGGGAGCTAAGAAATTGCAGTGCAAACTCAACAGGGCCATCTCTGGGCAAGGAGTTCATCACAGTTACAGTGAGACCCTCCTGGAAATCCAGGAATGGCTGTATACCCTTCCCAGTGAAGAAAACATTTACTTAAGGAACAGCTGGCCTGCCTCCCAGTGACTGCACTTAGTGGTACACAAAGCTGACATCCCCTGTGAGACCCAAAGGGGTGTCAGACACACAGCCCTCAGGAGCTCAAAGCGGCAGCGTGGTGAAACAAGCCTGCTCACCTGTGTGACAAGTCTTGCATGGAGCCCCCAGGTCTAAATGTGAGCAGTCTGAGGAGCCTCTGGGACCTGAAGTACCTCCTTTCAGAGTCACTCTCCTCTGTGGCTACCTGAGTGTAATTGGAAATACACTGCAGTTTGCATCCCTTCAGCTTTTTTAGTCACATGCAATTCAACACATTTGTGCAATAACTGCTGCCTTGGCCATGCCCGCCTTCACCCCAGCCTGGTTTGTATGATGCAAGAGAAAGTCCTGAGATGACCCAATGGTAATTTCCTGAAGATGGTGGTGCCTTGGCCATGGACAACTCAAGTGTGTATTGGCAGGGGGCATATAGCACAAAGTCCACAACAGTCTGTAGACAGGAAGGGTTGGTGAGAAACAGTCACTGGGGCTCTGACGTGACTCCTCCGCCCCTTCTCCAGCACTTCTTCCCTGAGTCACCCCTCGCTGACATGGACAGGGTCGAGAAGATTCTCCAGCTCTGTTTTTTGCTTGTCCCTCCAAATTCAATTATATTGACATACTAGGCTCTTTATACTACTTAAAAAAAAAAAAAAAAAAAAGACTCTTTATCCCACCTTCTTGATAGTGGTAGTTTAGTTGCTAAGTTATGTCCGACTCTTGCGACCCCATAGACTATAACCCACCAGGCTCCTCTGTCCATTGGATTCTCCAGGCAAGAATACTGGAGTGGGTTGCCATTTCCTTCTCCAGGAGATCTTCCTGACCCAGGGATTGAACCCATGTCTCCTGTATTGCAGGCAGATTCTTTACCACTGAGCCAGCGAGGAAGCTCCATACCACTTTCTTACTGACTCCTAATATGTTACTTGTTGCAGAGAAACACTCATCCATGAATGTCCAGACTACGAAACTGGGGGCCCCAACTCCTGCTACTTTAGCAAGAAGTACACCTCCATATGGAAGATATACGTCATCACAGTAAACGCCATCAACCAGATGGGAATCAGTTCCTCAGATCCACTTTATGTGGACGTGACTTACATAGGTAAGGGGAAGCGTGACAGGTGAAGAATGTGTTAATTTGATATGAATCTACCAAGAGTTAAACTCAGTTTGAGTCTCCTTGTCTTAGGGATGGATCCCCGAAAGGAAAGATGAAAAGATTCACAATATCCTCACCAGCTGAGTGTTTTAAACCCATTTGTATTCCTGACAGTAAGACAGTCAAGATCCTTGTGCCTTCCCTTGACCCTTCTTCCCACTCCCTTGCACCCAGCAGCAATGTTCTATTTAGCCTCCCTTGTCAGTCTTTCTCTCCAGCCCATCCCCTGCAACCAATGTCCCCTTCCCCCTTGGCAAGCTGGGGTCTCCTTTCTGAGATTTCTCTCCCTGAAACACACTACTTCGTAGAGTAGCAACTCTTAGAAGACACTCCTCTGCTTCTCCACCCACAGGAATTTCTCCAGCTGCTTTGCCCCCAATTCAGTTCTCAATATGCATATGTTCCTCAGCAACTGGAGCTATTCTTCTCAAAATAAACTACTTGGGGAGTAAATAGTGCTACTTGAACAGAAGGCTGAAGTGCAAGATCACAACCATGAGGTTTCGAGAACTTACGAGTAAAGTAAAACAAAAATCTGTCTAAGAGCTGCTGCTTGCTTTGCATGATCAACACTGAGCTTCAGGGCAATGAGGCATAACTGCAGTGGCCTCTATGGTTTGGTTGTTGTTGTTGAGAGTCTCAGTCATGTCCGACTCTTTGTGACCCCATGGACTATATCACACCAGGCTTCCCTGTCCTTCACTATCTCCTGGAGTTTGCTCAAACTCATGTCCATTGAGTCGATGATGCCATCCAACCATCTCATCATCTGTTGCTCGCTTCTGCTCCTGCCCTCAGTCTTTCCCACACTGGGATCTCTTCCAGTGAGTTGGCTCTTCACATCAGGTGGCCAAAGCATTGGAGCTTCAGCTTCAGCATCAGTCCTTCCAGTGAATATTCAGAGTTGATTTCCTTTAGGATTGATTGATTTGATCTCCTGGCAGTCCAAGGGACTCTCAACAATCTTCTCTAGTACCAAAGTTCAAAGGCATCAATTCTTCATCTTTTGTTTGAGTAGCGATGACAAAGGGAATCTTAGGACAAGAGATGGCTTGGCCAGGACTGGATTCAGCCTTCCTATTAGGTTGCCTAAGGAGTAGCTAGTTAGGTTCAAGATCACCGAAGTCTTCTTGACTTACCTAGCACCAACGGACAAAGAAAATCAGGCTAAGGCTCTCAAGTATTGGGCTATATATCATCCTATTGGCATGTTATCAGTGGTTGATCCTTAAAAACTAGAAAAGCTTCTAACATCAGCTAGTACGCATTTCAATACTATCTCTTCCCCCCATCCAGCAAGTGATTACAGTGAGCCTGGGGGTGGAAAAAGAATTTTACCTTAGCTTAAGAAAATCAAAAAGTAACACCACTTACAAATAGGAATAAAATTAATTCCATTCATATAAATAGACTTAAGACATGAAGCCTTTAAAATGCTAAATGCCAAATAATTCCATTTCCATAGGCTCTTTCTTATTTTTTTACTGGAGTGTAATTGCTTTACAGCCTGCAGTTTCTGCTGAGTGAATCAGCAATAATTATACATGTATTTCCCTTATCTTGAGCCTCCTCCCACCCCCACCCCACCTCTCTGCATCATCACTGAACACCGAGCCAAGCTCTCCCACTGGCTGTGTTTTACACATGGTGGTGTGTATGTCAGTGCAACTCTCTCAATTTGTTCCACCCTCTCCTTACCCCGCTGTGTTCACAAGTCCATTCTCTATGTCTGCATCCCTATTCCTGCCCTGAAAAGAGGTTCACCAGCACCATTTTTCTAGATTCCATATATTTGCATTAATGTTCAGTATTTGCTTTGCTTTTCTCTACAGATTCTAGATTCACCCACATCACTACAAGTGATGCAATTTCATTCTCTTTTCATGGCTGAGTAATATTCCATTGTAAATATGTATAACCTCTTTATCCATTCATCAGCTGATGAACATTGCTTCCGTGTCCTGCAGTGAACCTTGGGGTACATGTACCTTTTTGAATTATGGTTTTCTCAGGGTATATGCCTGGTAGTGGAATTGCTCAGTCATACACTAGCTCTATTTTTAGTTTTTTTCACAGGCTCTTTTTAAAATTGCCTTGCCATCAAATAATTTGCCCTAAAGTATTTAATATTTGAGGTCAAAACAGTGAGCAACTGAGGCAACTGCTATGAGGAAATTGCGTGCATGCTCAGTCATGTCTAACTCTTTGTGACTCTGTGAACTGCAAAATACCAGGTTTCCTTCACTATCTCCCTTCACTATCTCCTAGAGTTTGCTCAAACTCATATCCATTGAGTAGGTGATGCCATTCAACCATCTCATTTTCTGTCACCCGCTTCTCCTCCTGTCCTCAATCTTTCCCAGCATCAAGGTCTTCCAATTAGTCTGCTCTTTGCATCAGGTGGCTATAGTATTGGAGATTCAGCTTAGCATCAGTCTTCCAATAAATTTGTTGTTGTTCAGTTGCTCAGTAGTGTCCAACTCTTTGCAACCCCATGAACTGCAGCCTGCCTGGCTTCTCTGTCCTTCACCATCTGCTGGAGCTTGATCAAACTCTTCTCCATTGAGTCCACGATGCCATCTAACCATCTCATCCTCTGTTATCCCCTTCTCCTCCTGCCTTCAATCTTTCCCAGCATCAGGGTCTTTTCCAGTGAGTCAGTTCTTCTCATCACATAGCCAAAGAATTAGAGCTTCAGCTTCAACATTATCCTCCAAATGAATATTCAGGATTGATTTCCTTTAGAATTGACTGATTTTATCTCCTTGCAGTCTAAAGGACTCTCAAGAATCTTCTCCAAAAAGATTCAAAAGCATCAATTCAAAAGTTCAAAAGCATCAATTCTTAGGCGCTCAGCCTTTTTATGGTCCAGCACTCACATCCACACATGACTACTAGAAAAACTTTTTCCAGTCCTGTGGCCACTGCTGAGTTTTCCAAATTTGCTGGCATATTGAGTGAAGCACTTTCACAGCATCATCTTCCAAGATTTGAAATAGCTCAACTGGAATTCCATCACCTCCACTAACTTTGTTTGTAGGGATGCTTCTTAAGGCCTACTTGACTTCACATACCAGGATGTCTGGCTCTAGGTGAGTGTTCACACCATCATGGTTATCTGGGTCTTTAAGATCTTTCACATCTCTCCTTGCTGTTCTTTGGAACTCTGCATTCATATGGGTTCAGTTCAGTTCAGTCACTCAGTCATGTCTGATTCATTGTAACCCCATGGACTGCAACATGCCAGACCTCCCTGTCCATCACCAACTCCCACAGTTTACTCAAACTCATGTCCGTTGAGTTTGTGATGCCATCCAACCATCTCATCCTCTGTCGTCCCCTTCTCCTCCTGCCTTCAATCTTTTCCAGCATCAGGGTCAGATGGGTATATCTTTCCTTTTCTCCTTTGCCTGTCACTTCTCGTCTCTTCTTTTCTCAACTATTTGTAAAGCCTCCTCAGACAACCATTTTGCATTTTTACCTTTCTTTTTCTTGGGGATGGTTTTGATCACCGCCTCCTGTACAGTGTTACAAATCTCTGTCTATAGTTCTTCAGGCTCTTCATCTATCAGAGCTAATCCTTGAATCTATTTCTCACTTCCACTGTTAAATTATAAAGGATTTTATTTAGGGCATACCTGAATGGCCTAGTGGTTTTCCCTACTTTCTTCAATACAGATCTGAATTTCATAATAAGGAGTTCATGATCTGAGCCACAGTCAGCTCCCAGTCTTGTTTTTGCTGACTGTATAGAGCTTATCCATCTTCAGCTGCAAAGAATACAATCAACCTGATTTTGGTGTTGACCATCTGGTGATGTCCATGTCTAGAGTCTTCTCCTGTGTTGTTGGAAGAGGATGTTTGCTATGACGAGTGTGTTCTCTTGACAAAACTCTGTTAGCCTTTGCTCTGCTTCATTCTGTATTCCAAGGCCAAACTTTCCTGTTATTCCAGGTATTTCTTGACTTCCTACTTTTGCATTCCAGTCTCCTATGATGAAAAGGACATCTTTGGGGGATGTTAGTTCTGGAAGCTCTTGTAGGTCTTCATAGAGCCATTCAACTTCAGCTTCTTTGGCATTAGTATTTGGGGCATAGACTTGGATTACTGTGATGTTGAATGGTTTGCCTCAGAAACGAAGAGAGATCATTCTGTCATTTTTGAGATTGCATCCAAGTACTGCATTTCAAACTCTTTTATTGACTATGAGGGTTACTTCATTTCTCCTAAGAGATTCTTACCCACAGTAGTATATATAATGGTCATCTGAATTAAATTCACCCATTCCAATCCATTTTAGTTCACTGATTCCTAAAATGTTAATGTTCATGCTTGCCATCTTCTGTTTGACCAGTTCCAATTTACTTTGATTCATGGACCTGACATTCCAGGTTCCTATGCAATATTTCTCTTCACAGCATCGAACTTTACTTTCATCACCAGACACATCCACAGCTAGTCATTGTTTCCACTTTGGCTCAGCCTTTTCATTCCTTCTGGAGCTATTTCTCTGCTCTTCTCCAGTAGCATATTGGGCATCTAGCAACCTGGGGAGTTTATCTTTCAGTATCATGTCTTTTTGCCTTTTCACACTCTTCATGGGAATAGTAAGGATTGATTTCCCTTAGGATTGACTAATTTTATCTCTGTACTATCCAAGGGGATCTCAAGAGTCTTCTTCAGAAGCACAGTTCAAAAGCATCAGTTCTTCAGCCCTCAGCATTCTTCTCAGATCCACATACGACTACTAGAAAAATCATAGCTTTGACTGTAAGGACCTTTGTTGGCAAAGTAATGCCTCTGCTTTTTAATATGCTGTCTAATTTGGCATAGCTTGTCTTCCAAGGAGCAAGTGTCTTTTAATTTCATGGCTGAAGTCACCATCTGCAGTGATTTTGGAGCCCAAGAAAATAAAGTCTCTCACTGTTTCTATTGTTCCCCATCTATTTGCCATGAAGTGATGGGACCAGATGCCTTGATCTTCATTTTTTGAATGTTGAGTTTTAAGCCAGCTTTTTCACACTCCTCTTTCACCTTCATCAAGAGGA
Source organism: Neotragus pygmaeus (assembly GCA_006410875.1). Classification (NCBI taxonomy): domain Eukaryota; kingdom Metazoa; phylum Chordata; class Mammalia; order Artiodactyla; family Bovidae; genus Neotragus; species Neotragus pygmaeus. Next base: position 494,304 of record SJYV01001915.1, read on the forward strand.
TTTTTAGTTCCTCTTCACTTTCTGCCATTAGGATAGTGTCATCTACGTATTTGAGGTTATTGATATTTCTCCCAGCAATCTTGATTCCAGCTTAAGCTTGATCCAGCCCAGCATTTCACATAATGTGTTCATTTGAAAAGACCCTGATCTGGGAAAGATTTAGGGCAGGAGGACAAGGGGACAACAGAGGATGAGATGGTTGGATGGCATCACTAACTCAATGGACATGAGTTTGAGTAAACTCTGGGAATTGGTGATGGACAGAGAGGCCTGGCATGCTGCAGTTCATGGAGTCTCAAAGAGTCAGACACAACTGAGCGACTGAACTGAACTGAACTGAACTGAACTCTACATTTAAGTTAAATAAGCAAGGTGACAATATACAGCCTTGACGTACTCCTTTCCTAACTTGGAACCAGTTGTTTGATGTTCTAACTGTTGCTTCTTGACCTGCATACAGGTTTCTCAGGAGACAGATAAAGTTTTCTGGTATTCCCATCTCTTTAAGAATTTTTTTGTTGTGATTCACATGGTCAAAGGCTTTAGCATAGTCAGTGAAACAGAAGTAGATCTTTTCAAAATTCTTAAAGAAGCGTTCTTAGAATTCTCATTAACCCTGCAGCTTACAGTATTGGTGAGGGGCCACAGAAGTTCATTGACAACTTACCTTTAACTGCAGTAAAGTCTATAAGCTTGAACCTCATCAAGTGATAACCTGCAGTACAGAATANCTTAAAGAAGCGTTCTTAGAATTCTCATTAACCCTGCAGCTTACAGTATTGGTGAGGGGCCACAGAAGTTCATTGACAACTTACCTTTAACTGCAGTAAAGTCTATAAGCTTGAACCTCATCAAGTGATAACCTGCAGTACAGAATATTGGTACATATCTCAGAAATATTTAAGTCTGCTGAAAACACTTGAAAGCAATGATTCTCAACTGGGTGCTCTTTTGCCTCACACAGGATTTTTGGCAATAGGAGGAAATATTTTTGATTGTTGCAACACAGAGAGGGAAGATACCTAATGGAGGAGAACCCAGGGATGATGCTAACATCCTACAGTGTTCAGAACAGCCCCCACCACAAAGAATTTTCTTGTCCAAAATATACATAATGCTGAGGTTGAGAAAGTTTGCTTTCAAGGATTCATCTTGAACATTTTACTTGCACTTTTATACAAAGATGTTTCGATCGAGGCATTTCTCAGTCTTGTGTTCAGCTTAAAACTTAAAAAAACTGATGTTTATTTAGTAAATCCATATAAAACCATCTTTCTTAGGTATTTCCTTAGTAATCTACAAGGATTAGGATTAGTGGCAAATTTTCTCAAGTTCGTTTTTTAGACAGGTTACAATGCCAACTCCACTAGAGTTAGACTCACTCTTCTCTCACCTGGAATTGAGATTGATTTGAGGAGGTAAAAAATGAATGGAGAAAATGTGACTGGCCAGCAAGACTGAAATTAGGGTAAGGCAAACCAGCACCCTAGGCCCGTCACTCTTTTAAATTAATCTTAGTCAGGTATAGTTGATTTAGGATGTTGTGTCCATTTCTGCTGTACAGCAAAGTGATTCAGGGTGCTGGTTTGCCTTACCCTAATTTCAGTCTTGATGGCCGGTTACATATATACACACATATATATACCGTTTTCTAATATTCTTTTCCATTATAGTTTGTCACAGGATATTGTATGTAGTTCCCTGTTCTATATGCTAGGACCTTGCTGCTTATCTATTCAGTATGAGTTTGCATCTGCTCACCCCAAACTCCCAATGCAACCATCCCTCATTCTTCTTTCCCCTTGCCAACCACAAGTCTGTTCTCCATGTCTATGATTCTGTTTTATAGATAAGTTCATCTGTGTCATATTTTAGATTCCATATACAAGTGATATCAAATGGTGTTTGTCTTTTTTTCTAACTTACTTCAGTTAGTATGATAATCTTTAGGTCCATTCATGTTGCTACAAATGGCATTATTTCATTCTTTTTAATGGGTGAGTAGTATTCCATTGAGTGTGTGAGTGTGTGTGTGTGTGTGTGCNTTAAAGTCTGTGGACATTTAAATCCTGCCACTTTCCTTCCTGAGAAGGAAAATGAAACACCTGATCACAATTTTTACCTTTAAACTATGCAGCTTGGGAGGATCTAATGGATACCCCATTAGACAATCCTGACAAGGAAGTATTTACAGATGTCGGTTCTTTTGTTTGGGATGGAAAGCATAAAGCAGGTTACACCGTTGTGACTGCTGAACAGGTTTTAGAAGCAAAATCTCTCCCCCAGGAAACCAGTGCTCAGTTAGCGGAGCTTGTGGCTCTGACCCGAGCTCTACAGTTGAGCAAAGCACAGTGAGTAAATANGATGGAAAGCATAAAGCAGGTTACACCGTTGTGACTGCTGAACAGGTTTTAGAAGCAAAATCTCTCCCCCAGGAAACCAGTGCTCAGTTAGCGGAGCTTGTGGCTCTGACCCGAGCTCTACAGTTGAGCAAAGCACAGTGAGTAAATATCTACATGGATTCTAAGTATGCTTATTTGACTTTACATGCTCATGCTGCAATATGGAAAGAAAGTTTAAAACAGCAACAAGAGAACCTATTAAACATTTCAGAGAGATCGAGAGACTTTTAACTGCTATGTATTGTCCTAAAGAAGTAGCTGTTATGCATTGCAAAGGGCACAGCAGGGATGGGAGTAAAGCAGCTGAAGGTAATCAGCTGGCTGACTGTCAAGCCAAAAAAGCGGCACTTTAAGAAACCCCTTCTCTACAGACACCCTTGATCTGGACAGGTCCTGTAGAACAGGAAAAACCACAATATACTGAGCAAGAATTAGAAAGATATAAGAGGAACTAAGATTACGGATAAAGGATGGTTACAGTCCGAGGATGGACGACTAATGATTCCTGAAAATGCTCAATGGAAAACTCTTAANCAGAGGATGAGATGGCTGGATGGCATCACTGACTCGATGGATGTGAGTCTGAGTGAAATCCGGGAGTTGATGATGGACAGGGAGGCCTGGCGTGCTGCGATTCATGGGGTTGAAAGGAGTCAGACACGACTGAGCGACTGAACTGAACTGAACTGTCCAACTTTTCCAACACCACCTTCTGCAAAAATTGTTTTTTCTCCATTGTTCATTCTTGCCTCCCTTGTCAAAGATTAATTGATTGTGGGTGTGTGGATTCATTTCTAAGCTCTCTCTTCTGGTCCATTGAAGCGTATGTCTGTTTTTGTGCCAAGACAATGCTGGTTGATTACTGTAGCTCTGTAGTATTTTCTGAAGTCTGGGAGGGTCATGCCTCAACCTTTTTTCCTTTTCCTCAGAATTTTTTGGGCAATTTTATAGTCCTTTTGGCTTTTATAATTCTAATTAAATTTTAGGATGATTTGTTCTACTTATGTGAACAGTCTCAAGGGTAATTTGATCGGGATTACATTAAATCCGTAGATTGCTTTGGCTAGTATGGCCTAGGCACTGCAGTCTTAAGGAGGAACTCACAGACCTGTACTTGAAGAAACCAGAGAGTAAGTGCCTCCTTCATTTTTTATTTTATTGTGGTAAAATACCTATTTTAACCATTTTAAAGTGTGCCATTTGGTGGTATTAGTTCTTTCACAATGTTATGCAACAATCACCACAATCTAGTTCCAGAACTCTTTCATCATTCAAAATAAAAGCTTCCTACCCATTCAGCAGTTTCTCTGGATTCCCCTCCATGGCCCCAGCCCCAGAGCAACTACTAATCTGCGTTATGTCTCTATAGATTTGTCTATTCTGAATGTTTCATGTACGTGGAATCATATGCTATTTTGCCCTTTGTGTCTGGCATCTTTCACTAAGCATTATGTTCTCAAGGTCCATCCGTATTGTAGCTGTATCAAGACTTTCTTCCTTTTGGCTGAATAATGTTCCATTATAAGGATATCGTTTATCCATTCATCAGTTGATGGACATTTGGGTTGTTTCACCTATTGGCTCTTGTAAATAGTGCTGTTATGAACATTCATAAATGAGTTCTTGTTCTAACACCTGCTATCAGTTTTTCTGGGTATATATTTAGGAGTGACATTGCTGGGTGACATGATAATTTCATGTTTAACTTTTTGAGCACCTGTCAGACTTTTCCACAGTGGCTACGCCATGTTACGTTCCCACCAGCAATGTATGAAGGTTCCAAAGTCTCCAACGTTCTTGCCAACACTTGTTAATTTCCGTTTTTTCAATCCTAGCCATTCTAGCGGGTATGAAGTGATATGCCATTGTGGTGTTGATTTGTGTTTCCTGAATGACTAATGACTTTGAGCACCAGCAGGTGCTTATTGGCTATTTTTCCACCTTAAGTGTTGCAACCTATGTGACTCACTTGCTTCAGCCTAATCCCAACTCTGCTGATCAGCACCTGACATCAAATACAAAGTGGCTCATAAACATAGAGGGAACAGTTAGAGAGATCTGTCTCTTAAGTCTTATAGTTCTATATTCAAATATCCCTATTTGACTAAAGATGGAGTTTCTTTCATATCTGCAGTTGAACCAGAGCCTCCTGCGAACCTCACTTTGGAATTAAAACATCCAGAAGATAGAAAACCATATCTATGGATAAAATGGTCTCCACCCAACCTGACTGATGTAAAATCTGGTTGGTTCATTATCCAGTATGAAATTCGATTAAAACCTGAGAAAGCAACTGATTGGGAGGTGAGTCAGTTGGAAACTTTTGGAAGGAATTGTGTCCTTTGGCAAAGATGAAGACCCCAACTGAGAACCGGTCGTGCCTCCTAATTATTAAGCTGGCATGTTTTCTTCCTGATACTGATGTGATCCTCACATATGTGGAAAGGCTTTCTCCCTACATCCATCCATCTCCCTGCATCTCCTGGGATGGATGGGGACTCAAAATCACAGCTCTCCCAGGACTAGATCCTGGCAATTGAACAGCATTTTCTGCCAGGTTTCCAACCCACCTCTCAGGATATCTTAGATTGAAACATCTATGAGAGTTCTTAAGTGACACTAAGTTGGAGGAAAAAAATCTTAGCGTAATCAGTCCATGGTTAATGGTTTTTTTATTTACTTTTAAATTCTTCATTGTAAAGAAATAGTAAAATAAATTATAGACATTATAATAATCTATCCTTAAATATTTTAGTTGTTGTTATTTAGTTACTAAGTTGTGTCTGACTCTTTTGTAACCCCATGGGCTGTAACCTACCAGGCTCCTCTGTCCATGGTATTTTCCAGGCAAGAATACTGGAGTGTGTTGCCATTTCTTTCTCCAGGAGATCTTCCCAACCTAGGGATTGAACCCACATCTCCTGCATTGGCAGGCAGATTCTTTACCACTAAGCCACCAGTGAAGAGATATTTCCAAACATAGCCAAAATAATATGATCACGTGTAGAAAATTAATTGAAAATTAATTGAAATTCCTTAATATCATCTTTTGTAATTCTTTAATATCATTTAATGGCTAGTCCATATTTTAATTCCCCCAACTGCTTCAAAATTATTTCAGTAGCTAGTTTGTCTTAACCAGAATCCACTTCAAGATCGCATACTGGCTGACTCATGTACCCCTTCAATCTCAATGTGCTAAGGAGACCAAGCCACTTGTCTCAAAGAATGTCCCACCTTCTGCGTCTGTCTGATTAGTTCTTTATAAGGTCAAGGTCATTTAGCCAGTTTCTCTGTCCTCACATTTCCTGTAATCAGATATTAAAAGACTTGATTAGATTCCAGTTGAACAATTTTTGGCAAGGAAATTTCAGAGGTGATGTTATATGCTTCACATTGCGTCATATCAGGAGACAAACCCATTCCGGTCAACCTACTGTAAATGATGCTAAAACTGAGTGCTGGACTGGGGAGATCATATCCTGATCCCTTGACTGTAAAGTCATGTTTGATTTATGCACAACTGCTTCAGTGTTCATAAATGCCCAGTTCTTTTTCACCTAGGGGCTTCACACCCATGAATAATACTTGAGTCAATTATTTTATTAGATTTGGAAAATAACAAATTTCCAATTTTGTTAAGTAGTCACCTTCTATAATGTAGAAGTCAGAAGGTAAGGTGTAGGGAGCAGTATGTTTGTCTTTCTGAAATAGTGTTCCAAATGGAAAAGTAGAAAACCTGTTGTTTTTTGTGTGAGCAGTGTTTAACAGAAGGAAGAGATGGGTGGAGAGGGTGAAATGGTGTGAACAGGGTATGTAGTGTGATCATATGGCCTGACTTCTCTGCTCGTGTATCTCCTAAAGGAAAAGTTTCTTCATAACACAAGTCAGAGTGACTTCTGTTTTCCTTGGCCCTCCCTAGATTCATTTTGCTCCAAAGCAGAGTCAGCTTAAGATTTTCAACTTATATCCAGGACAGAAATACCTTGTGCAGATTCGCTGCAAGCCAGACCATGGATACTGGAGTGAGTGGAGCCCAGAGAGCTCCATCCAGATACCTAATGGTAAGTGTCTTGAAATTCCCCAAGGAAAAGGGGATTCTGCCTACAATCTGCCATTGTTTTATTGCTAAATATTTTTAAACAGAATGGGTTTAGTAAACTTGTGTGTTGTAACTACTAACAGAAAAACTATTTTAAGTCTTAAGCAAAAGAATGAGTAGAGGTGGATTTATCATCTCTCCACTCAATACAGAGACGTCTGGAAGTATAGCATCTTTCCCTGGGCCACTGTGAGTGAGGATCAGTTTCTATTAATAGGATAGAACACATCTGCAGACATGAGCTTGAAGTGTCTCCAAGGGCTTGATGGGCAATTTTTCTGCCCTCCACATCTGCCCAATCCCTATCATTCAAGGTCATCACCTAGAATTTGCAAGGTGCTATCCCACCTGACTGCAAGGAGATCCAACCAATCCATTCTAAAGGAGATCAGTCCTGGGTGTTCTTTGGAAGGAAAGATGCTAAAGCTGAAACTCCAGTACTTTGGCCACCTCATGCGAAGAGTTGACTCATTGGAAAAGACTCTGATGCTGGGAGGGAGTAGGGGCAGGAGGAGAAGGGGGCGATGGAGGATGAGATGGCTGGATGGCATCACTGACTCGATGGACGTGAGTTTGAGTGAACTCTGGAAGTTGGTGATAGACAGAGAGGCCTGGTGTGCTGCAATTCATGGGGTCACAAAGAGTCTGACACGACTGAGCGACTGAACTGAACTGAACTGAACTGATCCCACCTGAAAGGCATGTACTGATTTTCAGTTCTTGATAACAATTACATGTTAATCTCATTCAAGGAACAGTATGTAGAAGGCATCCAATTCTTCAAGTGCCATTAAACGTAGTGGCTGGTTTTCTACAAAGAAATGGTTCATCTTGCATTTCTAAAGTACTTTACAAAGTCTTTATCTTGTTTGGTCCTCCCAACCATCTCAGGTATTCAGAGAGAATAGAATTGCCATTAGCAACTGCAAGAGAGGAAACTGAAGCTCAGTGGAGTTAGAAGTCTTGCCCAGAAACACATGGCAAAGCCTAGCTCTTGTGACTACTGGCCTGACCAAAATATCAGGGTTTGCACTGGCATAGTGAACATAGCACTGAACTACAGGCCATAAGACTGTGCATCCAGTCCTAGCTCTTCCTAAAGAAAAGCACAGGGTCTAGAAGCAGAAGGCCTGGGTTCAAATCCCAGATGGCAACTTTATGACTACCTGCCTCTGAATACACCACTCCTAGAGTCTCAGTTTCTCATCTTTACATACAGCAATGTATGCAAAGCAATGTATGTAAAGAGCTTAACATCATATGGCTTTTACTAGGAACTTAATAAATGTTAGCTTGTTATTTTTACTGTAACTGACCGTGTCCTCATGGATTTCCTCTGTAAGTATCACCTAAAATGATATTTTAAAGCACTTTGAAATTTTTAGAGTACTGTAAAATATACGCTGCAATATTATTAAAATTTAATAATATTGGGGAAAAAAGTAAATCCATCATTAACGCTACTCTGTTTGGATTGCTTTTCAAATCAAAAAAGGTATAAAGGGGCAGGGGACTTATGTTCAAAAGTCTCATTTCTGTGTTTTAAACAATGCTGTGTGTGATCAAAGCTTTCTGGCTGTTTGTTTTTAGACTTCCCAGTGCAGGATACAAGCGTGTGGATCTTTGTGGCCGTCCTTTCTGCTGTCATCTGTTTGATTATGGTCTGGGCAGTGGCTTTGAAGGGCTATAGGTATTTCACTCTATCCTCCTCTCAGTCATGGTTGTCAGGGATAATGGCCCAAAAAGACAATATAGAAAAGATAGAAACCTACAGATAATTCAAGCACCTCGTTTTAGCCATTAGTGGCAGTGTGTTCACCATGAAAAAGCTTTCATCAGTGCTAGCAAAAGGACAATAGACTCATTTGAAGCTGATGTTCTTTCCATCAAATGGAGGCTGACAGTTGCAAAATAGTAAAAAATCTGGCAAGCGTAGCAAACGATCCACTAGTCATTTCAGAATCAGTCAGAGTTAACGAGCCAGAGTTCATTTTAATGTTGGCCTTTATGGCTCAGATGGTAAAGAATCTGCCTGCAATGCAGGAGACCCAGGTTCAGTCCCACAGTTGGGAAGATCCCCTAGAGAAGGAAGTGGCTACCCACTCCGGTATTCTTACCTGGAGAATTCCATGAACAGAAGAGCCTGGCAGGCTAGAGTCCATGGGGTCGCAGAGTCAGACACTACTTTTTGTCAAACACTTAACACTCTATAGTTATTCATTGTTGTCACCTTAGTCGTTTCAAGTAGCCTCAGAACTCCTAACTTCTACCTACCATAGTCTGTGTAGCAGCCATTTGGAGATAAGGCTAATCTTTCAAAAATTACAAAGTGATAATATGTACTATTTATCTTATCTCACAAATCATTTTATAGCATGGTGACCTGCATCCTCCCACCAGTTCCAGGGCCAAAAATAAAAGGATTTGATATTCATCTGCTGGAGGTAAGTGCCAGGGTGGAGGCTGTATTGTGACTTGCCACTGTGTAATTGTCATCTTTACACATGTGCACACCAACCCCATCAGTGCAGTCTGGCTAGCTTGGCCATCCATGGCTGGTTGTCCCTCCCCTTCAGCAGAGGTGTTCACAGAAAGATGTGAGAGGCATGTGGGTAGTTACTGTCAGTAAGTGTCAGAGGGCAATGAAAGAAAGCCAAGAAAACATCAGCACACATAGGAGTGCTTGTTAGGTTTATCAGATCTATTCATAAGCCCTGTCATAAACATTTTATACAAATAATCAGTTGAGAAAGTGGGTGACTATTTGATGAATACAAAAGAGTAACCTTCCACCAGCCCCTCTTCCATCAGACTTTGGTGTAAGCTCTCACTTGAATGTTCTGTACATAAGGCCATAGTAACAGCATCAGTTCAGTTCAGTTCAGTCGCTCAGTCATGTCCAACTCTTTCTGCAATTTTTTGCTCAGTTTGAGTGCTCAGCTAACACTGGATCCATACAAGGGAGCTGATATTTTCCAGAGCCCATTTAGACAGATTCAAGTGGGAATTAAATTTAAGTGTTTCGAATGAAAAGAGGGGTTAGAACATTTTACATTTCTCTGCAGGTTGAAGTACATATTAATAGTTTCGATTTGACCTTCAGCTTAACATGGAGGTATATAAAAGCAGTTACCTACTCGTTATGTCACTTGATATCAGCCTTTGTGAGGCCAAAAGCACAAGATTGTGAAAAGTCAGCCCCAGGAAATTTATTCTGATGGAGTTCACTTTGATTGCAGATATCACAGCCTTCTCGCCTTGTGTCTATGTTTTAATAGAAGGGCAAGTCCGAAGAACTTCTGAGAGCTCTAGAAAGCCAAGACTTCCCTCCCACTTCTGACTGCGAGGACTTGCTGATGGAGTTCATAGAGGTAGATGACAGTGAGGACCAGCACTTGATGCCACACCCCTCCAAAGAACACATGGAGCAAGGCATGAAGCCCCTGCACCTGGATCCTGACAGTGACTCTGGCCGGGGCAGCTGCGATAGCCCGTCGCTCTTGTCTGAAAAGTGTGATGAACCTCAGGCCCATCCCTCCAAGTTCCATACTCCCGAGGTCCCTGAGAAGCTGGAGAATCTTGAAACAAATCTTACATGTCTCCAGGCCCCTCAGAGCACAAGCGGGGAAGGCAAAATCCCCTATTTTCTGGCCAATGGACCCAAATCTTCCACATGGCCTTTCCCACAGCCCCCCAGCTTGTACAGCCCCAGATATTCTTACCACAACATCGCTGACGTGTGTGAGCTGGCCCTGGGCATGGCAGGCACCACANGCAAAATCCCCTATTTTCTGGCCAATGGACCCAAATCTTCCACATGGCCTTTCCCACAGCCCCCCAGCTTGTACAGCCCCAGATATTCTTACCACAACATCGCTGACGTGTGTGAGCTGGCCCTGGGCATGGCAGGCACCACAGCCACTCTGCTGGACCAAACAGACCAACATGCTTTAAAACCCTCAAAAACCATTGAGATGGGCGGGGAAGGAAGGGCAGCCAAACAGAGGGAGTCAGAAGGCTACGGTTCCAAGCCTGACCAAGACACGGCATGGCCACTGCCCCAAGACAAAACCCCCTTGATCTCTGCTAAACCCTTGGAATATGTGGAGATTCACAAGGTCAGCCAAGATGGAGTGCTAGCTCTGTTCCCAAAACAAAATGAGAAGGTTGGCACCCCTGAAACCAGCAAGGAGTACTCGAAGGTGTCCCGGGTGACGGATAGCAACATCCTGGTGTTGATGCCGGATCTGCAAGCACAAAACCTGACTCTGTTAGAAGAACCAGCCAAGAAGGCCCCGCCAGCCCTGCCATAGAATCCAGCCGAGGCTGACCTGGCTGTCTCCCCCACAACCCAGGCAACTGCAGACTCCAGTTGGGTTGGGGACTGGGTCCCGCAGGTTTTATGCACTCTTGCCATGAGAGTTATGGAAGGATGGGTTGAATTGTGATTTTCCTTCAGGGAACACGACAGAGTACGTGAAATGCACTCTGCCAGAGAGGGCTCAAGAACAGGGTTAGAATGACAGTACCCAACTCCCAGTTCAGTCTTCATTCTGTATTTTCAACCAGTTGCCTCTTTTTCCAACAGCTGATTCCAGAACAAATCGTTCCATCTTGTGTGATTTGTAGACTTACTTTTTTGCTATTAGTTATCAGATTATATGTTCAATGATATAAAAGCACATTGCCTAGTATTCTCGAGAGACAGTGCCAATAGGTATATTCTCTGGAAAAGGCCTTCATGGTTTCGTATGTGACAGAGGGGTATAAGTCAGTCAAAACTGTTCACCATGAGAAGATGGTAGATAGGAGAGAAATGCCATGAAAACCACTCTTGAAGACCAGTTGCTTAACCTTTGCACTCCTCTTTCATTTTATTAGGATTAACCAAATACAATGCACTTAAAAAGTTTCATTCTAGAACACCTGACAAATTGTTTCCATCTGTTCCTATTACCTTAATGACACATTGCCAATAAGCAAATAAACAGGATGCCTCCAGTTTTTTCTTAAAATAGTTTGAATTTATTAAGCATGGATTTTACTGTTAAATTGCATTTCATTCTGAAACTTCTAGAGAATAGGGTTTTAGAAAGTGATATTTTCTTACACGGAGGCAAATGAGTTTCATGTGGTGAATCCTTCTAAAATGTTTTCCTCTCTCATTTCAGCATGATAGATAATTTATTACACACCCTAGTCTTCTGTTAGTGGGAAAAAAAAGTCCCCAAAGACTAATTTAAAATATAATCATAGCAGGATGCTCACAGAAGTACTGCCTTACTGTATATACAAAGTCTACTTTAATATAAACCCATAAGTTTAACAATGTATTTTTGAAGACTATTTTTCTATCACTTAAGTAAAATTAAAGACTATTTTCTATCTTCCCAGTACAGCCTGTTTACGTATTCAGTGGGTATAGTATTTATATGAGGTTATGAGTATTTTCAGTACACAGTGATATATACAGTCCCTGTTTGGAATAAAATGCCATACCAAGCCAAAGCCCACTGAGGAATAGGAAGTGGATGACAAAATTCGATTTCCATCATAGTGTAGTTTAGTTTTTCTGATTCTTTTTATCTCTAGGATACTTTAAACAGCAATCAAGAAACTAGAGATTTAGGACTCTCCACAGACTGAAAATTACTTCTCTTGTAATTTAGGGCCACTCTGGGGGTTCTGCTCTTGGGGTGAAAATTTTCACTTCTCTGTGAAATTTTCACTTCTCTGGGTGAAATTTATAAAGATGAAAAAGGAGAGTGGAAATATCTAACATAATGCCTTAGAGAGAGGGTTCTTGTTTTGTTTTTCTGAGCAATCTTGGGCAAATCCATTTGTGTGTTCACTTCTTAAACTGGAACACAAAGAATCTGAACTCCCTCTGTGAGTTAAATATTCCAGCCCAATAAGTCCATGTTGACAGGAACGAGACTCAGAGGTTGGCTGATGTGTGAAAGTGAACACACTGCCAGAGCTCCCAGAAATGCAAAAGTAACATATCTGAGGCTCTATTCTCCCAGTACACACACAACTGGTTAAGAGTGAGGGAGCTGTTGGGGAAGATTGTCCAAGTTTATTCAGTCCTCTAGATCCCTGCTACTCAAAATACTGTCTGAGGACCAGCCACACCCGCATCTATAGGCGCTGCTTGGAAGTGCAGAACCTCTGCCCTTCCCACCCCCACCCACCAGAATCTGCATTTTGCTAAGATCCCCAGATGATTCAAGTGCACAGTGAAGTTTGAGAAGCATTGCCCTAGCAGGTCATTTCCACTAAAGCTGATTTTAGTGCCTGGAGTAGTTCTTTCCTGGAAAGTACAGGTCGAGTCTGTTTGACTTGCAGTAAACAGTACTGTCATAAAAAGGTATCATTTTTCAAAATCTATTAGTGGTTTGGGATTCACATAATGGAAGAGAATGATCTGCAAAAGCACATACAACTTCTAAGAGGGTCAGGGAATATACCCCACCTTGAGAAGCATTGACTCGGCCTTTCAAAGCCAGCACAGACCAAATCTTTCTCAGAATAGTCCCGTCTCCTCCAAGGTGCATATGAACCACTCTGATAGTATGAGAACTCAAAAATAGTCTTTGGATGTATAATTTGACATGTATGAAAAAAAACTGTCATGGCTGAAGACTCAAACTAAATTCTTAAAAAAACACCAATTAGTAAGTAGATTACTGTCAATCATTAACTAAAGCCAAGGCTATAATTCTCAGTCACTTAGCACTCTTTAAGGAATTCCAAGGTCTTTTTTTTCATGGTCTAGTCTATTGTCCATCAAGGAGTCCTCTAGTTGAGTGGAAGTATGCAGATTAAGGGTCAGGAGACCCAGCTTCTAGTGCTAATTATGTTAGTTTAGCTCAAGTCCCTTCTCTGGGTCTCAGTTTGCTCTGAATGAAATGCTAGGCCAAGTAATCTATAATGTCCTTTTAAACTGCGAATCCTTAATTCCATGATTCACTCAATAGTGTCCAGCAAAGATGATTAACCAATGCCTTGTATCATAATTAAGCTAACAAATAATTGCCCTTCATCATAGACACACGTCCTCTTCAGTGATGTGCTCATTTTGCTTCACTTTTTTTTTCTTTTTTTTTTANACAATTTCTCCTTTCTGAAAACCTTCTGACTAATCCAGCTATCTTAGAATGTTATTATGGGAGTGGGTTTGGTGAGTTCAGTTCAGTCGTTCAGTCGTGTCCAACTCTTTGTGGCCCCACAGACTGCAGCATGCCAGGCTTCTCTGTCCATCACCAACTCCCAGAGCTGACTCAAACTCATGCCCTTAGAATTTGGTGCCATCCAACCGTCTCATCCTCTGTCATCCCCTTCTCCTCCTGCCTTCAATCTTCCCCAGCATCAGGGTCTTTTCCAATGAGTCAGTTCTTCACATCAGGTGGCCAAAGTATTGGAGTTTCAGCTTCAGCATCAGTCCTTCCAATGAATAATTAGGGCTGATTTATTTAGGACGGACTGGTTGGATCTCCTTGCAGTCCAAGGGACTCTCAAGAGTCTTCTCCAACACCACAGTTCAAAAGCATCAATTTCTCAGTGCTCATCTTTCTTTATAGTCTAACTCTCACATCCATACATGGCTACTGGAAAAACCTTAGCTTTGACTAGATGGATCTTTGTTAGTAAAGTAATGTCTCTGCTTTTTAATATGCTATCTAGGTTGATCATAGGTTTTCTTCCAAGGAGCAAGCATCTTTTAATTTCATGGCTGCAATCACCGTCTGCGGTGATTTTGGAGCCAAAGAAGATAAAGTCTCTCACTATTTCCACTGTTTCTCCATCTATTTGCCATGAAGTGACAGGACCAGATGCCATGATCTTTGCTTTCTGAATATTGAGTTTTAAGCCAACTTTTTCACTCTCCTCTTTCACTTTCATCAACAGGCACTTTAGTTCTTCTTCACTTTCTGCCATAAAGGTGGTGTCATCTGCGTATCTGAGGTTATTGATATTTCTCCCGGCAATCTTGATTCCAGCTTGTGCTTCCTCCAGCCCAGCATTTCTCACAATGTACTCTGCATATAAGTTAAATAAGCAAGGTGACAATATACACCCTTGATATACTCTTTTCCCAATTTGAACCAGTATGTTGTTTCATGTCCAGTTCTAACTGTTGCTTCTTGACCTGCATACAGATTTCTCAGGAGGCAGATCAAGTGGTCTGGTATTCCCAAATCTTTAAGAATATTCTACAGTTTGTTGTTATCCACACAGTCAAAGGCTTTGGCATAGTCAATAATGAATGATGATGAAATTTGCTCAGTCGTGTCCGACTCTTTGTGAACCCATGGACTGTATAGTCCAGGGAATTCTCCAGGCCAGAATACTGAAGTGGGTAGCCTTGCCCTTCTCCAGGGGATCTTCCCAACCAAAGCATTGAACCCAGGTCTCCTGCATTGCAAGCAGATTCTTTACCAGCTGAGCCATGAAGGAAGCCCAACAATACTGGAGTGGGTAGCCTATCCTTTTTGCAATGGATCTTCACTGCCCAGAAATTGAACTGGGGTCTCCTGCATTGCAAGCAGATTCTCTACCAGCTGAGCTCGAGGGAAGCTGAATGAATGAAGAAGAAATAGATGTTTTTCTGGAACTTTCTTGCTTTTTTGATGATCCAGTGGATGTTGGCAATTTGATCTCTGGTTCCTTTGCCTTTTCTAAATTCAGCTTGAACATCTGGAAGTTCATGGTTCATGTACTGTTGAAGCCTGACTTGGAGAATTTTGAGCATTGCTTTGCTAGCATGGAGATGACTGCAATTGAATTTGAATGATCCTGGCCCACGGTGAATCGCTAATGATCTTTGCTTTATGTTTATCATCCACCCTAATATGCTGCACAGAGCATCATAATTGCTAAAACACAGGACGGAGGGAGGTTTCTTTCTATTGGAAGGACAGTCACATTTTCTTTCCAATTCAATCTTCACCTCAGGATTTTAGCTTAGTGCTTTCTCTAAGGCTTGAAGTTCGGGGGACTAATAGGTGACCCATTTTACTATTTAAGAAATCACATTGTAGCTTCTCTAGCGATGCCTCTTTCATCTGATGGACAAGGATACAGAACAAATTGAGCTATGTTCTAGACATGGGAGAGCCACAGGGCTGGATGTAGAGCAAAGACTATGNGCAGGCAGGTTCTTTACCACGAGCGCCACCTGGGAAATCCCCCTAGATAGACACTCAATACATAACTTTTGCAATATTGGGCTTCACCTTCAGGGTTGAGCGATATAACAAATCTTTGCTCTTGAATTGGGTGCGGTGAAATCTATTTTCTACCTTTTGGGAACGCTCACTGGGAACCAATGGCCTTCCTACTCACTAATGTCGAGATGTTTCTCTGCTTCTTTGAACATGATACAGGGAAGAGTTGGGACTTAATGGTTCTAATCATGCTGGACTTCTCACATGATTGAGTTTAGACAACACCTAACTTCACATGGAAACTTAGGAGAAAACTTGCTTCTGGCCTTTCTCTCTCTCTCCATTGCTCACTGAACCCCCAAAACATACATGATAGTCTTCCAATGCTGTGCTTTTAATCACATCTGCTGTTTTCTTATTATATTTTCCTCATTATTTTCTTTTTGAATACCTGCTTTTTATATTCATACTTTTGAACTTTCTTTCTTTTTTATTTTCATTGCCTACTGTGATTCAGCCTCTTCGTAAAACCTGAATTACTTTTATGTAGAACTAAAATTGTAAAGAACAAATTCTCTTAAGTAAATGAACTTCAGGGCTTCAATACCCAACTCGTTATGTTGCCCTTAGTGATGCTAAGCACCTAAGAAGATGCATGAATAATTTTAGGTTTGGGGAAATCATCTAGTCACTCTGCACTTGATGTACTTAAAGACCAACAAAGTGTCTTTTGAAGATGTAACTCGCTGTGAGATAATCTGGAGGCTCTGAAAATTAAAGGTACCCATTACCACTGAGAAAACTTAGATCTGGAGGAACACGATAGGTCTAAGTGGACTTTTCCAGGAATCTTTCTATTATCTTTTGTGTTACAGTTAATTGCACTGTTCAGAAGACTTTTGGATATGAACATATAAAAGAATGCGATGTTCTTCTTCAGAAAAATAAGGGGAAATGAGGCAAAGAAAAGAGACAATTTATACGTAGAATAAATATTTATACCAATGTTTACATAGTGCTTATCGTGTCATAAACATTTTCACTTAGAATGTCTCATCTGACCATCACAACACTCCAATGAAGTAAAAACAGAGGGATATTATTTCGATTCTATACATTTCAGAGGAAGCTGAAGTTAAATGAGAGACTCAAGTTTAACTTAACTGGCTCCTGAAAGGTTGAGATACAATAAAGACCTAAGACTCTTTTTGATTCTAAGGGTAAGTTTCCACCACANACATTTCAGAGGAAGCTGAAGTTAAATGAGAGACTCAAGTTTAACTTAACTGGCTCCTGAAAGGTTGAGATACAATAAAGACCTAAGACTCTTTTTGATTCTAAGGGTAAGTTTCCACCACAAGGAAGGAAAAAGAAACTTAAAGAGAAAACGAGGCTAACAATTTTTATGCAACATAATGAGGAATTGCTGAGTGGTTATTAAAAAAAAAAATATTTACCTCCCCAAACACTTAGCAATCCCAGAATGATACTTAAGAAACAGGAAACTGGGGTTGACTCAATACTTGTTACCCTTATCTATGTAGCAGAGCTAATTATAATGCTTATTGCACAGAGCTGTTGGGAGGGTTAAATGAGATAATACCTGTAAAGAATGATAAGTACTCAATAAGTGCTAGTTGTTATGACTAATGATGATGATGTCATTTTAATCAGTGTGGAGAGAATACTAGAATAAAGAGTAGTAGACATGTATTTGCATGCTGCATTATAATCAACCTACTCTAAATTATCTTCCTTCAATACTCTTATCTAGAGAATGAAGACAATACTCCTTCCTAGCTGCTCCTGCAGAAATAATTCACCATGTTGGATCATGTTCTGAGCATCTGCAAAGCACTACAGAAATATAAGAAGATACCACAACCANCCAGTGGGTGATCTATGGACGCTTATAACTCAAAGTGCAAAATCTTCTCTAGTCAGTTTTAACAAATAGGTACAAGGCAGCTCAGATGAGTACAAGTCATAATCATTCACGTCACTGACATGTAACTGACTCTGCATTCTCCTAAGTGCCTAAGGCCAATCCCAACTGGTTTGGTCCAAAGTTGGTCAATCCCTTACCATCTGTACAAGATGAAGGAGTTTGACTCTGTTCTATAGTGACCCAACTGAAAGGGAGAATCTGATGAGCAAGCAGAGGCACCTTAGCTCCAGGATGCAGCTTAGCTGGGGAAGGTCTGTCCCCCAACTTTCTCCAGGCTGCCTGCTGCTGCCCATCACTTTCAAAAAGATGTGATCCAGCCAGTCGTAATTTTGTTATCTCTTTAGAGTAGACATGAAAGAATCAGATTTGTACACATTTTACAAAGTGCCTTTTTTTTNCTGAAAGGGAGAATCTGATGAGCAAGCAGAGGCACCTTAGCTCCAGGATGCAGCTTAGCTGGGGAAGGTCTGTCCCCCAACTTTCTCCAGGCTGCCTGCTGCTGCCCATCACTTTCAAAAAGATGTGATCCAGCCAGTCGTAATTTTGTTATCTCTTTAGAGTAGACATGAAAGAATCAGATTTGTACACATTTTACAAAGTGCCTTTTTTTTTTTTTTTGAGGTTTTCTTTTCACAAGAAAAATGTATTGTTTGGACAGTAAATTTTACCTTTTAAGTAAATGAATGAAAAAACCAGAAAGGAATCATTAATTGGTCTAAGGTCCAATCTGAACAACCGTTGAGTGGGTTTTAATTTATTGTTTAATTAAATTAGCACACAGCTGATGTGAATAGTGTAACTTATTTTGATAAGAAATTGACTCTGGTTAAGATTTTGGAATAAGTCTGCCACCCTGTTACTTGAGACTCTCAATTTAAAAACACATTAATGCACTTTCAAATGGCTTTGAATTACATGCCAGGGCCTGAAAAGGGCAACACGTGTACCATGGAACTTGGCACACGTGCAGAAAGACATAAAAGCCTCTAATTATGGTCCGCAAGACTGCTGACGTAGATTTGTCATTGATGAGAGCCTCTAGTGAACCAATTTCTTTTTCAGCCCATGCATCATTAATATAGTTGCTAGGGTAGTGGGCTGAGCACTCAATTTCTGGCTGCCAGTAAACAGGCTGTGTGATCTTAGCAAGTCCTTTGAAAGCTAATCTCTGGTTCCCTCATCTGTTAAATGAGTGGCTTGGCCTAAGATGTTTCTAAGACCCCTTCCGGCTCCAACAGTCTTTGATGTGCATGATCTGAGTAAAATCCAGGGTTTCAGTAAATGGCCCAGGAACAGTGCAGGAGAATATTGCTGATGATACCTTAGCCTGAAGCAGTGGACAGTAAGGCTGTAACAATGCTGAAGAGAAAAACAGTTCTACTCCTGCAAGTCTCATCGATTTCATTGAACATCCTTTGCTCCTCCTCTTCTTAGCTGTCCACCTTGTAGGCTTCCAGTGCTCTCACTTAGGGCCTCCATTTCTCCTGAGAGTTCATTATGTACAGTAGCAACCGTAGGATTTGCAAGAAACTAGATTATTCATAAACAATCACTTTGGCCTGAGTCAAACAATAAATTGGCCACGTAGATATCAAGGCCCAAGTTGAAGATCGCAACTTATCTTATTTACGGAGCCACAGGCTTAGAGACTCTAGCTCAATTCATCCATTCATTCATTTGTTCAAAGGCCATTAATGAATCCAAGCTACAATGAAGACTGTTGTGGAGGTCTTAAGCAGAAACTTAAAAATGCCAAATGATTGCTCAAGAGTTTTATAACCTAACCAGAAATTCTATTTATAGTTATGGCCTGGATGTATTTCATGACCAGTGTACATATCATCTGCAAATCAAATAGCTCTCTCGCTAGATTTTTGTATTTCAAGGTGATTTTGGCTCTGAGACCTTCACATAGTTACCTATTTCAGTAAAAGGAGTGGGGGACTTTCCTGGTGGCCCAGTGGCTGGGACTTCGCACTTCCAATACAGGGGGCCCAGGTTCCACCCCTGGTCACAGAACTAAGATCCCACATGCCGCAGGGCAACTAAGCCATATGCCACTTGGAAATCCTGCATGCCACAGCTAAGACCTGGTACAGCCAAATTTAAAAAATAAATAAAAATAAAATATGTTTTTAAAAGAAAGAAAAATAGGATGTTTCTAAATGTCTGGGCATCTCAGGATTACACAGAATGCCAAAAGTAACCTGCTAAACATGGATTTTTTTGGACATAGTGACTCTGCTCAGTGTTCTGAGTTTATGGCTAAGAGATGTACATATGCCCACGACTGTTTTGTCCACATTGATTCCTTTGATTTACACTCCGATTTCATGTCAGGAAGTACTGATATATGTAACGTGGGAAAACATACACTGTTTATGTGGTTGTGGTCAATGAAAAGAGAGACCTTTAACCATAGTCTGGTAGTTAACTTTTTACCTGCTGCTGATAAAAAGAAGAAAACAACTCTAAAAACTTTAGCTACTTAAGTAGTAATATAAAAACCAGTAGTTTCATATTATGCTCAACCTGCATACATTTCATAATCTAATCTGAGTTTTCCATGCAAATTTCACATATCCTAAGGAGGTGGGGAAATCTTGTTATATTACCTGAAATTGAAAAATTGTATGGCAAAGTGTCTCCTGAACGACAATTTGTTTTATGAAATTCCTGATAAAATGATTTTGAAGTTTTAAAAGTAACTATTTCCCTTCTTATCCTAATGTCCTTCTTTCAAAGCTGCTTATTTAGAAATGATGTTACATCTCCCACTTTGACTATTTTCAGTGGCATAGTTGTGGATTTGCCATGTGAGAATCCTGACTTTAACTGTTATATGATTTTATATTATATTGCTTTATGTGGTTCAAAAACTGTATGACACATTGAGACATATAATGCTATTGTGAAACTCACTGTGTACTACAAAGGAAAATAATTAGTTCATGAGTTAGAATCTATCCATATATATTTCAATGTGATTGTTTCTGTATCTGGAAAACAAGACTGAAAAAAAATGTAATCATATCTTTCTGTTGAAACCGTGAATGTGCTAATTTTTTTTCTTAATCTTTGTCTAGAAGTAGTATGAGTTGCCGTTGTACAGCTGATCTGGGGTAAGTGTTTAAAGTACAATCCAACAATTGTTTAAACGTCAAGTCAACCCCTCAACTTTGCTTCATGTGAACTCTGATACTTCTGGGGTGTTTTTTGCATACTGAGGCTTGCTCTGCTTGATCAGTCATTTCAAACAATTTTTGTGTCTCATGCAGAAACCAAAGCAACCTAGAACTAGCTGTTAGGGATCTATGTCTTCTGTAAAGCCATATTGAAGTGAAAGCTACAGGATAGCCAAAGGTTCAATATTTTCAAAGCTACCACTACCTCTGCTTTTTCTCTTCTCCTAAAAAATGCCAAACAAAATTCTTTAACATTGCATAGGAAATTAGTAGTGCTTATTACAAGTTGCTGGGGTCTTGTTTTTTACATGAAGATACACCTCCTAAATTCATCAGTTTGTAAGTTTATGCTAGGTTTTCTCAATAACCATTTTTACATTTTATAAAAACTGACTGATAAATAAGGGCCAGAAAGAATACATAGTAAGTCACCAGGTGGAAGCCAACAAAATTATAGATGCAGATTTTTCCCGAACCAGGAGTCACCACAACGTGGTTACCCAAAGCCGTGAGGGGGATATTTCTCACAATTTGATTTCCCTAAAGCCCCTAGAAATAATTTTTTTCCTTATTTGATTTTAACCATCAAAGATATTGTGGTATGGGAAAAATCAGGCATATATCAGAAATAACCTTGTTTTGATTTTAAAAACTCATTTCTACATGAACTAATTACAATTCCTATTTTTTTTTAGTCTTAAAAAATTATAGAAGACTGTAATCATCTGATTTATCTTGCATCTTTAGTTCTGTAAATCTTTAGTTGTTGCACATGGTGCTTTCTGTTGCCCATGGATTTATTAATTTGTCTCTTCCCATTTTGAGAGGACACCATGGATAGCTAAATCCATATCAAGAGGATGGGAGATGCTGCTATCTGCTATTACCAGAACATCTTCACTTTTTACTCCATGCCAAAAACGATGCTTGCCAAACAAAATCATCCCAGTATAATATTATCATTATATTTCTACTCATGTTATTGAAAATTCCCAGCTCAGTGCCTGGTTCAATAAATGTTTATTCTCCTTGCCTCCCCTTCCTCTATTTATTTTTATTTGATATGTAAATGAAAAAAATAACACATGCCTGGCTGAAACAATTTTCATGATGGATTTTTGCTGCAAAAAGATTTGTAATCCAGAAACTATTTATATAAATTAGACCAAAACAATTTTCCTCCTTTCTCTTCACCCTTCTGTATGATTGCAAAGTATAATTTCCCTCCTTCACCCCTATCCCTCACACAAGAAGCTGCTAAAAATAGACATAAAATGAGACGGAACCAAGAACCCAGGGATAGATCAGAAAAGCTCATTTAAGTATTATAAAATAAAGGAAAAATCAAGCCATTTGAAAAACAGAACGCTTTTGAACAGTATGATTCATCCATATTACTAACAACATCTCTTCTGACCAAATTCATTGGATTAAGTGTAAAATGCTAATCTTTTAATGGATCTAGATCTAGAACTCTTTACCTACTGCTTATGCTTGTGTTGCAGAATTATGGGATGGTGTGGGGTTTGCTTTACAAATCCTTCTCTGACTCCTAAATTCTCTATGGCCATATCTTACCAGGGAATAAGAAATTTCTTACACGAATATCATTCCCTAAAACTTGGCTTCTGTCAAAGACTGACTCCCTCATGCTTACATTGGTGCCATCTGCCTTTAATTATTGGACACACATTTACTTTGAAGCTGGAAAAATTGGAGTGTCAGTCACTGGACACAGCATTCATACAATAATGATGAGTTGGAGAAGTACTGTGTAGCTAATTTTCCAAAATGACGTGCTTTCCTAAAAAGAAACAGAAATTATATGTTGCCACATCTTTCCAGAACCATATCTGAAACCTTAACCCCAAAAAACTCTACAACTGACTAATCAACTTCTACACAGTCTAAATCTCCCCTATTTTGAGGGACTGTGAGATAAAATACCTATTTAGCAGAAATCTTGACGTCTTGGGGTTGGAAGATAAGGCAGGATTATAGGAAATGGGGGCTTCCCTGGTAGCTCAGCTGGTAAAGAATCTGCCTGCAATGCGGGAGACCCCGGTTCAATTCCTGGTTCAGGAAGATCCTCTGGAGAAGGGATAGGCTACCCACTCTAGTATTCTTGGGCTTCCCTGGTGACTCAGACAATAAACAATCCGCCTGCAATACGGGAAGGCTGGGTTCAACCCCTCGGTTGGAAAGATCCCCTGAAGGAGGGCACGGCAACCCACTCCAGTATTCTTGCCTGGAGAATCGCCACGGACAGAGTTGCTTGGCAGGCTACAGTCCATGGGTCACAAAGAGTTGGACATGACTGAGCAACTAAGCACAGCGCAGCACATAGGAAATGGGGTTATCGAAAAACCTCCAATGGGACCTTACCTGTTAGGGAAGCAGATTCTCACAGTTTTATCCTTCTGAAGAGTACAGATGAAATTGAACCCATTCTTGATATTGTAAAGCATAGTCTACATTGGAGTCTTGACACTTAAATTGGAATTCTTTTGTCCATAACCTCACCTACTCCTGCTGCCTATACAAGTGTTAAGCAATTTTGTCTTATGATCAGTTTCACACTAAAACTTATACTTACCAATGAACTTGAAACACAGGTACTTTTATGAATGTGATAAAATATTTTTTAAGTAAATCTAGAGGATGTTAGTCAAATACTATTAGGTTGTCAGTTGGGGGAACACTGGTAATAAACTAAGGGAGCTCAGGAATTTTTATTACTGTATTTATAAATGTGTTTGAAAGAATTTGTAAATGTCACAGGTATATTTTTAAGGTGATACACACTTGCTCCATAAATTATTAAAACTTAATGAAATGAATTTCAATGACATTTGGCAGTAGTTTTGCTTAAAGTGATCAATATTGATATTGTTACTGAACTATGTAATCTCATGATACATTTTTCAATACTTTTTCAGAGCAACTGCTTTTGCAATGGTACCAATGCTTAATTTAAATTGAATCAATAAATTTCTTCCTCAGCAATGATTTTTGGAGGGTCTTTTACTATGTATGTGAAACATATTTAATGAATAATATGAGTTTGGGAGGTTTTTAATTTGTTTCAAAAAAACTTTATTAGGACATATTTTTTAAAAAGAAGGAAAAATAACAGCAATCTAAGCCTCTCTAGAAATAAAAAAATGCAGACACATGCTAAAATATTTGGCTTAGAACACTCACCCAAGGCTTTTTTTCCAGGCATGCATTCTTGAGCTCCTCTTTCAACATATTCCCTGATTTTATTTTCCTATTAATTCTAAATCAAAACTGACATCTTGCTTCCAACCCAGCTAAATTCTACATCTTCTCTTTCCACTGCCCTCAAGTTCCTGAGTCTTTAGCCATTTGCCATACTCGAGCTTTAAAAATGCAAACATGTTTGGAAGCACTCAGAAATTCCTTGGGCCTTCTGGGAACAACCAAGACCAATGAAGATGAGGGGTTCCAAATCTAATAAACCAGCTCTCCCAAGTGAGGCTTAAGCCACAGATCTCAGTGCCACTGATACACATTTTCTTTTGTCTACTTCTTTCTATCCCATGTCTTCACTTAAAACTCTAGCTGCAATTGACTCTTCCATTTATAATCTTTTGTCTTTTGCACCAAATATGCCATACACATGAAAACTATAGAGGATGATATAACAAAGATCTCCACTTACCAACACCTAAATTTCACAAATATTACCTCTTTACCAGACATTTTCTTTTTAATAAATGAAATACAATGGATGCAGAAAATGACATCCCTCAATAACCAAATTCTCTAGCTTCCTTCTCCAGTGGTAACCATAATCCTGCAGTTGTATATCCATTCTGGCCATTTAAAAAATGCCTTTACTTCATACATATGTATCTATAAACAACATGTACAGTTATTCTGGTATTTATGAATTTTACATAAATAATAACATATATCATCATGCACTTTTTTTCAGTCAGCTTTGAGTTATGGAGATCCAAATAGATTCAATCGATTGGTTCTTTTTTCCTGCTTTTTATTTTATATTAGAGTATGGCTGATTAACAATATTATGACAGTTTCAGGCAGACAGCAAAGGGACTCAGCCATACAAAAAAATAAATGCATTCTCCCCCAAACTCCCCTCCAATTCACATAAAAATACTACCACATACATTGAGCAGTTTCCTGTGCTGTACAGTAGGACCTTGTTAGTTATCCATTTTAAGTATAGCAGTATGTACACATGATCCCAAACTCCCTAATTATCCCCTCCCCTCATTTTTCCCCCTGGCAACCGTAGGTTTGTTCTCTATGAATGTCTTTCTGTTTTGTAAGCTCATTTGTATCATTTCTTTTAGATTCTCCTCTGTCTGACTGACTTCACTCAGTTCTCTCTGCTGCATGCAGCTGTGTACATATGTAAAATTTATTTGTTAATCCCTATGTTGATCTACTTTCCATTTCCACTGCTATACATGATTTATAATAATATTCTTATCCATCTCATATTTTAAGTATTTTCAGGATGTACGTCTAGAGGTAAATTACTGGATCATATGAGACACATATCTTAATATTTTCTCAGCATCTATAAATTTCTTTCCAAAGCAGTTGTATCAGTGTCTACCCCAGTCAGCAGTGTAGGAGTTCCCTCCTTAATGATTACCTAGTATTGTCAGATATTTAACTTTTGACAATTTGATGATCATAAAGTAACTTGTTATTGTTGTTTTCATTTTCATTGTCCTAATGAATCCATTCTGGATCTGAATAACTAACCCCTGATTTGCTTTTATGCCATCTTTGTCATCTTCTGAGTCTCTGCATTAAGCTTTAAGTCCTACATCTGGGTGTCTCTTCAAGTCCAGTGGTCTGCTTATCTATTCTTGTTCCAGTGTCCCCCTCTTATAGCCTAGTTTTATGCAGCTTTTTACCCAGTAAATTAATCCCTATACCTCCCTATCTTCTTCAAAATTATTCTGGCAATTCTGGGCCATTTGTTTATCATATGAATTTTAAGCCTATCAACTTTCCAAAACACTTCTTTTAGGAATTAAATTATCACTAATAAAATTTATGTATTAATTCTTGGAGAAGTCACATCTTTATAATACTGTGTCTTCTTAGTCATGATCATGAAATATCAATTCATTTACTTTTGTATTTAATAAAGCTTTACACTATTCTTCATTAACGTCTACATGCATTTTAATATATTCATTCCTAGGCACCATAATACTTTTGTTGCTTTTGTAAATGCTATCTTTTTTTAAATTATCTTATTCTAAGTGTTTATTGCTTATATATAGAAACCACTGAATTTTTACATTGATCTTACATCCTAAAACCTTCAGTTCAGTTCAGTCACTCAGTCGTGTCCAACTCTTTGTGACCTCATGAATCGCAGCACACCAGGCCTCCCTGTCCATCACCAACTCCCGGAGTTCACTCAGACTCAACGTCCATCAAGTCAGTGATGCCATCCAGCCACCTCATCCTCTGTCATTCCCTTCTCCTCCTGCCCCCAATCCCTCCAAGCATCAGAGTCTTTTCCAATGAGTCAACTCTTTGCATGAGGTGGCAAAAGTTCAGAAGTTTCAGCTTAAGCATCATTCCTTCCAAAGAAATCCCAGGGCTGATCTCCTTCAGAATGGACTGGTTGGATCTCCTTGCAGTCCAAGGGTCTCTCAAGNAAAAAAAAAAAAGAGAGATCAAGCTTCTTTGAGTGAGGCCCATTATTTTTATTTTCAAAAGGGTCTTTTATACCTTTACTTGTACATAGAGGGAAATGAAAGATATAAAGTCATACAGAGTCAGCCCAAACATTACATCTGTTTTGTCTTTATAAAAAACAGAATTTTTTCTGCATACCTTTCCCATAAACAATATTGTGTACATTATCTTCTGGCTTGGAGGCCTGTGAACTTTTTATGACCCCCTTTTGATAAAGACTGCTCATCCAGAAAACTTATTTTCCCTTGAAATGTTTTTTCTTTATATTTCTAATCTATGTCAGCCTCAGAAAATGTTAAACAGAGTTACATTTTTCACAGAGCAAAGGTGCAGTCAGTTACAACAACAACAACAACAACAACAACAAACCCAACTAGCTCAAAAAGTCTGATGTGGTTAATTTCAAGGCTACACTTGTTTTCTTATATTCCAACTATGTTAACTAATGCACTCCCAGGTGCACAGTGGATAAGAGGTATGGGAACTTAGCAACAAGCATTGGCCCAATAATGAAATCTTACACCACCCCTACTCTAATAACTTTTAACTCTTTGAAAGGCTCTGTGTTTTAGGCTTTCCATGCCTCTCACAGTTTGGAGGCTGTAAATAATCACATGCATAGCTATAAGAGTCTGGATAAACCTGCCAAGCAAGCTAGAATGCTAACAGAGGGGGTTTGATTTGAAATATTTTTCTCATGTCCAGAGACGTATTAGCTAGAGCCCTAAGTTGATTTTCTTCAGAGAAAGGTGGTCAGGGATAGCCCCCTGTTAATGTCAAAGGAGTTGGTGAAAGTCATGAAATAATAAAACAGACAGATTCTGGTTTTGGGATAGATGCTCGAACAGGTCTAGGAAGCCCCTCGAGTCCTGAAGCCTTGCTTTACAGTTCTCTTCCACATGACCATGTCATAGGCGGGATTCCCCACGCTGGCTCCCAGCACTGGAGTCCAGCATCAGCAGCCAGGGATTCAACCTAAAGAGATGAGTGGTGTCGGTGAGAGAAATGAGGCGGCCTCCCAGTTTTCCTGGACTGCCTGTTTATTTAAAGCTTATGATTCTCTTTTATACTTTCACAAAAGCATTATGTCAGAGGTTTGATATTTTCAGTTCCCACTGACCCAGATTTGCTGTCTCCATAAATCACTGTTGCTCCTCAAAAGGAGTTCCTGCCTCAGCGATTCTCTTATCTACTTTTTCTCATGTGTCCTTGTGAATACACTGTAACTCATGCTAATGNTTTTTGAGATTGCATCCAAGTACTGCATTTCGGACTCTTTTGTTGACCATGATGGCTACTCCATTTCTTCTGAGGGATTCCTGCCCACAGAAGTAGATATAATGGTCATCTGAGTTAAATTCACCCATTCCAGTCCATTTTAGTTCGCTGATTCCTAGAATGTCGACGTTTACCCTTCCCATCTCTTGTTTGACCACTTCCAATTTGTCTTGATTCATGGACCTGACATTCCAGATTCCTATGCAATATTACTCTTTACAGCATCAGACCTTACTTCTATCACAAGTCACATCCACAGCTGGGTATTGTTTTTGCTTTGGCTCCATCTCTTCATTCTTTCTGGAGTTATTTCTCCACTGATCTCCAGTAGCATATTGGGCACCTAATGACCTGGGGAGTCCCTCTTTCAGTATCCTATCATTTTGCCTTTTCATACTGTTCATGGGGTTCTCAAGGCAAGAATACTGAAGTGGGTTGCCATTCCCTTCTCCAGTGGACCACATTCTGTCAGACCTCTCTACCATGACCCGCCCATCTTGAGTTGCCCCATGGGCATGGCTTAGGTTCATTGAGTTCGACAAGGCTGTGGTCCTAGTGTGATTAGATTGACTAGTTCTCTGTGATTATGGTTTTAGTGTGTCTGCCCTCTGATGCCCTCTTGCAACACCTACCATCTTGCATGGGTTTCTCTTACCTTTGGCATAGGGTATCCCTTCACGGCTGCTCCAGCAAGCGCAGCCACTGCTCCTTACTTTGGATGAGGGATATCTCCTCCAGCTGCCCTTCCTGACCTTCAACGTGGGATAGATCCTCTAGGCCCTCCTGTGCCCACGCAGCTTGGATGTGGTGTGGCTCCCCCCGGCTGCTGCCGCTGGCCTCGGGTGCAGGGTTGCTCCTCTCGGCCACCTTATTGAACTCCAATTATTAATTCTTTCCATTTGTAGGTTTTCTTGGATTTTCCATTTTTACAACTACATCATCATAATGTAATAACTGTGTTTTCTCTTTTCCTGACCCTTAAAAATTGTATTTCTTTTTCCTAAACTATTTCTTGGGGTTGGATTACCAGTACAGAAATGAATAGAAAGAGAATAGTGGACATTCCTTCTTGATCCTGACATTAAAGAAAGTTCTACTAAAATTTCACCATTAAGTGCAATTCCTGCCCATTTTTGCAGATACTTTTGGCCATGTTAAGGAAGCTCCTTTCTATTCCTTGTTTGCTAATAATAGTTTTTATCTTAAATTGCTGCTGAAGGCTCTCAAGTTTTTTCTACATAAGGCTTCCCTAGTGGCTCAGCTGGTAAAGAATCCTCTTGCAATGCAGGAGACCTGGGTTCAATCCCTGGGTTGGAAAGATCCATTGGAAGAGGGTATGGCTCCTGCTCCAGTATTTTAGCCTGGAGAATTCCATTAATTGTATAGTCCATGAGGTCACAAAGAGTTGGACACAACTGAGCGACTTTTACTTCACTTCATTGATACAACTGTCTTTTTTCTGTTAGTTAATATGCAAATTATTATAGAGAATTTATTTAGAGAAAACATTTCAATGTTAAATTACCGTCACATTCTTGGAATGAATTCTACTTGGTCATGATGCATTTTTTGCAAACTTTGCTGCCTCAGTTTGCTAACACTTTATTTAAGAATTTTGCATTTATGAGAGTCATCTTTTGTGCTGCTTAAGATATAATTTTCTGAGGTATTTAGTAAATAAGTTAAAATCTTGTAGGATTATGGAAATTCTTCTTTCTCCTCATAATTCTGTCATTTTTTGCTTTATATATTTGGAGGCCATATTACTAGGTATATATACATTCAAATATTCAGTCCTCCTAACAAATTA
This sequence comes from Neotragus pygmaeus, assembly GCA_006410875.1. Taxonomy (NCBI): domain Eukaryota; kingdom Metazoa; phylum Chordata; class Mammalia; order Artiodactyla; family Bovidae; genus Neotragus; species Neotragus pygmaeus. Next base: position 523,920 of record SJYV01001915.1, read on the forward strand.
TAACTTTCATCCTCTTCTTAACACTCCCTCAATTAAGTGGTCTGTCAGTCATTCAGCCATATGCATTGTTGAACATGATGAGATTTGTGTGCCAAGCATGGTGCTAGGATGCATTAGAAACATGCTCTCTGCTCTCCTGGGGATCATAATCTAAAGTGAAGGCTGAGGTAAGTATTGTGTCCTCAACTCTTACCAGACTGACTTTAAAANAATAATAATAATAAATAAATAAAATATTTTAAAAAGAGAGAAAAGTCCATGCAGCCGCAAAGACTCAGCCCAGCCAGACAGAAAGTAAATAAATAAAATTATTTTTAAAACACATTTTGAGATTCCGGTGGGTGGGATGCAAAGATCTGCTCTCCAAAGACAAGCCTCATAAGTAAGTTCCCTTGCTTATGAAATCTGCCACCTACCACTGTGGAGAGACCTGCCTCTTTCTTCTGTCCCTCCGTGCCTTCCGTTAACAGGAGCCACTTTCCACACCAACACCCCCTTACCCTCCCAGCTCCAGCTGCCTTTGTCACTCTCTCCGCTTAGGCACTGCCCTACTCCAGAGGCACCCACTCCAGAGCTGCTGGAGGAAGTCTATTCACAGCAACCTGGATGGATTTGAAAAGCATGGCTCTGAGTGGAAAAAAAAAGTACACATATTTACATAAATTAAAAATCCATTAACCCCGAACAATACACATTTTACAAGAATTTGTTGTTGTTTTATCACTTAATCATGTCTGACTCTGTGACCACATGGACTATACCTCACCAGGCTCTTCTGTCCATAGGATTCTCCAGACAAGAATTCTGGAATGGGTGGCCATTTCCTTCTCCAGGGGATCTTCCCAACCCAGGGATCAAACTGGGGTCTCCTATATTGCAGGTGGATTATTTACTGCTGAGTCACTGGGAAGCCCTTTACGAGAGTACTTATCAAGAAAAAGGTATACATTAAACACACAGAATAGCTACTTATGGAGGTTAAGGGTGCAGGAGAGGCAGGAGTGACAAATGGGAATTTAAGAAATTAAAGCATAGCAAAAATAAAGCCCCCTAACTCCCCAGCTCTCAACTTCTTGCACTATTCTGATACCTAAGGCAGCAGTCCTGGGCCTTCCCTAGCTATTCGATGCCCTCTGCTTTCCCATGGACCACCCTCTTCCCCATCAGTCCCACCTGTCTTCCTCAAGACCCCCAACACCAACAGCAATGTCTTTACTTGTTCATTTCGTGCATAACTTCCTTCTTTCTCTTTTTCACTGTTTCCTTTCTAAGTCTCTGACCCTTGCAACTGTATCCTGGCCCTTCTCCCATACCCATCATCACCCTTTTGGACATTCATCCAATGAGACCTTCATGGGACACAAAACTAACAAAATAGTCCAGGAGAACCAGAGGGGTACGATGCTATGGAAGGTTGTGGGGCGGGGGAGGGGGGGGGATTCCAGCCAGAGGGGACATATGTACACCCATGGGTGATTCATGTTGATGTATGGCAGAAACCAACACAATACTATATAGTGATTATCCTTCAATTTAAAAAAGTCCAGAAGACTTTTGCTTTGCCTACCTGCCTTCCCTTTTCTCTCTTCCTCCCTCTCTCCTTCCCTCTCCCTCTTTCCTTTGCCCTTTCTCTCCCCTGAAGGCACTGTTGCCAACCACGGAAGCCCTGCGGCCCCCCGGAAGTGAAGGCAGTAATCCCTCCACAACTCCCCTCTGGAGCTCCTCCCCTTCCTTCCTAATCTCAAAGTCCAGCTGGTCAGTGAGCAGTTGAGTCCTTGCTCCGTGGGAAGCACAGGTTTACTTGCTCCTGCTTCTGTGGGGACTTGCTTCCTGACTGGGAGAAATGACAGGAGCCTGGAGACATTTGCTGAGAGCTTTGCACCTGAAAACCTCATCTCTCTGGACCCCCAAGACGTGCTTTTCCCTTAACGGTGAGTGGAAACCAGGGGGATGTGGGTCAGTGGAAGGGTCAGTGAGAGCGGAAGGACTGAGTTTTGGAGCTTGTTGCCTGAAATTCTGGAATTCCAGACAGGTAATCTAAGACGTGGGCTAGACCCCACCTTGTCAAACCCAGTGCCCCCTTCTCATGTTCAATATTTTGTAATGCATCCTTTCATCCCAAAATGAAATTCATGGGTAATAAAATCAGACTAGACACAATTTTAAACTAAAAATATTTGCAGAAACATAAAGAAGAAATAAAAGAAAGCAATTCAAATAATGAAGTATTAACTGTAGTATACAGATGCTTGAGGATAACTACTTTAAAAGACATAAAGCATCCTCACAAATTTCTGACATCCCCCTAGAAGGTGGTACCCACCCCTCAATTACTAACAAGGAAACTGAGCCTCAGAGAAAAGCCTCAGGACTAGACTGTGAACCTCTTCTTCCACGCAGACTCTCCTTTTTCTCCAGCAGGAACAGACCTGAGGTGGCCAGGTCTGGTGGTAGCTTCATGTATTCCTGATTTTCACACATATCTTATTTCCCTAGGAGCCTACCACCTCCTCACTAATCCCTCTGAAAAGATGTGAGCATAAGCAAGCATCATATATCTCATTGATGAGACATAGCAAGACCCCATGCCCCACAGGCCCTGAACAAAGGGGACCCTTTTCCATTGCCATATGATGATCAATTTTATCTTCATTTTCTCCACATCTTTCCTTTTCCTCTCTCCTGCCTTCCTCTTCCATTTGCTTTCTTCCCCTTTAACAGCTGTGGTTCTTTGAAATTTAATATATATCTGGTGCTCTCATCTTCAACCAAACTTCTTAGGGAGTACTACTGTCCCATTTCACAGATGAGACAGAAGGATAAAGGATCACTTAAAAATTTGATCAAAGGCAGAAATGTAGACATGACAACTTGAGATTCAAAGCCAGGTCTGTCTGACTCCAAAGTCAGAGTGATTCCACCAGGCCCTTTCTAAACCACTCTTCTTCCAGTCCTGTTTGGATTTCTCTTTTCCCCCAGTCATGGGTCCTTTGCCAGAACATTATTTAACTACATTTTCTGAGAAGGAGCTAGAATTACACCCGAGTCTCATACTCGATAAAGAAGACACTATCCTAAAAGTACCAGTTGTTGACAAAGCAAGAGAAAATACTGTCTCTGCTGGCCCCTCCCCTTCCCCTGAGGATTGTGGAGCTGGGCTGGGGGTGAGGCTCGGTGCCTAGAGATCTTGATCAACTCAGCAGAGACTCTTCCACCAAGGGCACCGTGGGGAAGAAGTCTTCTTGCAAAAACCCACAACACATAGACGTGGGTGTCCTACACTACCTGGCTTTTCAAAACACTTTGCTGCTTGACTTCCACTTTCTTACCTACTAGTCTTAAATACCTGCCTGCCTGTTTGTTCATCCAAGCACACACTCATTGAACACACCCTTCTTATGGACCTGCTGGGTTCTACAAATAGACATTTAGTCAATAAGTAATTGAGCACTTACCCCTGTGCTTAAACCAAGCCACAGTGAGCAAAACAAAACCTTAGCCCTTATGTGTCTCAATGAAGGAGACTGAGGATAAACAGAAAAACACATAAATATATTTTTAAAATATCCAGTAGAGATATGGGCTATAAATTATGGTGAGGGGATAGAAAAATAAAATGGGGGGAGGGGGAGACAGAATTCATGTTAGATAGGAAGATCACCTGGTGTAAGTATTGCCAGATAGGCCAAAAAAAAAAAAAAGTGTCACAATCCTTATGTAACACCTACATGTATATTGTGCAATATATGTGTGCACGCAATATTCAGCCTTGCCTCTGTTTGACAGGCACGATCACGTTAGGCTAACTATATCCACAAAGTTAGAGAAGCAATTTGTTTTTTGGATGAAAGAGTATAGAAAATATCTTAGCTGTGCCTTTTTCACTAATTAGCTAAATTGGCGCTCGTGGTAAGGAATTCATCTGCCAGTGCAGGAGATGCAAGAGACTCAGGTTCGATCCCTGGGTTGGGAATATCCCCTGGAGGAGGAAATGGCAACCCACTCCAGCATTCTTGCCTGGAGAATCCCATGAACAGAGAAGCCTGGTGAGCTACAATCCATGGGGTCGCAGAGTCCAACATAACCTAGCACACAAACACACACACACACACACACACACACACACACAAGATTATTGAATGCATAACATGTTCAGGCAGGTGAGTATACACTCAAACATACCATTTTCCTACCATCTGCCTTCTCTCCCACAAGGAGGGTTGCATAGGAGAGCAAATTAATTGCACATAACACCCATTTCCAGCTGAGAAACTTCCCAAGCCTCCTGCAAATCTTTCCTAAGAAAATCATTCAAATTAGCCTAAAAGTAGGTGTTCCACCTACACCACCAGACCATCCTTTCTACCATCTGTGGACTGATCTAAGCCCAACAGAAGGTTAGGAGGGGCTCAGACTAGGCTTGCCCCCAAAAGTGCCAAAAGGAAGGACAAGGGTCACCAGCCTCAGAATCAGGCAAAGCTCTTGCTAGTGAACAACGTCAACTGGCCCCGGTTCACTTTAAGCCAAAGAACATTTATTGGAAGGATATGGAGGGAAGGTGGGAGGTGTTCGTAAGAATCAACAGGATGGTGAGTGGTGGCTCAAAACTGCAAACACCTCACTTTTAATCACGTCCTCAGCTCTAAGGTGAGTGATAATATCTTCCTTTCTAAACCTACTGGCTATGCCAAGTATCAAATGAGACACCCAAAGTGACAAGTTTGTTTTGTTTTGGTTTGGTTTGGTTTGGTTTTGAATTTTTAATTAAAGATATTTATTTCAGTTTTTGGTTTTTTATTGGAGTATAGTTGCTTTACAATATCATGTTAGTTTCTGCTGTACAGCAAAGTGGATCAATGATACATGAACACGTGTCCCCTCTTTTCTGGATTTCGTTCACATTTAGGTCACCACAGAGCACTGAATAGAGTTCCCTGCACTCTACAGTAGGTTCTCATTAGTTATCTATTTTATACCCAAGAGTGTATATCTGTCAATCCCAATCTCCCAGTCCATTCCCCCTCTCGACAACTTTTTTAAAGTGACTTAGTATGCTATGCAGAAATAAGGTGTGACTAGCATTTTAATAAATTTCTTTAATATTCTACCAAGTATGAGCATTATATATTTTCAAATGTTTTATAACCTTTTTTTTTCATTTGAAAGAATCACAAGCTCTTGATAAATTTCCAATCTGTGTTGAAAGCTGGTTATGAATATTAGAAAACTTTTTATCATTACAAAGAGAATTTCCCCTAGAATTTTCACCTGGAAATCCCCATGTGCACACACACAATTTCCAGGAGTCTCAGAGAAGCTTTATTAACCTTCAAATCTATGGCATCCTCAAAACACAGGTTATTTTGAATAGAGAATGCAGGTAATTAACAATGTATTTAGGTTTTTTCTAGTAAATAATGAAAACAGAAGCATTTTGCTTCTTTTTGCCCAGTGATTATTGTATTTTCTATTTTTGTTGAGTTTGAGTTGTCTAGCAAGAGAGATTTTCAGCTATTTTAAGATGTTATCTACATTTTTTCTTTTTTCATTAAAGTACAAACAGATTAGTTTCATGCATACAAATAGTGATTCAATATTTTTATAAACTATATTCTATTTAAATAATTATAAAATACCAGCTATATGCCCTGTGCTATACAATATATTCTTCTGCCTTACTTATTTTATACATAGTGAAAGTGAAAGTGAAGTCGCTCAGTTGTGTCCAACTCTTTGCGACCCCATGGACTGTAGCCTACGACGCTCCTCCATTCATGGGATTTTTCCAGGCAAGAGTACTGGAGTGGGGTGCCATTTCCTTCTCCAGAGGATCTTCCCAACCCAGGGATCAAACCTGGGTCTCCTGCATTGTAAGCATACACTTTACCCTCTGAGCCATCAGGGAAGTTATACATAGTAGTTATACCTTTTAATCTCTTACCCATGTCTTGCCCCTCCCTCCATCCATCTCACCACTGGTAACCCCTAGTTTGTTCTCTATATCTGTGAGTTGGTTTCTTTTTTGTTATTAATATGGTTTTTCTCTTGTTTTATTTTTTGGATTCCACATATAAATATAAGATGTTATCTAGACTTATTTTACTTGTTGACATTATTTTTCCTACTTGATAACTAATCTTCCTTCCTTCTCTCTTCCTTCCTGAGAGAAGAATTTTGTAAATTTCATTTTGAGCCCTCACTTCACCATCATATTCCCATGAATTTGGTGAATAAACAAATGAATGATTGAATATACCTACCTTGACCACTTAAAATTCAAGTTTTTCTTTATCAAATTTTTCCAACTCTCATTTTCCTCTCCAGGCCACTTTCATAATTTCCTGTAACTTTGGAGTCAAGAGACCTTTCAGCTTCCTTGATGGGTAGCTTCAATTTTACAGATAGGAAAATGAGACTGCAGGATTGAAGAGAATTTGAATTCTTAGAAACACTCAGAATTTTTTTCCCCATCTCAGAAGAGTAACTAGCGTAGAGAGATACAATGAAAAGCTTTTCAAAAGGTGAAATTCTCAGAAAACTTAGTTTTATTTTTAGGTCATTTTTATGTATGGATAGCCAAAGCCATTTGCTTCTAAAGTAAGAGCAATCATGACTATTTAGAGCAGAAAACTGAATGAACTCTTTCATGAAAGAAAGAAAACATATTCAGAGTCATTACTTTCCAGCTCATTTTAAAACACAATTGTTCATTGTGTTTCTCAGGATGATGACTCCATAGCCACACAAAACTCCAACATTACATCTGTGGATTCAAACTTTCATGCTGAACAAGAGAAATCACTTGCCAAGCTTTCTCCACCTGTAAAATTATCTCTATACTGACCTTGAACCTCAAAATTAGCAGCATTCATTTCCAAGAGTACTTACAAAGTTTCTAGACATCTCTTTCAGCTCCAGTGTTCTCTGATTCTATTATCCCATCCCCTGCTATATAGAGAGGTCAAAATTTGTGATGGAAGAGGAGGGTGGAGGTGGCCAGTGAATGAGTAAAATGGTACCAGGCTGGGAGTCAGAAACTCAAAGTTTTGTTCTTCTTCTGTAGCTAACTGGCTTGGTGATCTTAAATTAATTCACCACTTTAGGGTGGCTTCTACGTCTATAAAATGAGCATCTTGACCAAAAGCAAAAAAAAGAAACCAAAAACCTAAGCTTCCTTCTAGCTCCAAATACTTAATGATTCCTCTGGCTCCAGTTTATCTTGTGTTTGTTCTGGTCTTTTGTCTTCATGGACTTTGAGTTGTGTTTTACAAGAAGGCTTTGTCTTCTAAGTCTCTTTGCAAGTATGTGTTATTATAGTCTATGGCCTAGCACCCCTTTTGTGTCCTCCCCGACAACAGTCAACAGCCATTCATTCCTTGTTTATGGAGAGCCAACACAGTGCCAGAAACTGGGATTGGCACTGGGATTCAGGGACCAGGCAGCCCACAGCTTAGAAAGCACCCCCTCTAACAAAAAGCACGTACTCCAGCAACCCTCCAGCCCTGAGGGAAGTTTGAGCTGAGCAGAAAATTGCCGTCCTTACAGTATGGCGGCAGAGGGAAGAGCCTCCCAGGTTGGTGAGGGATCAAGGTGGGAGAAACAATGACTTACCCCAGTAACTTCCGTGCCTTCCCTCAGATTTGAGAGGAACTCTTTTTTTCTCCAGAAAATTCATTATTTTTTATTTTATTGAAGTATAGTTGATTTACAATCTTGTGTTCATTTCTGCTATACAGCAAGTGATTCTGCTATACATACATATGCATTCTTTTTCATATTCTTTCCCATTATGGTTTATCATAGGATATTAAATACAGTTCCCTGTGCTATACAGTAGGACCTTGTTGTTTAAGAAAATTCATCATTAGGAATTCCCTGGCTAGGCAGTGGTTAGAAATCTGCCTTTTCACTGCTAAGGGACTGGGGTCAATTCCTGGTCAGGGAACTAAGATCCTGCAAACCTCAATGCATGGCCAAAAAGAGAAAAAGTTAATTATTAAGATACCTCAGTCTGTGGCCTGTGCAGGTGTCTGGACACTGGCCTGGTGACATTGGAGGCCAGAAAATTCCATCCTCTGATCATACTTAGCACCTCCACTTTGGGTTTTTGTTTTGCTATTTATTTATTTTATTGGAATATAATTGCTTTGCAATGTTGTATTAGTTTCTGCTGGACAAATCAATTTACAATGTTGTATTAGTTTCTGCTGGAAGTAAATCAATTACACTTAGGCGTTTGTAACTGAGATGTTCCCAGGCAGAACACCCATCACCTCGCCTCTTTCCCTACCTCCAGTTGCCACATCTCAGACCACTCTGCCGGCATCATAAGCACCCCAACCCCTTCACCTTTGGGGAGGCATTTCTGAGACCCATTCTCCTTGCCTGGCTGCCTTGTAATAAACTCTTTCTGAGCTGTTTGTTTAAAAAAAAAAAAAAATCTCAGTTTTAAATCCAAACTAAACATTAAATGATTTTCTCAAAACTAAGAAATAAAATTGCCCTCAGGACTTTGATGTGGGTGACGACAGGTCATTTTTACGAACAGGCCTGTGTGATGCTTAGTTGAGGACATTAACCCACTCCTCTTTCAGCCGGTGCTGTCTGGACATCTGTGACCAGGTGCGGCCTTCATACAAAGCCCAGCATGCCGCCATGTGACTTCACACCCGAGAGATACCAGGTAAGCACCGAGGTTTTAGGAGAACTCCAGTGAGGCGGTTCTTCTCAGGAGGGCTAAGGTAACTGTTTCCTCAAGAAAGACCCACAGACGGCCCTGCCTGCCACTGAGCTATCTCAGATATCACAGCCTTCCAGTCAGTGGGAGCCTCCAAACTCTCTTACCCCACTCGGTGGTATTGTATGAAGTGTGTGTGTGTGAGAGAGAGAGAGAAAGAGAGCGAGAGGCAGAGATGGGGAGACAAAGCAGAGGGAGACAGAGAGTGCAGGAAGGGACTGTCCATGGCCATACATGTACCACAGGGATACAGGTGTACATGTACACACTAGAAGAAATACACAGACCACACGTGTGATGGCACACATTTCATTCCATCCCATCTGTCAGGGCCTGATCTGACCTTCCTGAATCCGCCATCAGAAAGTGTCGTTCTCATTTTGCAGTCACGCAATAAATATTGGACTCGTTCTCTCTCCTTTCCTCTCTTTCTCTTTCTCTCTCCAACCCCCTCTTCATTCTACATGACATTCATAAGTTAGAAACCATAGAATCGATAAAGTCAGGAGGGACCCACAGAGATGAGAACGATAGGACAGAAGCTTTATAATTAAAGTCATGAACACTACAAGCACTCCGTTTTTTTTATCCTCCAAAAAAAAGAAAGAAATTAGAGGAAAAAAACATGATACTTCAGACATTTATTTCAGTTTCTTTTTTCACAGCTAAAATCAACTCAAAGCCAAGGCTTTCTATGGAGAGATAGAAAATTCCAGCCTCCTTCTTCATGTTTCGGAGAAGGTAACGGCAACCCACTCCGGTACTCTTGCCTGGAAAATCCCATGGACAGAGGAGCCGGAGAGGCTACAGTCCATGGGGTCTTCATGTTTGATGTGGAAAAGGATCAAAGGGCCACATGAATAATTTCCTCCACTTGAGAGGAAGGCTCTGGGTGTATCTTGCAAGGAGGTCCCTGGGCAAAGAGCTACCCTGGTGAGTGAGGTCAGTGGGGAGCCCAGGTGCTGCTGTGTGGACCTGCTGTTGATCTGTAAGCAATGTGGGGATAAGGAAGATGCTAAGCACTTAACTCTTGTCTACTTACAGTCCCTGGCCTATAGCCGAGTCCTGGAGATCCATAAGCAACATCTCTCTCCTGTGCACACGGCCTATTTCCCGGAGCCCCTGTTGCTCCACCAGGGACACATGGAGTGGCTCTTTGATCATGAGGGAAACAGATACCTGGATTTCTTTTCTGGGATTGTCACTGTCAGTGTTGGTCACTGTCACCCGTGAGTATCCTTAAAATTTCTAGATTTTTCACCCCAAGAGAATATATGGAAAACAGGCTAGCGATCACGTTAGTGACTCAGAAACTCAGTGAAAAACTCTTTCTCTAGGCACATGGCAGTTTGTGGCTAATGTGCTCCTTCCTATTTTCTGGGTAACAACAACAAAAATCTTCACACCATGCTTTGCCTTTTCTTAACAATGCAAGATTTTGTCATCCTCATGGTACATGCAATGGGATGTGTACCATGTGATTGGAGTATGGCTGTGTGCGTGTTTCTCCTCAATAGTAGCTATAGCTTTTCAAAGAGAGGGCACGCACTGAGGAAAGGGCAGTGAAAGTGAAAGTGTTAGTCACTCAGTTGTGTCCGACTCTGTACAACTATGGACTATAGCCTGCCAGTCTTCTCTGTCCATGGAATTCTCCAGGCAAGAATACTGGAGTGGGTAGCCATTCCCTTCGCCAGGAGATCTTCCCGACCCAGGGATCGAACCTGGGTCTCCTGCTTTGCAGGCAAATAAATTCTTTACCACTGAGCCACCAGGGAAGCCCAGAGAAGGAGGGCAGAAGGGGAAAGGGCAGAGAAGGGAAAACCTGATATTCACAGAGTACACAGGGCAGGTGTGGGGGATAAGAGATGATGAGAGATAAGAAATCACTTTTAATCCAACTCTTCTTCATCAACTCTGTGCAATGGAAGAGGAAAGAAAGGATGATAAGAAGATGATGTAACCAGAGCTGAAAATTTACACCAGAAGTGGATGATTGCATTAATCTTGAGTTTTCTGTGATTCTGATCATCAGCCCACATTCGGATACCCTGGGCAGGTCCCTCTGTGGTCCTTTTTGTTTGAGTGCAGCCGTCTCATTTTAAGATCTATTCTGGTTTGCCTTTAATAATCTGATCAATAAAACTCATAGTACATGGAGCAAAAATAAGCAACAAGTCTAAATAAGGTGTGGGCCCTTCTGTGCAAGAAAGGGTGAAAGGTCTTTTCCATGAGCACCTGTAAGGCCATGAGGAGGGAGTTATACTCCCAGGTCCAGCCCTCACCTGTTCCTCCCTCAGCTGTCTGCATCTTCAGGAGGGACTAGTCCCAGACAAGGGGCTTCCCAGGTGGCTCTAGTGGTAAAGAACCCGTCTGCCAATGCAGGAGATGAAACAGACACAGGTTTCATCTCTGGGTCAGAAAGATCCCCTGAAGTAGGAAACGACAACCCACTCCAGTATTCTTGCCTGCAGAATCCCATGGATGGAGGAGGCTGGCGGGCTATGGTCCATAGAGTCACAAAGAGTCAGACATAACTGAAACAACACAGTACATACACACAGTCCCATACCACGTTCTGAGTGTGAAAAATAAATTTCAGATACATTTTAAAACATAAGATAAACATGCATGAAAGAAGTAAAGAAAAATGAAGTAGAGAGCATTTTTAAACAGTCACACTGAATCCTCCCGATTACATGCCACATGGTGTCTGTGAATGAACCCCTCCCACTGGCTCCCATGACCTTGCTGCATCTCCTGGTCACCCACTGACCACTCACCTCATCCCTCTGACTCCCTAACTCTGGGTGTTTCCAGCTCTTTCCTGAGCCCTCCCCTCTTCTCTCTATACTCCCTTCTCTTGTTATTTCCCCCACAGAATTGGTCTCACCCTATCTCCCCACCTCTTCCCACTGAGTTGCTACATTTCAGCAGCCTCACCCAGCTGTTCGGACTCGGCTCCTCACCAAGCTATGATAACATGTCTAAGACACCCAGCGTGGGCAGTAAGATGCCCCATGTCTCCCTCAGCCTCCAGGATACCCCCTGCCCATGATACTCCACCATCAGCTGCAAATCGACACTGCAAAGACCAAATCCACTGTGCTTCCCACAAAACTGTTTCTAGTCACATATTCATTTATTCAAGGAGCACATATGAGCCACCTTCTCTGGGTAAGTCCTTGCTAGGAGCTGGGTAGTTAAAACAAGACTGGTTGTGCTTCTCAAACAACCCTGGGGTTTCTCCCGATATCACAGGCAAGAATACTAAAATCATCTTGGGCCCTTTTCTGCCTTTCACGCTATATAACCAACCTGATACCAAGATCTAGTTTCCCTCCACTGAAATGCCTTTCCCTACTAGCCCCTCTCAGAAAGTCCCAGTGTCCTGGTTCTGCTCCCCCACACGTGGAAGGCTACCATGCCTCCCAGGTAACTGGCCTCACCAATTCCAGTCTTCCCTCCTACCTTCATGTGGCTCTCAGATTTATTTTGCTAAAAAATGCTTTTGTCAAGTGTCTCTTCCACGTACGAGTTTATTAATAATCCGCAATTTTCTGAAGTGAGTTCTGTGGGACACTGATCACAGGAGAGGTTCATTGTTAAAGGGTTCCATTAGAAAATAAGGTTGGAAAACACATTAAACTCCATCTCTCCCTCCTGGGGAGACACAGGGCACATTAGCCTATTAAAGGTACTGATAAGTCCTGCAGTAAAGAATTTGATCTGGTATTCCTCAAAATTGTTTAACCACAGAACTGATTTTTTTTTTTGGGGGGGGGTGTATCAATTATTGATAACAGACTTCAGCCATTTCTCTTCTTTGGATCAAGTTCAAACACATTGGCCTGTCTTTTCAAGGCATTCCAAGTCAGGTCTCACATATTTATATACCTTTAGTTCCATCTTTCAGGGAAGGCAATGGCACCTCACTCCACCACTCTTGCCTGGAAAATCCCATGGACAGAGGAGCCTGGTGGGCTGCAGTCTATGGGGTCGCTAAGAGTCGGACACGACTGAGCGACTTCACTTTCACTTTTCACTTTCATGCATTGGAGGAGGAAATGGCAACCCATTCCAGGGTTCTTGCCTGGAGAATCCCAGAGACGGAGGAGCCTGATGGGCTGCCATCTATCGGGTCACACAGAGTCGGACACGAAACTGAAGCAATTTAGCAGCAACAGCAGTTCTTTCTTTCCCTCAAAGTGAAACTTTGGATCCTTCACAGAATGTGATAACAGAATATTCATAAACACCGACCATTACTAAGACCCAAATCTTGGAATCATCTTTAAAGGAAAAGTTGTTGATCTTATAAACATGTGTTTGATTGAGCTATAATTCTTTAGAATAAAATGGAAAGACACTCAGACTTACATGTAGTCTTCTCTATTTTCCAAACTCTTTCAGTTCAGTTCAGTTCAGTCACTCAGTCGTGTCCGACTCTGCGACCTCATGAATCGCAGCACGCCAGGCCTCCCTATTCATCACCATCTCTTGGAGTTCACTCAGACTCACGTCCATTGAGTCCGTGATGCCATCCAGCCATCTCATNGCAGATGTTTTTCTGGAACTCTCTTGCTTTTTCGATGATCCAGTGGATATTGGCAATTTGATCTCTGGTTCCTCTGCCTTTTCTAAAACAAGCTTGACCATCTAGAATATGTATGTCCAGAAAAATCAAGATCTATTCAGAGCAGTCTTGGTCCTACTAGGGTTCAATACATGTTTGTGTTTCTGCTTTCAGGATATATAACCATTCCTTTGAATAGTCTCAATAGTCCTAAATCCTTTTTGAAGGGTGATTTTGATTTGGGGAGTTGTCCAAACTTATTTGAAACCAAGAGATTAGTATAATTTGTAATAAATATGACTGTTTCAGTTTCCAGAAATAAACCCTGTGTTTCTTCTATGCTGACTAGGATGGCTTATGAGGCACTTGAAGAAAAGTTCCCCAAAATGTTAAGTGACCACTGCATCACAGGAACAAATACTCATCTTCTCAAACAGATTACTTTGCAGACTCGTTGAATATATAATTTCTGGTATGTTGCTAAAAGATGAGTCTCATTGAGGAACAGAGTAGGGCAGGTCTAAGGTCAGAGCTCTCGGCCAGAAGGCCTCCAAAATTCCTTTCACAATTCAAATCTGTGATGCTAGGAGAAAACATGAATAGGTGAATTCATTTGACACAGGCTTAGAAGATTTCTTTGAGATCATTGAGGTTGTAGGTCAATGGTGCTCTTTTTCATCTCCATAGCTTTCATGGATTTTCTTTTTTGTCCAACCCAGTGTTCCACAGGCCAGTGATCAAATGAAAGCACACTTAACCCTGTCCTCCCACTCTTTTCTGTCTGCAGAGGAGCCTACCATGGATGCAGTCCTTACACACTTGGCTTGACAAATGTAGGCATCTATAAGATGGACCTCCCTCATGGGATGGGCTGCCAACCAGTAAGTTCTGAGATTTTTGCCTTATTTCTTTAAAGACTCCTAGGTGTATGGAATCATTGATCAGATTTTTCCAGTCATTAGGGCTAGAAGCTATGAAGCCTGTGATTAATCAAGTCTTCAATTTGACTTAATCAAATAAAATACCATTTAAAGGAGACATTTCTTAGAAAGACCTTCAGAGTCTGAGTAATATTTAACGTTAGAGATGCTTTTACATTTTGTTTTGTTTTTAAGTAAAATTGAGTCAATTACAAATAAATGCATTGACATAAGTTCCCAGAGCCTTGAATGCATATAATTTTCGTATACTCATCCTTGTACTCACCTTCTGTTCTCACCCACTGTACCCACCTTTTCAGCATCAGAATGAGATACCTAATTATTCTCATTCTTTCAGATGCCATTACCCACCAAACTCTTGAACCAATTGTTTCCAGGCAGACAGGGAAATCAATTTCCTTTGTAGAGTGCCCTCATAACTGATTTCCAAGAACAAAATTATCTCTTCAAAGCAGAATATCAAGTTTTTGTCCTAAGTGGGAGAAGAGTAAGGAAGGAATCTTCGTATCAAGTTAAGAAGCCCTCTTGCCTTGATTGGTACCATATGTTGCCCCAAATTGACTGTCTTGTGTTCATGTCTTGCCAAACCCCCTCTTTGTCATTTGCAGACAATGTGCCCAGATATTTTCCGTGGCCCTTGGGGAGGAAGCCACTGCCGAGATTCTCCAGTGCAAACAATTAGGAAATGCAGCTGTGCACCAGGTCCAACTGAGCGGGGAAGGTGGCACGTGGGGGAAGTTCAGGAGGGGGAAGGAATGAGGAGAAAGGCAAATTGGAAAAAGTGGGAAAGGGAAAAGTCAAGGCAAATACAACTAGGAAGTCACTCCTCACTGAGCCAACACTCCTTATAGCCAATGACCAGTACCATCAGAGCATCCATCCCCTGTTAGGAAACACATCTCAGCATCTCACGCTTATCAGACCTAAGGCAGAAACACACTGTCACCCAGTGCTTCCTTAGAGGCATTCTCTCAGCTCTCCTAGCAATGGTTCTGCTACCATTTTAATAGGAAAACAAGGTTGGGGGGATTATTCACCAGTTCCCAATGGAGGTCACCAATTCCCAAGGCAGGGAGGGGAAAGAACACTTTTAGAAATTTCGAAATTCCAGTCAGGAAGTTCCCCAGGGACTCAGAATACCAGCCAAAGAGAGTATTTGTCAAAACAGAAGGTGGTTCCTAAAGGCTGTTGACATGCCCTCAAAACTGTAAAGACTTTCTCACCAGGAAAGCTGTTATTCATCAAATACATTGTTATTTACATTATTTACCGCTTCCTCACATGAGGGAGAGGAGGCCTGGAAGCAGCCTGCGTTCTTGATTTGTCAGCAAGCCCCACCCCATGCTTGTCATCACAGGGCAGGACCCTCTGGGTGACTGCTCCCAAATAGCACTGGAGGAAAGCACGAAGTTCTCCTGCCAAGAGCTCTTTAATGAAACAGTGTGAGTCACTGGGTGAGAAGAAGAAGGTAATTGGAAGCCTTAAAAATCAGCTTTGAAAGTAAGAAAATTCAGTCACCTTAAAATTCAGATGGGATAATGGTGGAGGTGGGAGGCCGAAAGCATGAGCTTTAGAACAAGATGTTGTAGTCACAGAACATAAAACTGTAAGGAAGTTTTAAACTTCACTCAAATTCTCCTTCTGAAAGATGAAGCTCCTGTTTCTCATCTGTGAAACGTAGACAGCAATATCTGCCCCTGTGGCCCCTTATTCCAGGCCTTCATGAGACCAAGGAAGAGAACTTTTAGAACTTTTTTTTAATGGGGATGCCTTTTTAAAAAATCTTTGGGCTGTACCACACAGCATGTGGGATATTAGTTCCCTGACCAAGGATCGAACCCACAGCCCCTGCATTGGCAGTATGGAGTCTTAACCACTGGAACACCAAGAAGGTCCCAGAAAGAGAGCTTTTGTGGAGACAGGCAGACTGTGGCAATGCCAAGGGCTACTATGCCTGCGCCTCACCTCCATGTGGCACCAAAAACTAAAATCAGTTGGCTGAACCTCACAGATGTCCATCCAATTGCAAGTGCATCAGCGCAGATCCTTGGAGGCAGGAGACATGGTCCATCCCTTCCCTTCCCTCCTAGCTCGGTGTCCCTCTCTCTTCATCCTCTGCCTCCTCCCTCTTTTCAGCCTTCTCCTCTCTGCCAGGCCAACTTGAAAATACGAGGACCCCAGGGTCATCTCTCTAGTGGTCTCTGGAGGCTAAGTGATAGTGACAGACAGACATTTTTGCTTCTCGGAACTGTGGTCTTCGGCACATCTGAAGTCAGCTTCTTTCTTCACTCATATCTTCAAGAGACAAGACTAATACCCTCTCTTTATACAAGAAGTGATATCAGCCTCCTCTGGTGCTATTAGGCTTGAGAAGCATTGGGTCTTTGCTGTAAAAAAGCATATTTATATATCTTTATAAATACATCCCAACATATAAATTACTTGGCGTAGAGAAGTTTCCAGGTCCTCTTAGAGTTCACTCACTGAACACATAAAGGTGCCAGGTTTGACAGGGGCATTTTTTTCACCTCAGCAGGATGTCACCTCTCCCCTCATCAGTCTGGGCAAGAATCCAGTATGTGTGTGGTAGAGTTCATTCTCTCCTCCACCCCCTCCTCAGGATGTTTTCTTTCCAGCTGTTCATTTCAGTCCCTGAATGTCAGATATACCTTGGGATGAAAAGCACTGCTCAACCCACTGCCCGCATAATGTTCCTAACCTCATACTGATCACACCATTTCTCTTTCTCCTTTTGCAACACAAGCTCCCTTTTCCTTAAAAATTGTTCTTTCTTCGCTGCTCACTCTTGCTTAACTCTGTGTGTGTGCATGCTAAGTCACTTCAGTCATGTCCAACTCTCTTCGACCCCATGGACTATAGCCCACCAGACTCCTCTGTCCATGGGATTCTCCAGGCAAGAATACTGGAGTGGGTTGCTATGTCCTCCTCCAGGGGATCTTCCCAACCCAGGGATGGGACCCATAACTCTTATGTCTCCTGCACTGGGAGGCGAGTGCTTTACCGCAACTGCCACCTGGGAAGCCAAACTCTTTCTATCCCACCAGATAAAATGAAAACACCTCCCTCTTTATGCCATTTCCTGGATAACATCCAGGAGAGCAGTCCCTCTCTACCTGCTTGATGTTGTCATGATGACACCACTACACCAGGTCTCTCTCCAGAGGTGGCCTGACCTAGGCTTACAGAAATGAGCCAGTGAAGGAAAAAGCCAGTGACAGCTGATGACTCACATTGCTGAACTTGTGCACAGTGAAGGAAAAATGTATAAAAAGTCTAGCACAGGTTCAAGCAAAATCTTCTTCATGGTTTGTTTTGTCCAAATTTAAGCCATTAGGGCTGATTTTGCTCCACACTTGGATTTCAAATGGTCTTGCTAGATTTCCAAATTATATCCTTTGAACATATGTATAATTCATCCTCTAAGGTCATCCTTGGTTGTTTTATTTTCCTTCCTGAATAAAAATAGAAAATTTCAATCTCCAGGGGCACATATTCATTTATCTATTATATCCTGCCCATCAAACAACATCAGTTCAGTTCAGTTCAGTTCAGTTCACTCAGTAGTGTCCGACTCTTTGTGACCCCATGAATCGCAGCACGCCAGACCTCCCTGTCCATCACCAACTCCCAGAGTTCACTCAGACTCACATCCATCGAGTCGGTGATGCCATCCAACCAGCTCATCCTCTGTCATCCCCTACTCTTCCTGCCCCCAATCCCTCCCAGCATCAAAGTCTTTTCCAATGAGGCAACACTTTGCATGAGGTGGCCAAAGTACTGGAGTTTCAGCTTCAGCATCATTCCCTCCAAAGAAATCCCGNCTCACATCCATCGAGTCGGTGATGCCATCCAACCAGCTCATCCTCTGTCATCCCCTACTCTTCCTGCCCCCAATCCCTCCCAGCATCAAAGTCTTTTCCAATGAGGCAACACTTTGCATGAGGTGGCCAAAGTACTGGAGTTTCAGCTTCAGCATCATTCCCTCCAAAGAAATCCCGGGGCTGATCTCCTTCAGAATGGACTGGTTGGATATCCTTGCAGTCCAAGGGACTCTCAAGAGTCTTCTCCAACACCACAGTTCAAAAGCATCAATTCTTCGGTGGTCAGCCTTCTTCACAGTCCAACTCCATAAATGATGCTAATAAGTGTACTTTCTGGTTTTGACATACCTTTCATTAATTCCCTTCTTCAAACCCTGAGCCCTCGATTCAAGTTCACCAAAGATCAGGGAACACTGTCGAGCAAGCTTTTCCAAACATTGTATGTAGCCTAAAAGTATGTTTGGGGCCAGGTCATGTTTTTCTCACTTTTTAAGAGCTGAAGTATAAACTATATTTATGCTTCACTGTTGATGGTGATAACTGAAGGTTTCTATTCCTTATCTCTAGCTTTCAGGAGACAGGACCACATCCATGCCTCTAATCAAGCATCGTGATAGTAGATGGTGACTTGCCTCCCTGACTGCTTTCACCAGAGACCCCCATCACACTCATATCTCCCTCTGCCTTTCTTCTGCTATTCATGGATATGGGTTTAGATTCAGAGATTATGTGGTGCTATCCACCAAATTACAGCTGTGGATAAAAATTCTGAAGGTTCTCATATGTGGACATACTAGTTCTGGGACATTTGCTCTTCCAAAGGGAACTGCTTCCTCTCCCCTGAGACAGTGGATGAAAGTTACATGACTGTAGTACTTTCCTCTTTAGAATTCTCATTGTTCTATAAACATATTTGTTGGTGGTGGTGTTTAGTCACCAAGTCGTGTCCAACTCTTTATGACCCTATGGACTGCAGCATGCCAGACTTCCCTGTCCTTTACCATCTCCCAGAGCTTACTCAAACTCACGTCCATCGAGTCAGTGATGCCATCCAGTTGTCTCATCCTCTGTCGTCCCCTTCTCCTCCTGCCTTCAATCTTTCTCAGCATCAGGGTCTTTTCCAATGAGTTGGCTGGTTGCATCAGGTGGCCAAAGTATTGGAGTTAGTATATAAACATACTTACTAACCATAAAGACTGAGATACTTTGTAGTTTTTAAATGGTATATCAGATTAACTGGCAATACAAACTAAACAGTTATTTCCAAATAAATCAAATCCACATAGCAATTACATCTGAATTAAATCTACCGTGTCAAGAAAATTGGCTTCCTTAGGTGAAACAGCCATCTATCCCAGACTCAGTGATGCTCTGGGGTGTTTCTTCCCCAGGTGGAAATGACTGAAGGGGTTTGTTTGCACCTTTGTGGCTAGGCTAGTCTTGCTGCTCAGAGCAAAGCACAAGTTGTTCTGACAATGTCTCCCTTTCAGAAACCTATATCCCCATATCCTGCTTTACTGTATCTTGAGGGGCTCTTGTCAATTTACTATCCTGGTTTCTTTTTTCCTATGTTCCGCTCCCCGCCCCCCATTCTTCTGGATGCCTTTCTCACATCTTCAAATACTGTGTTTTGTTTTGTTTGTTTGTTTATTGCAGACTGCTGTCAAGCTAAAGACCAGTATATTGAACAATTCAAAGAGACTCTGAGCACTTCTGTGGCCAACTCGATTGCGGGATTTTTTGCAGAGCCAATTCAAGTAAGTGTGTTAACCTTAAACATTAACTGAACGCAGTTGTAAATTATCAGTTTTAACTCATACATTCTAGTGACTTCCAAATTATTTAAGTGATCACTATTATGTCCCTCTATGCCATTTTCTTCGTCCCCTTGAAAAAAAGAAGGCCCCTGGTTTTCAGCTGACCTTTAAAAGTCCATCTTCTGTACTCCTAGACTGAGCAGACAGATAGATGAAACTACTGAATTTGTAAATCTGTAAAAATAGAAATCCCCAGCAGTTTTCAGTTGCTTATTACCCACACTGTCAGGGTGAGCCGTTCTGTAATCTTACTAAATCCCCTTCATCTATTTTTCTCTACTCTCAGGAAAGACTACATTTGCAACCATTTCTCAGAAGGCATGGCATTAAGAGGAATGGCTCTTCTTTTCACCCATAGTTGAAACATTTCTAGAAATGGTTTCAAAAATTAATAGTATCACTAATGCTAATATTGATCATGATCTGTCTTCAGTTTTTGGTTTTTTTTTTAATACTTTCAAGGCCCTGTGCTGTTTTTCTAGGTCTTCTTGGTTTGGTCTTTTGCAGGGGGTGAATGGCATTGTTCAGTACCCGAAGGGGTTTCTAAAGGAAGCCTTCGAGCTGGTGCGCGAGCGGGGAGGCGTGTGCATTGCAGATGAAGTGAGTGGCCTCGGAGTAGGTGTGATGGAGCCAGGACAGGAAAAACGTGGGGAGAAACCTCTAAAGCCTGCTCTGCAGTCCAGGCAGAAAGCACCTACTTGCAGATTCCAAGATGAGGGTATAAGTTAATCTTTGACTCATTGACTGACTAGTTCGTTACTAGATTAGAACATCAGCGTCCCAAGTGAAGTCTATCAAATAGGTTAACAGGCCTAGGACGTTGCCACTCCTCAACATACTTTTAAAATTCCTATTTGAATCAGCTTAAACTTAGTTTAACCTCACAACCAAGTTTTCATCTTAACTTTTGCCGATATAGTATTAGGTAGTCTGGCAGCATTCATCTTACCTTAATAACAAAATCTGTTTGGAAATCACACTTAGAAAAAAAAAAAGTCCAGCCTCTAAGAAGTGGGCCATAATCACAGATATTTGAAAAGTAGTTCCAGGGACTCCCCTGGCAGTCCAGAGGTTGGGGATCCCGTGGCTTTGATTCCTGGTCAAGGAACTAAGATTCCACATGTCATGCTGTACAGCCAAAAGAAAATTGAATTGAATTGGGGAAAAAAAAAAGTGAACCGATGTTCAAGATAGTTAATTTGCCTGTCAAGATCCTGCAGTTAGTAGGGACAGAGCCAGAACTCACACCCAGACTCAAAGACCACACTAACCACTGGGCAACCCACCTTTCAAGAATGATCGAACTGTAGTGTAGAAAAACAAAGGGTGGCAGGAAAGGCGGGAACAGAAGAAACTCCTGAGGGCAGAGCCAGTGCTGCACCCAGGGATCTCACATGCCTTCTTAATCAGCTAACCTTGGCTTTCCCTTCTATAAAATGAGGAATTTGGAATCTACAATAAGGGCTTCCCGAGGTGCTGCTAGTGGTAAAGAAGCTGCCTGCCAATGCAGGAGACATAAGAGATGCAGGTTCAATCCCTGGGTTGGGAAGATCCCCTGGAGGAGAGCATGGCAACCCACTCCAGTATTCTTGCTGCTAGGTCACTCCAGTCGTGTCCGACTCTGTGCGACCCCATAGACGGCAGCCTACCAGGCTCTCCCGTCCCTGGGATTCTCCAGGCAAGAACACTGGAGTGGGTTGCCATTTCTTTCTCCAATACATGAAAGTGAAAAGTGAAAGTGAAGTCGCTCAGTCGTGTCCGACCCTCAGCAACCCCATAGACTGCAGCTCCTCTTCTGCCCATGGGATTTTCCAGGCAAGAGTACTGGAGTGGGTTGCCATTGCCTTCTCCTCCAGTATTCTTACCTGGAGAATTCCATGGACAGAGGAACCTGGGAGGCTACAGTCTATGGGGTTTCAAAGAGTCAGACACGGCTGAAGACACTTAGCATGGGGCCGTAATGGGCCATCAGTCTTTCCTGGTCTGGCGTGGGCTGGATTTAAATTTGGAATTGACCGCTTTTAGGCAAGGCATCTGCACACATAGTTCCCATTCCAGTTCATAGACGTGGAACTAGCCTGCTTCTCTCATGGCTATATGCTTCTTACCTCCTAAGACATTTGAGTTTATGAACCTTAGAATGAGTCATCTCTGCTCAGCTGAAAGATTCTATAGAACTGACACCTCCTAGATGACTCACATGGTTTATGGCCCTACATCATTTCATGTATTGTCCAAGCAATCTGATTTTTTTTACCATTTATTTATGGTACTTAGATGAAATAAAAAATGAAAATAGACAGGCAAGTTGGATGGATTTGCCATGAACTCTTCTTACATTCTCTCTTTTGGACAAATTCATCAGCTTGTGTTCAGGGACTTAAAACTAGGAGACTCAAGATTCGAGCCCAGGTCTGTCTGACTCTCACATCTAAGCTCTTCTCCTGTGTCGCTCACTCTTATCTAATTGTAACCCCCAAATCTGCCTTTGCAACAGCACCTTGGAGAGAGCAGAAAAATAATTTAAAAAAAAATCTGAGAAGGACCCTTACTCTTTCAAGAACATTTCAGAATCAGCTTCAAGTGCCTACACCTCTATCCCAGAAGTGCAGTATGTATAGAGAAAGGGAGAGAGACAGTCCAAGAGACTGAGAACCAGAAGGGAATCAAGGACCCATCACCACAAAAGGCTCTGGCAGAAATTTGCATGGGAATATTTGTGTGCATTTATTTAGTTAGGCACTTCTGCCACATTTTTATTCATTCTACAAACACTTAGTGTCTACTTTTATCAGGCACTCTGCTAGATACTATGGATAAAGAGAAAAACGAGATACAGTCTCTGCTATTAGACATGTGGGTGTACGCATGCTAAACACTTCAGTCACGTCCGACTCTTTGCCACCTTCTGTACTGTAGCCTGCCAGGCTCCTCTGTCCATGGGATTCTCCAGGCAAGAATACTGGAGTGGGTTGCCATTTCCTTCTCCAAGGGATCTTCCCGACCCAGAGATCCAAACCACATCTGTGTCTTCTGCATTGGCAGGCGGGTTCTTTACCACAAGCGCCACCTGGGAAACCCTATTAGACATGTACGCTGGTGATAATAGTCCAGGGTGGGAGGTTCTGATGGCAGCCTAGGTGCCTTGTAGGAAATTCCTAGCCCAGATAGTGAGGAAACTGTGTGTTGAAGAACAAGAGGCGTTAGCGAGAGACAGAGCAGGGAAAGGGTCTTCTAGGAAGAGGAAACAGCACAGGCAGAACAGCTGCGGTCCGGTCAGTTCCACCCTGAGTGAACCGGCTTTACTGAGTCCTCCTCGTGACTGATTCTCAGGAAGAAAAGGACACCGCAGGGAAGAGGACAATCGGCCTGTCTGGGCTGAATGGCAGACGCCCCAGAGCCAGTCTGCCTGCTGTAATTACTGCCTCATCCAGCATGGGGCAGACGCAGCCTTCCCACAGAGGGGCCTTATTCAGGATTGCTAATCACAGCAACCTTTTTCACATGCATTATTTATATAACCCAGTGGCACCCCACTCCAGTACTCTTGCCTGNCTGCCTGCAGTAATTACTGCCTCATCCAGCATGGGGCAGACGCAGCCTTCCCACAGAGGGGCCTTATTCAGGATTGCTAATCACAGCAACCTTTTTCACATGCATTATTTATATAACCCAGTGGCACCCCACTCCAGTACTCTTGCCTGAGAATCCCATGGATGGAGGAGCCTGGTGGGCTGCAGTCCCTGGGGTTGCTGAGTCAGACACGACTGAGCGACTTCACTTTCACTTTTCACTTTCATGCATTAGAAAAGGAAATGGCAACCCACTCCAGTGTTCTTGCCTGGAGAATCCCAGGGACGGGGGAGCCTGGTGGGCTGCCGTCTATGGGGTCGCACAGAGTCGGACACGACTGAAGCGACTTAGCAGCAGCAGCAGCAGCACCACAACCCTGTGATGTATTGCTATTAAGTGTTTCCACCCAACAGAGCTAACACAGGTCCAGAGGAGTTAAGAAACATGTCTAGAGTCACTAGCAAATGGCTTTGGGTGCCTAAAAGCTCAGGCATGGTGCTTTTTCCATCATAGTACAAGGATGGTGGTGGTGATGATGTTAAGGAGGAGAAGACAGAAGAGAAGGAAAGACACCAGAGGGTCAGGAAAACCAGCATTTCTCAGAAAGTTCCCGGTGATTTCGGATTTGTTTCCATCAGGTGCAGACAGGATTTGGAAGGCTGGGCTCTCACTTCTGGGGCTTCCAAACACATGATGTCTTGCCAGATATTGTCACCATGGCTAAAGGGATTGGGAATGGCTTTCCCATGGCAGCAGTCGTGACAACTCCAGGTAGGAACCACGGGCAGTTTGTGTCTGCTTCTGGGCCCCCTGCATCCCCAGCCGTAGAAAACATGTGTATTGTACTTAGTGTGGGCTAGGGACCGTCATGGAAACTACACATGCATTTCCCAAGTAATGTTAAAGGGAAACAGTCTGTTTGCCAGATTGTGGAAGAGATGGAAGAAAACTAGCCCTTTCTGCTCTTTGCTGTAGAGAGGACGAATTCTCCCAGCCTCACACTGAGATGTAGGGTTCTACTACATTGGCAAGGTCTAGGCAAACGTGCCTAGACAAAAACAAAACCAAAACCAAATCCAACACAAGAGATCCGTGTTAACCAACCTGAAGCCAGTTAAAGTTTAAAGCTAAAGTTTCCAAGGAGTCATATTCTTGAAGAACATTCCAACTTAGTCTTGCCACCCCAATAAGCTATAGACTCAGCCTCCAGAGTGATAGTTTTCTCTGCTGATCATCAACAACTAAATACAATACAATCTCACTTAGCTAAACAGTCTTTAAAATGAACATTAGAATTAATTTTATTACCCATTTTAGTGAAGTTTTACAGAGAATACTTTTATGAACCACTTATTATTGAAAATCTTAAGACTATTTCATTTATTTTTCCCACCAATAGCAAGCACACTTGAGAAACTCCAAAGGATAATTAAATGACTTGTAATATTTCAGTGCTTTTATCAAATGAGGAAAGATGGTGTTGAAGGTGAACTATAATGAACCGAATATATATTTTCACCCTCAAACCATCTGGAGACTGTTATGAAATCCTTGCTATGAGAGTTTTAAAAAATATTTGCTTCTTAGTCCCAAGAGTAGAAGACAAAAAAAAAAAGGCGAACTAATGAGGATTCATGCAAGTTCCCACAAATCAAGTTTTAAAGTACTTTTCAATTCACACAACACATTGAAGATTTTATTAATAAACTTCTCATGGAGTAAATAAGCAATGTTTCCTTATCTATTGTATTCATCACCTTGGTCTAGCATAACAAGGTATTGCAGGCTGGGTGGCTTAAACAGCAGACATTTGTTTTCCCACAGTTCTAGAAGCCAAAGTCCAAGGTCCAGGCAGGAGCCCAGCTGAGTTCTGGTGAGATCTCTCTTGCAGATGACCCTCTGGATGTGTCCTTGTGTATCCTTTTCTACAGTGCTAAAGGGCTCTGGTCTCTCTTCTTCTTATGAGGGCACCAGTCCTATCAGATTAGGGCTCCACCCTTATGACCTTAGTTGCCTCTAGGGAGTGGCATTGGGGGTTAGGGCTTCAACATATGAGTTGGGGATCCCTGAGGGGAGACACAGTTCCATCCATAACATCACTATCTGGTGAGTGATGAATGAATTGGATGCCATGAAATATATTGTAAACAACTTTCTACAACATGAAAGTAAATATAATCCAAGTGGCATGATGAGAAATTATAGAGGCGTCACTCTTTATCCACCTTTTATTTTCTCCCCCTAGAGATTGCCAAGTCCTTATCCAAGCGCCTGTTGCACTTCAATACCTTTGGAGGGAACCCCATGGCCTGCGCCATTGGTTCAGCCATCATTGAGGTACGTTCCAGCAGCTGCGTCAACATCACTCATTTCACCAAACAACTACTTCAAAACTACACACATATTATCAGGACTCTACCACATGACGTAATTAAAGTGGAGAGTTAATTCCTAGTCCATGAATTTAAGTTTAGATTTCCAGTTATTATTCTGCTCCCTCTCCCTTTTTTTGAGATCTACTATCAGCGCGTCATGTATTGGATATGAAATAATGTATAATAAACCTCACACACATGGGAAACATAAGAATTCCCCTAGCTGGTTGGTAGCACTGAAATTTCTTTTGTGATTTGATTGGTGTTTTATGGATGGTGACCAATGGCAATTTTTGATGTCGGTTGAATTTTGGTCCTGTCCTGTGTATGCTTCCTTACATTTGTTGTACTGTCATAAATGAAAAGACAAAAGAGCAAATGACTTCTCTGCAATTCTAACTAGGTGATTCAACTGTGGTTCAGCATTAGCCCATTGATTTTTGCCTGTGGTCTCATCTGTTGGAAAAGGTTTGCATAATTATATGAATAATAGCACTTGATGCTAGTGATAAAGAAACCGCCCCTACCCAGCCCCGGCTAATGCAGGAGACATAAAAGATGTGGGTTCAATCCTTGGGTCAGGAAGATCCCCTGAAGGAAGCATGGCAACCCACTCCAGTACTCTTGCCTGGAAAATCCCTTGGACAGAGGAGCCTGACAAGCTGCAGTCCATAGCATCACAAAGAGTCGGACATGACTGAAGGGGCTTAGTGTGTATGTATTATATGCATAATAGTGCTTCCTTAAATAAGTGTAACATAGTTTCTGAAAGACTGCACAAGAAACTACTAACAGTGGTTGTTTGTGGGGAGGGAAACTTAGTGGCTGGAGGACAGGGATCAGTGAGGCTCATTCTGCTCTTTGCTTCTGTACTTTGTGATGTTTGAACAAAGCACATGTTTCACTTATTCAAAAAAAAATAAATTTAAAAGTATTTTTCAATAAAAATAAGTAAAAGCTGCTCTTTCTAATTAAAAAGTATATTCAAATATGACTACATCTCAAAAAGAGAAACTGTGGGTAGGATGTGACATTTATTTCATTCTGTAGAAATGCCAACAAGTGTTCTTTAAGTGCTGTGTCCCCTCAAACAATTTGGCAGGTAGGATGGAGGTGAACATGGAGGTCTTAAAAATGTCAAGTCCTGCCTGCAGTCATGCAGTTACTATTGGCTGGTTATAAGTACAGTGAACTGCTCATATGTGGTTCAGAATCACATGTCTCTTACTGTATAGCACAGGGAACTCTGCTCAATGCTCTATGGCAGCCTGGATGGGAGGGGAGTTTGGGGGAGAATAGATACATGTATATGTATGCCTGAGTCCCTGTACTGTTCTCCTGAAATGATTACAACATTGTTAATCAGCTCTAGCACAAAATAAAAGGTTTAAAAAAGAAAAGAATCACAGATTTCTGCTGTGAGCGGACGTAGGTGAAAATCCTTTTATATCTCAGGTGCCTTGACTCTGGGCCCACACAGAGCCCAACATTAAGATGTCTCTCTTATTTTTCCCTAAATGTTTACCCACTCCTGAAGATGAGAAGGGTATGAGGGAAGTGTTCCCTCTACCAAGCCTTTTTTTCTCCCTACAGCAGACGAGGTATGCTTTTTATCTCCCTTTCTATGAGACGAGGTATGGCCACATGACTTTGTGTTCCATTTGTCTGGTCAAGTTTTGTAAACAGGTCACATACATTTATTTCTCAGTCCCTTTTAAAACTGTTTAAATGGAAAGTCATTTGGGGCTTTCTCTCAACAGGTGATTAAAGAAGAAAATCTACAAGAAAATAGCCAAGAAGTTGGCACCTATATGTTGCTGAAGTTGGCTAAGCTGCGGGATGAATTTGAAATTGTAGGAGATGTCCGAGGCAAAGGTCTCATGATAGGAATAGAAATGGTGAAGGATAAGGTAGGTGGTGATCTATCGGTCTCTCTATAGTTTCTTGGGGCAGCAAGAGTTAAGGCAGGAAGCCTTGGCGACAAGCTCATTCATTGAGATAGAGCAGGCAAGGACTGCAAGACTCAGTGAAGCTCATTAGAAACGAGTAGAGAGTGCTGGGGTGTCCCCAGCGGCTCAGCAGTAAAGAACCCACCTGCCAATGCAGGAGACATAGGTTTGATCCCTGGGTTAGAAAGATCCCCTGGAGGAGAGCATGGCAACCCACTCCAATATTCTTGTTTGGAGAATCCCATGAACAGAGGATCCTGACTGGCTACAGCCTATGGCGTTGCAAAGAATCAGACACAGGTGAAGCAACTGAGTGTGACAGAGAGCATTGAGTACAAACGTGGAGAGTTCTAGAGGAGTAAGGAGGAGAATTTGGAAAAGGGAGCTGATAGTATTCTTGCCAGAGTAGGCAAAGAGCATCAGCAATGACTGATTATTTCGCATTAGAAATACAAAAAGGGGAGGGGCAGGCAGCCCAGAGAGCTGGTAGCAGGGAAAAGGGCCAGAAGAAGGCTGTGGTGATGGTTTGGGTGAGGATGTTAAAGATTTATAGGGTTTTGTATTTATGTGTGAATGGACTTTAATCTCTCAGGTAACCAGGTGGAGTGTGACTTTCTGATGACATACCCCACTGTGACCTCAAACTCAATGTGACAACAACTGAATTTAGTATTTCCCCTTAAGCCAGTGATTCTTCCCAAGGTCACTGTTTCTGTTCTGTATCTCCACTCTTCTCCCAATTCCCCAGCCTCAAAACCACCAAATAATCTGTGGCTCCTTCTCTCTCCTTATTTCTAATGTCAAGTCATTGATTCTTTCTTCACCATGTTTCTCAAATCTTTCCCACAGTTCTTCCTGCTGCCTCTAGGGTCCATGTCAGTAGGAAATCATCCCAGTCCTCCACAAAAGCAAAATCTAGATCCTCAGAGGAGAGTGACAGCAGGAGAATTCTGGCACGGAAAGGAACAGTCAGATTGATGCCTTCCCCCTAATTCTTATCCATGGGAGATGTCTTGCTGTTTGTTCTCACCATACCATCCTGATTTAGAAGGTCTGACGATCAATTCTTTCAATATTCAGCCCAGACCATGGATATAAGACTTTTCCCTTAACACCACACAGCAGAGACAGTACAAGGCTGGAATGTTTAATTAAGGTTTGAAAGCTATGGGAAGATAACAGGAAAAGAAGAGTACTGTAATATAAGAGCAGGCCCTCTGGCTCACAAGCTGTGACACCTACATCTTCAGCTTGGGGACCTGTCAAAGGCTGTTTTAAAGTTCATACAAGTCCATACCAGTCCTCTCCCAACCCAAGAGCTCCCTCAAGGATATCTAGGCTCCTCAAAGCCCAGAATCCCTCGAGGAAGGCCCCATGAGAGAAGAGGCACTCCTCCTTTCCCCGCTAGTCCAAACCCAATTACTGTGTGCTTCAAGACATGTGGACAGAGACATTCATTGTCCTGGTAAAACATCAGAATTCTCCCAAATGGCCATTGGTACCAAACAAGCTAAGTGATGGTACATCCATACTATATGGCACAGAAATATGTGTGACATGGGAAGATGTGCAGACTGTATTATGGAAAAAAGAAGACAGGCTATAAAATAGTGTATATAGATTGAGCTCTTTTCCTCTTCTCTCTGCCCTTCAGTAGTTGTAAGCATGGGGTCTGAAGGAACTTCTCTATGGCTAATTCTATCTATTGTCCCCTCAATGACAGGACATTCAAATACTGCTCAAACTTTTCCCCAGTCATGGAATATGGTACTCTCTTCTCTGTATCTAGCTTTGGAAATCCTAGCCTTTTTCAAGATCTGACTCTTCCCCACACCTCCTCCTTAAAGCTTGCCTTTGCTTCTCCTGTCTAAAGGGGTTCCAGCCTTCAGAGAATCCCTCTGCTACTCCCTGTCTAAAGAGCTCCTTTGAAAGGATCTTTCGAATCATGTACTTGTTGACTCAATTTTCAAGTATCAATATCTTCTTTTCCTATGTAAATTGTATGCTTTTGAGGCCAGGAAATACACAGATGGTGAGCACTTTACCAGTGTTGATTGATTGATTTCAGGCCCCTGCAACACTTCAGACCACTTTCATGTAATTGAAACAGTACAGAACTTGGCTTTGATGCTGTATTGATGTGTATGATGTCTTGATGCTGTACAATATAACCCAGATTTAAAACTCCCATGTGCTATTGGTAAGGATGTGAACCGGATACAGCCCTTTGGACAGAAATTCATCTGTGTCTATTAAAAGATTAAATGTATACACTTTGACCTAATCATTCCACTTATAGAGATGTGTCCTAGAGAAATATTCACAGATGTGTGTAGATATAAATAAGCGAGGATGCTTGCAATATTGTTTATGATCATAAACAGAAAATAGAAAACCACATATATGTCCAAAAATAGGAGATGAAACAAATTGCTCTACCAACAAGAAACAAAATACTAGGCAGTCTTTAAAAAGACTAGGTCCATGAAGGTGGGGTGATTTGAGAGAATAGCCCTGAAACATGTATATTACCATATGTGAAACAGATTGCCAGTCCAGGTTCGATGTCTGAGACAGGGTGCTCAGGGCTGGTTACTGGGATGACCCTGAGGGATGGGATGGGGAGGGAGGTGGAAGAGGGGCTCAGGGTGGGGAACACGTGTACACCTATGGCTGATTCATGTCAGTATATGGCAAAAAACCACTGTAATATTGTAAAGCAATTAGTCTCCAATTAAAATAAATAAATTAATTTTTAAAAATAAATAAAAAGACTAAGTCCAGATACATTGACATGGAAAGATGTTCAGGACACATTGGAAATTGTTCAAATCAAATGCAGAACATTATAAAAGGATGAATTATTTTTAAAATATGCATTTAAATGCATTTGTATCATAAAAAATTTGCCTCGTTCACACCAAATTACTAGGGACAGGCAGTGTCCCTAGGAGTAGGATTTTAGGAAGAGAAACTTCCAAGTTTTACTAAATGCATGTCCATACTGCTTCAAGGAGTTTTTCCCAATAACCATGAATACTTTTATACTGTTTAAACGAAAACCTACCCTCTCAAAACAAGTTGAAAAACAAAAACAAAATAAACATGAAGCTACATTATATCCTCAAGAAGAGGCTAGTTACTAACATGCCTATTTGATTATGGGGCTGCTGGAACTTAGGCTCAAGCACGGAGCGGGTCAGGCTGTCCTGTGGCTTTGCCTTCTTAGATGTTTTCAACCGTGCTTTTCTCTGCATGTGGCTACAAGATGGTCAATTAGCCTTGGCAGTTGAGGCTGCTGCTGCTGTTGCTGCTAAGTCGCTTCAATCATATCTGACTCTGTGCGACCCTATAGACAATAGAGAGTGATAAAAAAAGGACAGAGGAGCAGAGAGAGTGCTGGCTCAGACCAGGGTGAGACTAAAGTCCCTCCCCAGGCCCTTGATGGCCACCCAGACCCCAGCAACCCAGCTGCCCCTCAGGAACCCTTCCTGACCTCTGAACTCTCACCCCCTACACCATACATGACTTCTTTGTAGTTTTCACAGTTTGTGCTGTTCTATGCTTAGTTGCTCAGTTGTGTGTGACTCTTGGTGATCCCATGGACTGTAGCCCAGCAGGCTCCTCAGGATTCTCCAGGCAAGAATACTGGAGTGGGTTGCCATGCCCTCCGCAGGGGATCTTCCCAAGCCAGGGACTGAACCCAGGTCTCTCACATTGCCAGTGGATTCTTTACCAGCTGAGCTACCCAGAAAGCCCTTTCACCATTTAGCCCTAAATTATATTGCCGTGTTTTAGCCTTCCCTCATGAGAGCCTCAGGGACAAGCAGGACAACATTTTGGATCAATGAGGTGATCCTAGTCTTTTACCTCATCACGGGTCCTCTTCTTGTCTGAACGTTTGAATAATATTTTCCTAGTCTTAAAGCTTCACAACAGACAGAGAATACAGACCTCTCTGGAAGGTACAGTGTGAGTCTGTGCTCAGCCAGTGACACCTAACCAGGAAAGGATCCGGGGTGGATGGGGCCAGGGGATGGATACCCAAGCCTAGGGGAAGGCAGATGGGAAGCCCANCTGCTTTGTTTTAGCCTTCCCTCGTGAGAGCCTCAGGGACAAGCAGGACAACATTTTGGATCAATGAGGTGATCCTAGTCTTTTACCCCAGCACGGGTCCTCTTCTTGTCTGAACGTTTGAATAATATTTTCCTAGTCTTAAAACTTCACAACAGACAGAGAATATCGACCTCTCTGGAAGGTACAGTGTGAGTCTGTGCTCAGCCTAACCAGGAAAGGATCCGGGGTGGATGGGGCCAGGGGATGGATACCCAAGCCTAGGGGAAGGCAGATGGGAAGCCAGAGCAGAAGAATGAAGCTAGGAGCCCTCCTCCACCTCACAGGGCTCGCAGGGGCGGGCCCATGAGCCAGGACCATGCCTTTGAAGCCAGAGAGCCAGACCCAGTGCTGATGCTCTCAGGGCTGAGCCACAGAAGAGAGGCCAGCGGCGATGACAGTGCTCAGCGCTCGTGGAGGGATCACAGCCTAGCATCTGAAGAGCGTTTACAAACACAGATGCCTAAGCCCTGCTCTACAGGCTTCCCAGGTGGCTCAGTGGTAAAGCATCCACCCGCCAGTGCAGATCCAATCCCTGAGTCAGGAAGACCCCCTGGAGAAGGAAATACCAACCCATTCCAGTATTCTTGCCTGGGAAATCTCATGGACAGAAGGGTCAGGAGTGTTACTGTCCATGGGGTGGCAAAAGAGCTGGCCATGACTTAATGACTAAACAAAGCCCTGCCCCAAGTAATCAACAGGCCTGACCTGCGGTCTAAATGTCTGTAGTTCAAAATGGCGTCCAGATGATGCAGCTGCAGGGCCAGACTTGACTATGGAGGGAGCATCAGTGTCCCTAGCTCAATGTCATCAGACGGGTGATGGCGAGCCTGGGCCCACAAAGAGTCACCACCTGCAGATGCCATGGGACCTGAAACAACTGCTGGGTTTCCAGAGAGCTTACCTCTCCTGACCTCGGAGTATTAAGTCTTGGGTGAAAAAGAGCAAATTCCACAAGGAGGGAAGACGAGGACACAGGGCCCCGCTGTAGCTGCCCCGGCTGTGCTGTGGCTCAGGGAGAGCTTGGGCTGTTCATGCCCTTGTAAAACTTCTGAGCCATATTCTGGACTCTGAAACGAACTTTTTACAGGGACAAAACCAAGTGAAGAGTTGAGGACAATTTCCACACAAATAAAGCAGGCTCCAAATATGGCTATTACAGAATCAACCTCCTGGGGTAACCACCTGCAGCGCCAAGATTCACTGGCGATCTGCATTCAACTTCATCTTGTCTTTGGGAATCTGGAATGAATTGGGATTAAAAAAAACAAATATTTTTAATAATGCCACCCCCCAAAATAAATCCGATCCAGAAATTAACAGCTTTATTCAATTATAGGGGGAGAGAGATTGAGAGAGAGAGTAGAGCATTGATTGCTTCAGTTGCTTTTAATTTCTCTTAGAAATAATGTCTTTAATTGTTCAAACATCACATAGAATATTTTTTTAAATGTATTTACAGGAGAGCCACCAGCCTCTTCCCCGTGAAGAAGTAAATCAAATCCACCACGACTGCAAATGCATGGGGCTTCTGATTGGCAGAGGTGGCCTTTTCTCTCAGGTAAGAAAAAGGCTGGCCTTTACCTATCAGTTTAGGTAGGCGTCTCCTCATGTCCCAGTACGGGTCCCTTTCCTTCACGCCTGTGAGAGGGGAACCCAGTTTCACGTCGTCTAGGCTTCACTGCTCGGTGCTGTGTTTAGTCACTCAGTCGTGTCTGACTCTTTGTGACCCCATGGACTGTAGACCACCAGACTCCTCTGTCCATGAAATTCTCCAGGCAGAAACACTGGAGTGGATTGCCATGCGCTCCTCCAGGGGATCTTCCCAAGCCAGGGATTGAACCCAGGTCTCCTACATTGCAGGCAGATTCTTTACCATCTGAGCCACCAGGGAAGCCCAGCCTTTACAGCTCAGTTCAGTTCAGTTCAGTCGCTCAGTCATGCCCGACTCTTTGCGACCCCATGAATTGCAGCACGCCAGGCCTCCCTGTCCATCACCAACTCCTGGAGTTCACTCAAACTCATGTCCATCGAGTCGGTGATGCCATCCAGCCATCTCATCCTCTCTTGTCCCCTTCTCCTCCTGCCCCCAATCCCTCCCAGCATCAGAGTCTTTTCCAGTGAGTCAACTCTTCGCATGAGGTGGCCAAAGTACTGGAGTTTCAACTTTAGCATCATTCTTGCCAAAGAACACCCAGGACTGATCTCTTAGGATGGACTGGTTGGATGTCCTTGCAGTCCAAGAGACTCTCAAGAGTCTTCTCCAACACTACAGTTTAAAAGCATCAATTCTTTGGCGCTCAGCTTTCTTCACAGTCCAACTCTCATATCCATACATGACTACTGATTTCAAAAGAAAGGGACAGTTATGCCTTTAGGCCACTAGAGGGCGCCATGCTAAATGATTTGGTTCCCGCGGTTCTGCAGGGAATTGACACAGAGGACAGTCTAAGGTGGCAGAAACGGGCTGCACTGACAAACCAGAGGACTTACAGGATGGGTTATAACAGTGTCATAACGGTCATGCATAAATAGCTTGTCTCATGTATGAATTAGTTCTAACCTCTGTAAGGCAATCCTAGTTATTTTGAACTCAGTGCTGGACTCTAACCCTGTGAATCCCAGGTCTACCAAGCTTTAGTGGCCCCTGTGGCCAGGAGCAATGTCACAGTGCTGGCAGGCCCAGGTGACCCTGCAGAGGAGGTGAGGGACCACCCTGGCTGGGTCCCTGATGAAGAACTCAAAAGCAGCCACCCCCAGTGCCCTTTACCTTCAGGCTGGGAAAGTCAGAGACCAAGCTCTCCCTGCCCCAAACTCCTGGAAAAGCCAAGCACAGCCCTGGAGTTCGGACCCTGGTGTGGCCCTGCTGTGGGCAGGGGCTGCTACTGCTGTAAAGTGAGCTGCCCACTCCATCTCTCACATCCCAGGATCCTCTCCAGGACAGAGATTTAAGATTTAGGGTCACGCCTGTTCCTCCCCTAGGTTGTCCTTGGTCTTTGGCCTCTTTCTTTCCCATTTCAAACATGGGTCATCCTTCCTAGTTTCTCTGCTCCATTGCTGCCCCTCAGTCTATTTAAGCAAGCACTCTTGACCGGTGCTTCTTAGAGAAAATGGAAGCTATTGGGCACGGTCCCTGCAAACGCTCCTCTGTTGGAGCCATTTCCCACCTCCTTTTCTAAAGGTTAGGGAGAGCGAGTCGTCCCTCCTGTTCAGATCTGGATCTGCCACTGTGGTCTGGACCCTCCGCACTCGCTCCACTTAAGGAAACAAGTCTGGGTCCTCTTGTTTCTGCAGCTTTTCCTTAGCTTCCCATTAGCTTGTAAACAAAGAAACTGAAAGCTCTCCCAGCCCAAACCAAACCGTACCAAACAAAACCAGAGGAGCGCTTTTGCTGGGAAATGCTGAGGTTTGTCTAGTCCTGGTCCCAGATGTTTTTCCATATGAATCAGACAGAGAAAATTAATGATTCAAAATCCCAAGATGGGCTACTTATGAAGATAGGGAACAATTCACTGTTTACTTGCTTCATTATTCCTTGGTTACCTGACACACACCTAAGTGCTAAGGAGCCACTGGTAGGCTGGATACAAAAGCGACAATGATAAATAAGATTTATCCTTCCCTCCGTGGAGCTGGCAGAGGAGAAAGACATAAACAGAAAAGTATGATACAATACAGAAAGCTTGCCGACAACCATAAAAAGGGATAGTACAGGAGGAAAGAGAAGGGACTCCTGGGTCAGCTTTTCTGGCTAGGCTGAGCCTTGCTGCTGCTGCTACCGCTAAGTCGCTTCAGTCGTGTCCGACTCTCTGCGACCCAATAGACAGCAGCCCACCAGGCTCCCCCATTCCTGGGATTCTCCAGGCAAGAACACTGGAGTAGGGTGCCATTGCCTTCTCCAATGCAGAAAAGT
This sequence comes from Neotragus pygmaeus, assembly GCA_006410875.1. NCBI lineage: Eukaryota > Metazoa > Chordata > Mammalia > Artiodactyla > Bovidae > Neotragus > Neotragus pygmaeus. The sequence continues at coordinate 559,753 of SJYV01001915.1, forward strand.
GAAATGTGAAAGTGAAGTCGCTCAGTCGTGTCCGACTCAGCAACACCATGGACTACAGCCCACCAGGCTCCTCCATCCATGGATTTTTCAGGCAAGAGTACTGGAGTGGGGTGCCATTGCCTTCTCCAGGCTGAGCCTTAAACAGTGATAAACTCTCAAAGCACACATAGAAACATGGTAGTGTGTGAAAAGCTATACACACATACCATGGAGCCGAAGCAGGAGACGGGAGGCTGTGAGTGGTAAAGATGAGAATCTTACCACTTTTCAGACACTGTTTTAAAACTCTTTGCATACTTTGACTCATTTAATCATCTCAATACACCTATGAAATAAGTATTATTATCCTTATTTTGAGTTTCCCTGGTGGCTCAGAGGTTAAAGCATCTGCCTGCAATGCAGAGGACCCCGGTTCAATCCCTGGGTCGGGAAGATCCCCTGGAGAAGGAAATGGCAGCCCACTCCAGTATTCTTGCCTGGAGAATCCCATGGAGGAAGGAGCCTGGTAGGCTATAGTCCACGGGGTCACAAAGAGTGGGACACAACTGAGCTACTTCACTTTCACTTTCATCCTTATTTTACAGATGAAGAAAAGGAGGCATAGAGAGGTTAAGTAAGTTTCCCAAGTTGCACAGCTAGGAAGGTGCCCAAGTCACACAAGATCCAGACTCAGGCAGCCTGATTTCTGAATCTGTCCTCTGAGGAAGGTGGAGCTGAGGGGACATGACTAGAGACAGGGAGTGCAGGTGGGGGCTGATGATTTTGTTTGATCTTGAACAGCAGCAGTAGTGATAGAGGACGGAGAAGGCAATGGCACCCAACTCCAGTATTCTTGCCTGGAAAATCCCATGGATGGAGGAACCTGGTGGGCTGCAGTCCATGGGGTCGCTAAGAGTCGGACACGACTGAGCGACTTTACTTTCACTTTTCACTTTCCTGCTTTGGAGAGGCAATGGCACCCCACTCCAGTGTTCTTGCCTGGAGAATCCCAGNAACACATTTTTATTTGTATCCAGTCCTCTTGCCTGGCCCCTTCATGGGTCACTTCCTTGTCATGGCGAAGGGCTTGTGAACTCAGTGAAGCTATGAATCATGCCATGCAGGGCCACCCAAGCAAGACGGGTCATAGCAGAGAGTTCTGACAAAATGTGATCACTGGAGGAAAGAATGGCAAATCACCCCAGTATACTTGCTGTGAGAACCTTATGAACTATATAAAAGGCCAAAAAGATATGACATCGAAAGATAAGTCCCCCAGGTCTGATGTTGTCCAGTATGCTACTGGGGAAGAGCGAAGGTTCAGTGTTATGTGAACCAAGAACTTCCAGATGTCCAAACCGGGTTTAGAAAGAGAAGAGGAACTAGAGATCAACATTCACTGTATTGTAGAGAAAGCAAGGGAATATCAGAAAAATATCTATCTCTGTTTCATTGACTATGCTAAAGCCTTTGGCTGTGTGGATTGTGACGAACTGTGGAAAGCTCTTAGAGAGATGGGAATACCAGACCATCCTGCCAGTCTCCTGTATGCGGGTCAAGAAGCAACAGTTAGAACCCTGTATGGAACAACTCCTTGTTTCAAGATTGAGAAAGGAGTACAACAGAACTGTCTGCTGTCGCCCTGTTTATTTCATCTGTATGCTGAGTACACCATGAGAAATGCTGGGCTGGATGAGTTACAAGCTGGAAATCAGAATAGGTGGGAGAAACAACCTCAGATATGCAGATAATACCACTCTAATGTTAGAAAGCGAAGAGGAACTAAAGAACATCTTGATGAGGGTGAAGGACGAGCGTGAAAGAGCCAGCTTTAGACTAAATATTTTTTAAAAACTTAGATGGTGGCATTTAGCCTCATTCAGTTCAGTTCAGTTCAGTCGCTCAGTCGTGTCCGACTCTTTGCGACCCCATGAATCGCAGCATGCCAGAACTCTCTGTCCATCACCAACTCCCGGAGTTCACTCAGACTCACGTCCATCAAGTCAGTGATGCCATCCAGCCATGTCATCCTCTGTCGTCCCCTTCTCCTCTCATTACTGCATGGCAAATAGAAAGGGAAAAGGTGGAAGTAGTGACAGATTTCCTCTTTTTTCGACTCCAAAATTGCAGAGAACAGTGACTGCAGCCACAAAATCAGAAGACGGTTGCTTCTTGGCAGGAAAGTGATGACAAACCCTAGTGTGTTGACAGACATTACTCTGTCAACAAAGGTCCGAATAGTCAAGGCTATGGTCTTTCCAGGGGTCACATACCATTGTGAGAGCTGGACCATAAAGAAGGCAGAATGCCAAAGAATTGATGCCTTCAAACTGTGGTGCTGGAGAAGACTCCTGAAAGTCCCTTGACAACAAAGAGATCAAACTAGTCACTCTTAAGGGAAATCAACCCTGAATATTCACTGGAAGGACTGATGCTGAAGCTGAAGCTCCAGTATTTTGGTCATCTGATTTGAACAGATGACTTATTGGAAAAATCCCTATTGTTGAGAAGGAGAAGGGTGTCAGAGGGTGAGATGGCTGGACAGCATCACTGATGCAATGAACATGAACTTGGGCAGACTCCCAGAGATGGTAAGGGACATGGAGGCCTGGCGTGCTGCAGTCCATGGGGTTGCAAACAGTCAGACACAACTGGGCAATTGAACAACAGCAACAGCTCTTACCTGGAGAATCCCATAGATAGGGGAACCTGGCAGGCTACAGTCCATAGGGTCGCAAAGAGCCAGACACGACTGAAGAGACTTGGCATGCATGCATGCATGTGTGGCTTGGATTCGATTTATAAGAGCTTTAAGCGTGCTTATTTATAGGCTGACGGGAAGTTGAGGAGGAAGTGAAAATCCAAGTGAATGCAGAGATGTTTCCTGGAGGGGAGGTGAATGGCGTTTCATGGGCCAAAGGCACAGGTGGAAAATTTGGAGTCGAATACTAGAGACAGCTTATTCTCTAAACCTTCAGGCAAGAATATAAGAATGCATGTGGAAGCAAGCAAATTTACAGAGCGTTCTTGCCTGACAGCCTCTGAGAAGCATGAGGCAAGACTGTCTGTGAAATAGAGTGAGGGGTGCCGGAGTTGAGCCAGGGATGACAGAGGGCCTGATCATTTAGGACACCAGCAGCAGCAGCACTCTGCTTCCCTTGGTGTGTCGGTCCACTAGCGGCTTGAGTGTCTTTACCGCTTCTCAGCTGTCTGTTGAAGCAAAGTTCTGTGATAGCTCTGATCGGGGCTGGGACTTTGCTGTGTGAGTACAGCAGCAGAAGGGCAGAAAGGGGCAGGTGAGAGAGTGGTTCACATCCTCAACCCTGTGCTCCGAGCTGGGTTGGAAGGGGAGGCGGAGATCTAAGCCGAGTGGCAGATCCGCGGATCATGGAGGCATGAGGAGATTGCTGAAGTTTCCATGAGAAAGGCAGAGGCACTGGGGATCAGAAACTGAAGAATTCCTAGTGAAGATGAGGCGTGTGGGGCTGGCCTGGGATGTGCAGGAAAGCAAAAGAGGATTGTAGATGAAGTTTCTGGAAGATGTGGTGATCAAGAAATGGGACTTCCCTGGTGGTCCAGTGGTTAAGACTCCATGCTTCTAATGCAGGGGGCTCAGGTTCAATTCCTGGTCAAGGAACTAGATCCTACATGCTGCAACTAAGATCCAGCACAGCCAAATAAGTAAAATTAAAAAAAAAAAAAGAAGAAGAAGAAGAAATGGAGATGCTGATTTGCTGGGTTGTATACAAAGACACAGAAGTCAACCTCAGTGGTAGCAGAATTGGAGGGTGGATAGAGGCCTAAGACCTCAGAGGAGGTGGTGCAAGGACCAGGAGGTCAGCAGATGATAAAAATGAAAAGAGGCAGAGAAGATGGTGCCGGAATTGTTGAGACTAGAGGATGAATGGCCTGGATCCAGCACTGGGTCAGGAGGAGACCAACCTTGAGGGAAATATCAGGAATGTTATGAAAGCAAGATGTTGGGTTCCCAGTCTAGTGCATTTCCTTGAAATCACAGTTCGTTCTACGGTGACCCTTTCCTCTATTTCCCTTTGTTTCCTCAGACTTTCCGCATTGCGCCCTCAATGTGCATCACTAAACCAGAAGTTGATTTTGCAGTGGAAGTGTTTCGCTCTGCCTTAATTCAACACATGGAGAGAAGAGCTAAATTTTAAGAATAAAAACACCACAAGCCTCAAGAACTCCCCACTTACGTTCAAGAGCTAATCTGAGAAATTCCGAAACCACTGGTCTTGGTTGTCAGTGGTTGACTGCCTACCAGCCATGTTTGTTAGCAGAGTCCCTATTATCCCCTATTACCTTGAGAAAGCCATCCTTCAGGAAAGGATCTGACTCCCTCGCTCAGAGAATAAATCCTGATTAATCTGGGTTAATTATGGTAACTTGACTTCCCTCTGTGGTGAATGTTTATACCTGACATGTGACATGATTCCTCCAGGAAAATCTTCTGGTGGAGGTGCCTTCAGGGAAACGTTTCTTCATCCTTTGTTCTTCATCTTCAGAAGAGATGTCTTCTTCTTGCACCAAAGCATCAGATGTCAGGGTAGGATGGCTCCAACCACAATGGCCACTTTGCAGCCTTGAGGACAAAGCTTATTTGCTGAGGTTGGAAGGTAGAGAGAAGCTGAGTTCTTAGTGACGTCAACAGGCCACTGACTTGCCCTGTCGTGGAGCCACCTTACCTTCGAGCTTCTTATTATATGAGAAAATAAATCCAATAGACTACACAAGTCTTTTTAATTTTTCTCTTATTACAATCATAAGCATCCTGAGAAATGAGGCAGAAAATACCCCCTGTAGATAACTCTCCTGTCCTTTGACTCCCTTAAAATATCTATCAGAGTTTTCTTTATCTCCGCTGCCATCACCTTACCCTAGACTAAATTCTCATTACTCATATTTTTTTAATACTATGTCTGAAATTATTTATAATGAGACTTGTAGCAGTCTACACATATTTTTATACATTCTTTTTTTAATATTCATTTCCATGTGGTTGATCACAGGATATTGAATATAGACAGTTCCCTGTGCTATACAATAGGACTATTACATTCTAAATGTAATAGTTTACATCTACCAACCCCTAAACTCCTAGTCCATCCCTCTCCCTCCCTGCTTCCCCTTTGGCAACCACAAGTCTCTTTATATGCCTAGGAGTCTGCTTTCATTTTGTAGATTCCTATTTAATAGTCTCCAAGGAGTTCCCAAACTTTATCATCATTAGAATGCACATTCATAGCACTTCTTTTCCATACATGTACACCACTTGTCTTAAAATTGACTTAATAGGGCTTCCCTGGAGGCTCAGTGGTAAAGAATCCGCCTGCCAATGCTCGAGGTGCTGTTTGAAAATCCCACATGCTGCGGAGCAACTGAGCCCATGTACCACCACTATTCATCCTGTGCTCTAGAGCCTGAGAGGCACAACTACTGAAGCCCAAGCACCCTAGAGCCTGTGCTCCGCGACAAGAGCAGCCACCGCAATGAGAAGCCCGTGCAGTACAGCCAGACAGCAGCTCCTGCTTGTCACAAGTGGAGAAAAGCCTGTGCAGCGACAAAGGCCCAGTACAGCCAAAAATGAATACGTTTTGTCAATTATTTTTTATCGAAGACACTGGCCAGCTGGGACCCTCTCCTTAACACAATCAGAAGAAGATCCATAAAGCTGAACGGGAAGTCACTTTCTCAGCCTGTCATTCAGTTTGTATGAGCTGCGTCCCAGTCTGAAGCGCCGTCCTAATGGTCTACCCCTGAAGTGTTTGTTCCACTGAGAGATGCTGCACTTCAATGCCAGATTTGTTTTCCTCGGGCATTGACTTAAAAATGGGCTTCCCTTGCACAAAACCTTCCAGTGGCTCCACACATTCCTTTAGATAAGATTAAAACCTCTGTAACAGGGAGCTCAATGCCTTCTCATAGCCAGTACCCAAACAGAGCCAACACTTTAGAAATGCTCTGCTTGGGTACAGTGGGAAGATGATTGGATTATGGGCCAAATAACCTGAATTCTAAACTCAGTTCTCCCATGAATTGGCTATAGATGACCTTGGCAAAGACTTTTCACCTCTTTTTGCCCCCCTTTTCCCAGGCATGTCAGTACTTGCCCTTCCTACTTTCTAAGTTGTCCTGGGAATCAAGTAAGCTAACAGATGTAAAAGTGCTTGCAAACTAATGAACCAAGCAAATAGCAATTTCTTCTTCCAAGCTACATTCCCTTTCTTTCCTTCACAATAAAATGTCCTAAGAGCAGTTTTTTTTGCTCCAGTGTACTTGCTTGCCTCTGTCATGCCTCAATAACTAGGACCTCATTCTGTCCTCTTGTTTTTGGGCAGCTGCCTTCTCTAAAGGCCACTAGTGACTTTCGTATGGCCCAAATCTCCTTCTGGCCAAAATGTTTCCTTTGAATGTTCTTTCTAAACAACTGCTGCTTCTTGAACTGATTTCCTTAGATTCTGATTGTGGTCCTTCTATCTCAGGTGCCACCTTCTCAGTCTCCCTGGCAACTTCACTACAGGGTTCTGTCCTGGGCCATTTCTTCCTTGCTAGACTCTCTCCCTATCAGCAACCTCATCTACTTGGGAAATTTCCCCTAACTTGCCTATACTGATGACTTGCAAATATTCATCCTATAGACTCAAACTGTTTGAAAGTGAAAGGGGAAGCCATGGACTGTAGCCTGCTGGCTCCTCTCTCCATGGAATTCTCCATGGAAGAATACTGGAATGGGTAGCTCTTCCCTTCTCCAGAGGATCTTCCCAGGCCAGGGGTCCAACTGGTGTCTCCTGCACTGGAGGGTGGATTGTTTACCAGCTGAGCCCCAATTCCAAGATTTTAGCTGTCTAGACACCTTCATTTGGATATCACCAGGACACTTCAACATTTCTAACACAAAACACACTAAATTTCTCTCCTACAATGAATTTCTTCTTGATTAATGAAACTTTTGTCTCAGGCGCATCATTTAGGGCATTATTTTTATCCAAGTTCTCTTTTAGCCTTTCACACTGAGACAAGCTGTGACCTGGGAGCCTTTGCAGCAGTGTTGAAATGCTTGCACCCGGACACACCCCTCCTCAAGCAACAAAATACAAAGAAATTATATGGGACTAAAAATAACTTTGTGCTTACACAGTTGGGGCAAATTCTGGACAAAAGATAAAAAAAGACCAAAAAGCCCAACTGCCACTTTTGAAGAGCCTGGAGCAAAAGCAGTCTACTGTGCATGCCCCTAGTACACAATACCACCTAATGGGTGAGCAGACCACGTAAGCCACCCCAGACACACTACTGCCCTTACCCCATATAAGGAATAATCTCACTCTCACCTCAGGGAGCAAGCTAGCAGGGGGTGTTTTCTCTCTCACTCCCTTCTGCTGCAGCAGGGGCCCCATTAAAGACTTGCCTGAATTTCTTGTCTGGCCTCTGATCACTTTCTATTGATTAAGGAGGCCGAGAATCCTCCTTGGTAACAATATAATAACTCTCATAAATACTTTCTTCAATGTAAGTTTTCCGATATGGCCCATTTATACCAAAACTGCCTTAATTTGGGTTATCATCCTCTCTCCTGAATGGTTTCAACTACCTCCTAACTGATATTCTGGACTCCTTCCCAACCTATTGTCTATATTGATTCAAAGTCAGTTAATTAAAGGACAAATATGATTGCATCTCTCATCTTATGAAGGTTTTGAGGGCTCCTTATTGCCCGTGGAATGAGGTCCAAATTCCAACTATTATGGCATTCAAGAGCTTTCAGTTTGTCCCCTAAGTTTTCAAGCTCCCTTTTTTCTTTCCATGTCATGCATATTGTTGCTTTGCATCTATAATTCACTCTACTTACTTAGAACATTCTTCTGGTCTTTGTCAGTGAAAATTAAGGGATCAGGGAGATTGCACAAGAAAGACAACATTTCCTTCTGTGTTCTTCAAAGCCTTCCCATTTCTGATATTTCTTTTCTTTTCAGATAAAGAAAAAGGGGAAAACAATGAAAACAATGTTTACATCAACCATTTAGAAATTTAATAAAATATGAAGAGAAAAAAAAACACATTTAAAACAAAATATAAATTTAAAAAGATTTTTTTTCATGCTTAGGCCAAAATCCCTGCCATGCAGGACACCCTGTCTTGGAAGAAGGGGCCTGAGGGATTTAATTCATAGAACATATTCCTTGTAGCTTCCTGAATCCCACAGGATCTTGTGTACATCTAAGACTACACCTTGATAGTCTCCCACCTCTTGGAGTCCTTGTAGAGGACAGGCAGAAATGGAATTCTGAACCGTAGCCTGGTCCTGGGCCTCATTTATTGACTATGAAGTCTGCATGAGTCTATCCAAGTGCTTTGATCAGGATAAATGGCTCCTCTTTCTTGAAGAGCTTTTGGTGATAAAGATGTGTGAGGCATCAGAGGCACTGCGCAGGAAGGGCAAGCATTATGTCCTTAGAGCAAGTCTTCATTTCTTTCACTGGTTTATGCACATGATGGATTCCTAATTCTTTCCATCTGGAGCCATGGGTAGGAGTTTAGCACCATCATTTCTTGCCCTTCCATTTTCTGCTCTACCCACAGGAGGTGGGATGTAAGCCAGCTTACATAAGGCAAGAAATCCACATGCTTGCCAACTCTTTTCTATTTCCTTTCTTATTGAAACTGCCTACAGTGAAGGTAATGAACGTTCAGCTGAAGTAGACTTTCTTCCTCCACAAAGAACATATTGACAGTTAATCATGTGATGAGAATATAATATTAAAATGTTGGCAGCTGTTTAAAACCCTTGAAATGACAATCCCTCAGGAGGGAGTAATTAAAAAAAAAAAAGCTTTGATTATACCATTAATAATAATAATTTTAAAGAGATGTAAAATAACACTGATAAACTAGTAATACAGCAATAAACTATGCTCTTCTATGTATTTCAATGCTCCATCTTTCACATCAATGTAGCTTTAACTTTCCAGTAATCCAAAATAACCTCCCAAGGTGTCTGTAATCTATGGGAGGATTTGATTCTTCTTCCACCTTTAGATCCCACTTAAATCATCAGCATTGGCCGCTTCATCACCACTTCATGGTCATGTTTCAAAAGTAGGTTTGAAGTTTTCAGGCCCCTGTAGCAGCACATTGCTCTGGTTACTTTAAAGCTGAAGCCACATTTCCAACTAAGGGATGAACAGTAAACGTGGCACAGCTTTGCCCATTAAAACCAGGCACAGTCGTAGAATACAACACCACAAATCATCTCAGCAAAAATGAAAGGGCCACCTAACTCACTCAATAAGAGTGAAGACACAGAACCAAAGGCCCAGTTATGCCAACCCCTTTGGGTTTAGTTCAGATAAAGGTAGGCCGACCTGGTCTGACTGGTGACAGATGTAAGGAGTGCTGGCAGAACCGGCAACGCTGTGCTAGTAATCCAGGATGGAGAGCACAGAGATGTCAAGAACGTGACTTCATCAAGAACTAGATGGGGACGGTCCTTGCAGACAGCAAGCAATGAAAACACAAACTTTTAATTAGATGAGACAAAATAGTGTGACAGAGGGAGACTGCACATGCTCTCCATGTGTTTTGTCTTGGGTAAATTAAACCCTCTGAGCTGAAGTTTCCTTGGGTCCAAAAAAAGAGGATAACATAATATAGGCACATGGGACCTTTGGGAGGACTTAAATAAGCAAACACACTGGCAGCTGCTCAGTGAATATTAACTTTTTCTTTAGCGTCCCTTTCCTTTTGACACAGAACTTGCTTAGTTGTACTTGGCTTTCACCATCTGAAAAAGATAGCAAAGCCTGTGGAGACATCTTACCTCTTAACCAGACTCTAAACTGCTGACCTTGTCTTCTCCATCCTCATATACATCAGGCCTAACACAGTGCCCCTCGCTGAAGGCAAAAACCAACACCTGAGAGTGCTGTGTGCATTTTATCAACAGATGCTACAGTTACCAACAGCTTAAGGCAGCAATTAGCTTATATGAAATAAACATTTAGTCATCTGATAGGGGCTTGTATGTGTGTATTCAGAAATATAAATTATATATATCGATAAATATATAATATTTATAAATGTATATATGAATAGGAACAAATAAGATATAAAGAAATCTAAATCTCTATTTAGAAATATACATATATATATATATATATACACACACACTTAGATCTTGGTAATAAAGCACCAGAGGTAACTTTAGAAAGACAAAGAAGCCTCACTTGGATGAATTGTGAGGCTGTACTATCCACAGGCTTCCTTGGAGCCTCAGATGGTGAAGAATCTGCCTGCAATGTTGGAGACTCATGTTTGATCCCTGGATCAAGAAGATCCCCTGGAGAAGGCTCTGGCTTCCCACTTCAGTATTCTTACCTGGAGAATCCCATCGACAGAGGAGCCTGGAGGGCTATAGTCCACAGGGTCACAAAGAGTCAGACATGACTAAAGTGACGGAACACAATACCTGCAGGTGGAATCTAGAGGGTTCTTGGGCATCTCATATTCATTTTCCAAGGGGACTGCAATTCTCTGTACACTGCTTAGGCCCCTAGTTCACACCCCTGCCCTTCTCATTCTCAGTAAGTGATGGTCCTTTATCAGAAAAACACTGAAATTATCCAGCAAGAATTTTAATCACATCACTCTCCTGCTCAATACCTACAGTCTAATGTCCTCCCACCAGTCTGTCTCTGGCTGGCATCCAGGCCTGATGGCCCTGCACCTTTCCCTGACTTCTGCATGCCTGTTTTCCCCCCACAATGCCCCCAATCCCGATCCCAGGTCTGCTTCACCATGCTCTCTCTGCCCAGAGCTCTCAGGTTTTTTCAACAGCTACCTCTTCCTCAGCCTTCACAGAGCCAATCATCACATTCACAGTCAGGCTATTTTACACAAAACTTACACCTCTGCTGCTGCTAAGTCACTTCAGTCATTTCCAACTCTGTGAGACCCCATAGACAGCAGCCCACCAGGCTACCCCGTCCCTGGGATCCTCCAGGCAAGAACACTGGAGTGAGTTGCCATTTCCTTCTCCAATGCATGAAAGTGAAAAGTGAAAGTGAAGTCGTTCAGCCGTGTCTGACTCTTAGCGACCCCATGGACTGCAGCCTACCAGGCTCCTCCACCTATGTGATTTTCCAGGTAAGAGTACTGGATTGGGGTGCCATTGCCTTCTCCGCACACATCTATTCTTCAGGATCTTGTAACTTGAATTGTTCTTTCTCTTCTGAATTTTCAACTTCTACATTCTTTTCCTTCTATCTCTCAGCCTAAAAACATAACTCTCTCTCCATTAAAAAAAAAAAAAAAAAGTCTTTCAAGTGTAGATCTTTTTCCTAAAAAGCTGCTAAGAAAAAATCCTGGGCACTGCTCCATCACTCCCTCACTGCCCCTCTCTCAGTGCCCCACCAGCTGGCTTCCGAGAAACTGTTCTTGCAAAAGTGACAAATCCTGTGATGGTGAATTTTATGTGGCAGCTTGACTGGGCCACTTGGTGCCTAGATAACTTATGAAACATTATTTCTGGGCATATCTGTGATGGAAGAGATTGGCATTTGGATTGCTGGGTTGAGTAAAGCAGATGGTCTGCCCAAGGTGGATGGGCATCACACAGTGTGTTGAAGACTTGAACAAAAAGGTGGGAAAAGATTGGATTTTCCCTCTCTGCCTGACCACTTGTGCTGGGCCATCCATCTCCTCTGTCCTCAGCACACCTGGTTCTCAGGCCTTCACACCCCAATGGAAACCTATGCCATCAGCCCCTGAGGCTCTTGGGCCTTCAACTATACCAGCCTGCAGACAATAGACCAGGGAACTTCCCAGTCTCCATAATCACATGAGCCAATATGTTATAATAAATCTAAATTTGGATAACATATGGATATATAGATATATAGCTATATCTCTTTTTAACTACATAGCTGTGTACATTATTATACACTTTATGTACACTATACACTTTATACACATATGCATATCATTATATACATAGCTATGTATGCATGTGTATAAATATAACTCCTATTGATTCTGTTTCTCTGAAAAGCCTTGACTAAGATAACCTTCTAACTGCCAAATTCAGCCCTCATCTCATTTAGAATGTCTGTGGCAGCTGAGATTATTGGCATCTTCTCCTATTTTTTTAACGTCTCCTTGACCTTCCAATCTCATATTATCTCTTTGGGCATCCCAGATAGCACTATTTGTAAAGAACTCAGATGTCAATGCAGGAGACATAAGAGATGTGGGTTCGATCCCTGGGTTGGGAAGATCCCCTAGAGAAGGGCATGGCAACCCACTCGAGTATTCTTGCCTGGAGAATCCCATGGACAGGAGCCTGGCAGGCTACAGTCCATAGGATTGTGAAGCAAAAATGACTGAAATGACTCGGCATGCAGGCACTCTCTCTTTAGTCATTTTCATTCTCATGCATTCGTTTTGGTTCAGTTTGCTCTTTAATGCTGGTGTACCTGCTGGACTTTTATCTTGATCTCTTTTTTCCCCTCTCCATATACTTTATCTGTGTGATTTCATCCATTATCCATGATGGCTTCACTTCCTAGATGCTGATGATTCCCAAGCACATGTCCAAGGCAACCTCCTTCTGGCCTAAAGATTCACATCGTCAGCAGCTCCTTGAACATTTTTGCTGGGTATCTACTGTGTTTTCTTCCTCCCCCTGGAGCACAGATGCTCTCCTGGCCCCAGGATATATTGATTGTGCCCACTACTTTCTTGCCGCGAGAGCCTGGCACCAGTAATCACTGTCCCCCAAGTCAGTCTTAACAGAACTTCTGATTCTTGCATGCCCCCTGCCATCCTTTTGTGCTGCCCCACTCCCCCTAATCACAGCCTTCTTGCCTCCTCTATCAGCCCAGCCCTGGCTGCCATGACTGACGGGGAGTCTCATGGCTGGCCTTTGGCACACTTAGGGCCTTCCTTGTCCTACTCATTGCTCTCCTGCCTTCCTTGTCTTGTTGCCCAGCTTGAACATGATTACCTCATCGTCACTTATGAAGAGTGAAGCAGCTGGCCTTTCTGTTATCTAACTCCTTCTCTGCTCCAGCTAAAAAGTCCCAACTTACAGGCATTGTTGACTGCCACTTGAAGCAAATTTTTTAAAAGCGAGGAGGTAGGAGGAAAGAGTGAAAATTATGCCAGAAATAAAATATTTAAACAAAAATTTTTTTTTCTTCCTGTGATGGTACTGGGGATGGGGAACGTCAGTCTAGTGAGTGAACTCTAGCAGAGCTGTCATTAAAAACCACTCTTCTGCTGGAGCTGGTGTCTAGCTAGCTCCACTCAGCACTGCCATGTAGCACCAGGACTTGGCACAGGGGCCTGACCCGGCTCTTGGTGGTCCTGTGCCAATTCCATCAACCTGTGCAGGAGGGTCCTCTTTATTCTTGGTAAAGACTCTGATGCTGGGAGGGATTGGGGGCAGGAGGAGAAGGGGATGACAGAGGATGGGATGGCTGGATGGCATCTCTGACTCGATGGACGAGAGTCTAAGTGAACTCCGGGAGTTGGTGATGGATAGGGAGGCCTGGTGTGCTGCGATTCATGGGGTTGCAAAGAGTCGGACACGACTGAGTGACTGAACTGAACTGAACTGAACATCCCTGGAGTCAACTACTAGACCCTGGGAGCCATCTCCAGTAAACTCCCTGCTTCCTTCTTTTTAGCAGCATCCTACACTCCATCCTCTTTCTAGCAGGAGCAATGCTTACCTTCCCAGGAGCACTGCTTTCCTCTACCTGCTCACCTCTTCTTCTACGTCTTCAAGCAGAATCTTTAAACTCAGAGTCAACTCCTCCCTTACTCCTCTAGCTCTTCCAGAGAGACTGTGGGGAGAGGAGGTGGGTTTTGGTACAAGAAAGCAAGATATATTATCATTCAGCCTTTTTAGTGCAGCAAAGAAAGGAAATATTTTAATTTCTATATTAGAGTTTTAAAGGTTCTGACTTTGCCACTCTTGAAAATATCTTTCAGAAATGCATGCTATCTAGATATGCAATTTAAAAAGAATATATTTGTAAGAAACTAAAAATAGAGCTGCCATATGACACTGGAATCCCACTTCTGGGCATAAATCCAAAGAAAAACATGATACATGCACCCCATATTCACTGCAGCACTGTTTACAGTAGCCAAGACATGGAAGCAACCTAAACGTCCATCAACAGAGGAAGGGATAAAGAAGATGTGGTACATATGTACAATGGAATATTACTCAGCCATTAAAAAGAATGTAATAATGCCATGTACTGCAACATGGATGGACCTAGAGATTGTCGTGTTGAGTGAAGTAAGTCAGACAGAGAAGGAGAAATATCTTATGACATCCATTATACGTGGACTCTAAAAAGAAATGACGCAAATGAACTTATTAAACACAAAGAGACTCACAGACTTAGAGAACGAACTTATGGTTCCCAGGGGAAGGATGGAAGGAAGGGATAGTTAGGGAGTTTGGGATGGACATGCACACTGTTATATTTAAAATGAATAACCAACAAAGACCTACTCTATAGCACATATACCTTTGCTCAATGTTATGTGGCAGCTGGGATGGCAAGGGAGTTTGGGGGAGAATGGATGCATGTATATGTACGGCTGAGTCCCTTCACTGTTCACCTGAAACTATCACAACATTGTTAATCAGCTATCCCCCAATAAAAAATAAAATTTTTTTAAAATGAAAGGAAAAAATTATAAACAAATAAAAAGAATATATTTAAAAAAGAAGAATGAAGTTGGAGAACTAACATTTCCTGATTTCAAAACTTACTATAAAAGCTACAGTAATCAAAACTGAATGGCACTAGACTGAAGATGACACAGAGACCAACAGAATATAACAGAGAGCCAAAATTAAACCCTTGTGTATATGATCAATTAATTTTTGACAAGGATGCCAAGACCACTCAATGAAAAGAGGATAATATTTTCAACAAATTGTGGGGGTTGTTGGGACTCATTATCCACAGGCAAAGGGGTGAATTTGAATCCTTCCCTTGCAACACATACAAAAATTAACCCAAGATGAATTAAAATTAATCAAACCTAAGGGATAAAACTATAAAACCCTTAGAAGAAAATACAGGTACAAATCTTCATGATTTCAGATATGACAATTATTTCTTAGATAAAACAAGAAAAGAAAACTTCAAAACTTTTGTGCATCAAAGTGCACTGTTAAAAAAAAAAAAAGTGCACCATCAATAGAGTGAAAAGGCAGGCACAAAATGAGATAATATGTTTGTAAAATCTTATATCTGATGAAAGCTAAATATCCAGAATATATATTTTTTAAAAACTTAATGTCAACAACAACAAAATGATTCAGCTCAAAAATGGACAAAAGACTTGAATAGACATTTCTCCAAAGATGAAATACAAATGACCAATAAGCACATGAAAAAAACGCTCAACATTGTTAGCCATTATGGAAATACAAATCAAAACCACAGTAAGGTACCACTTGTACCCATTAGGATAGCTATTATTTAAAAGAATAAAACAAGTGTTGGCAAGGATATGTCAAGATTGGAACTCTTGTGCATTGCCATTGGGAATGTTTTCCATTATGGAAAACTGCATGAAAGTTCCCCAAAAAGTTAAACAGGATTACCCCATGAACCAGCAATTCCACTTCAGGGTGTAGATCCAAAAGAATTGAAAGCAGGAATTTCTAGCATATATTTGCACAACCACGTTCATAGCAGTATAACTTACATAGCCAACAGATGGAAAGAACTCAGATGTTATCACTGAGTGAATGAATAAACAACATGTGGTACAATGCAATAGTATTCTGTTTTGAAAAGAAAGAAAATTCTGATAAACGCTATAACACGGATGAACCTTGAAAACATTATGCTGACAAGCCAGTCACAAAAGAATAAATACTGTACAAATGTTTATATGAGGTACCTAGAGTAGGCAAAGGGCGATAACTTTGGGAGAAGACCTGACTGCATTGTCTCCTGAGGTATGGCTTTGATAATACTGATAGAATTACACTTGTGGTTAATTAAATTTTAAAGAAAATAAGACACTGGGTCTAAGAAGCTGAAGTTTCCATTTGAAAATGGTTCATGGGGTCAAAGCAGAGAGTAGCCTCCACTAGGTGTTTCTGTTCACCTCTAGCCCTCCAGTGCAGAGTGATTTCAGAGCTGGCCCCCAGAAGTATAGAGTGGGTTATTCAGTTCAGTTCAGTTCAGTCGCTCAGTTGTGTTCCACTTTGTGACCCCATGAACCACAGCACACCAGCCCTCCCTGTCTACCACCAACTCCCAGAGTCCACCCAAATCCATGTTCACTGAGTCGGTGATACCATCCATCCTCTGTCATCCCCCTCTCCTCCTGTCCACAATCCCTCCCAGCATCGGGGTCTTTTCAAGTGAGTCAGCTCTCCACATCAGGTGGCCAAAGTATTAGAGTTTCAGCTTCAGCATAAGTCCCTCCAATGAACACCCAGGACTGATCTCCTTTAGGATGGACTGGCTGGATCTCCTTGCAGTTCAAGAGACTCTCAAGAGTCTTCTCCAACACCACAGTTCAAAAGCATCAATTCTTCAGTGCTCAGCTTCCTTCACAGTCCAACTCTCACATCCATACATGACCACTGGAAAAACCATAGCCTTGACTAGATGGACATTTGTTGACAAAGTAATGTCTCTGCTTTTTACTATGCTGTCTAGGTTGGTCATAATTTTCCTTGCAAGGAACAAGCGTCTTTTAATTTCGTGGCTGCAGTCACCATCCACAGCCAAGTTCCATTGTTTTGCTCTTGAGGGAGTAGATAATAAGTGTCAAATGGTGGAGGAGGTCAGGGGAAGAAACACTTGCTTTGACTGAGGGAAATCTTCATGGAAAAGGAATCACTTAAATAATAGTGCTTGAAAGCAATGGTAATAAGGAAATCCTCCTCTGGGCCCCCGGTTTTAGAGGGGTCCCAATCTGGCTTTTCTTTGGCAAGGCCACTCTCCAGGAGTAAGGAATCCACAAGACCACAGAATTCCAGAAGGTCCCTGGAGAAGGGGGCAACAAACGATGAGATGGTTGGATGTCGTCATTGACTCAATGGACATGAAAGTGAAAGTCGCTCAGTCGTGTCTGACTCTGCAACCCCATGGACTGTATACAGTCCATGGAATTCTCCAGGCCAGAATACTAGAGTGAATAGCCTATCCCTTCTCCAGCAGATCTTCCCGACCAGGAATTGAACTGGGGTCTCCTGCATTATAGGTGTATTCTTTACTAGCTGAGCTGCCAGGGAAGCCCTAATGGATATGAATTTGAGCCAGCTCCAGGAAATAGTGAAGGACAGGGAAGCCTGGCATATTGAGTTCCATGGGTCACAAAGAATCAGACATGATTGATCAACTGAACAACAACTGCCCAAATGGCTCCAAGCTCAAATGCTGGACGTCTTCCTGGTACAGCAGACTACGTGCGCTAGATAGTTGGACATGAGAGCTGGGATATCTACAGGGATACGCATGAAGCAGGATGGAGCTGAAAGTGAAAAGCAAGCAGGGCAAGAAGTCAGGTCTTTCCATGTCACCACATACTGGTAGGAAAGGCAAGGAATCTGAGAAGTCAAAGTCTGAACCTGGACTTTTGGGTCCGTATAAGTCATAAGGACCAAGGTGTGAGGATAAAGCATATTTAACTCAATAGTTTGTTAACTTGGTATAATTCTGAAACATTTCGACATATGGTGTGTGGGTGTCCATTTGCTGTCCTCCCCCAGGTCCCAGGAACCTGAGGGGTGTGCCTGAGCTTCAAGTATGACTTGCAGGAAGGATAGGATTAGGAAATGCAGAGAGGAGGAGAGGTCTCACATGAGTGTGATGCAGAGAACAGAGTCCTGGTTTAGCTCCCTCAGGATGTCATTTCTCTAGCTAAATATTGCTAAGTACCTTTGATTGATTTCCAATATATTCTCGAATTAGTGCTTCCAAACTTTTCGACTCTTCCGGACACTGCCAGCCTCAGTGCTCCCGCCCGTGGTGCCTTCCTGTAGGGGAAGCACCCGGAACTGAGCATGGGGTGGGCAGAGCAGACCCTCACGTTCAGGTCTCTGTCCAGCTATGAACCCACCCTAAATCAGCAGACATTTCTCTTCACCCAGACTCCATGATGTTGCTGTCCACTCAACCTCCACTTCATTTCCACATCTTATGGTTGAATCGTTTTCCCCATTCTATTTTGTTTCAGTTATATTCTTAATACAAGTCATAGATTTCTCATTTACCTTTTATCTTTTTTTTTCTTCTAAAATTTATCTGTGAATCTGCCTACAATGCAGGAGACTGCCTGCAATGCAGGAGATGTGGCTTTGATCCCTGGGTTAGGAAGATCCCCTGGGGAAAGAAATAGCAACCCATTCCAGTATTCTTGCCTGGGAAATTCCATGAACAGAGGAGTCTCGTGGGCTACCTCCCATGGGGTTGCAAGAATTGGACACAACTTAGTGACTAAACCACCATCTGTAAACATTTCTCGCGGATCCTGAGTCTGTCTCCTATAAAGTAGGCGACGGTCTGAGGAAAATATTAAGAAGCTGGTTAATTTCAAATTTACTTGAAAAAGAAAACCAAATTGGATGCTTCTGTCATCTCAAAGCTGCATGATTTCTCTCTAGAGGGGTCATGTGGACACAGGAACTTGTGCCTATCCTGAGCCCGATGGAGAATGCTAGGCTTGCACAAAGCTCATAGTTTTTATTTACAGGAAGTTTTGTGGTTCAACTTCTCACCAAGTGTGTATAGAGCCAATGCGGGTCTGTCTTCTGTTTGATGGAAAGCAGGGCACTCTCATTGGATGACTGTTGCATCAGCACCCCTGGGAGCTGGCTCCACGGAGGGACAGTGCCTGTTGGAATTGGCCCAGCTGCACACAGAGCCACACAGGGATCGTAGACTTAAAATATCCGACAAGAGGTTTGCTGATGCTGTGCGGTGGTTCCAGCACTATCCTGGGTATGGTGTAGGACAAAGAAGGAGGACGAGTCCCTCATTGCCCTCAGGAAGATCACAGTCTACTCGAGACCTAAGACCTGCCAGCAAGACAGCTGTGCAGCAGGCTGAGTGCTTCCTGCTCCACAGGCACCGACATCTCAGTCCTTGCAATGACCCTTGAGTGAGGAGCCTGTGGTAGGCAGCAGAAAGCACTTCAGGCCCGCAAACGTCTACATTCTCATCCCTGAAAACTGTGAATATTTCCTCACAAGGCAAAAAGGCCTTTGCAGAACAATTAAGTGAAGGGTCTTGAGACGATTATCCTGGATGATCTGGGCAGGCCCAGTTTGATTGCTCTGTTGCTCAGTCACGTCTGACTCTTTGCAACCCCATGGACTGCAGCACACCAGGCTCCTGTGTCCATCACCATCTCCTAGAGTTTGCTTAAACTCATGTCCATTGAGTCAGTGATGCCATCCAACCATCTCTTCCTCTTTTGTCCCCTTCTCCTCCTGCCTTCAATATTTCCCAGTATCCCAGTCTTTTCTAATGAGTCAGTTCTTCACATTAGGTGGCCAAAGTATTGGAGCTTCAGTTTCAACATCAGTCCTTCCAATGAATATTCAGGGTTGATTTCCTTTAGGATTGAATGGTTTGATCTCCTTGTAGCCCAAGGGACTCTCATGAGTCTTCTCTAATATCACAGTTTGAAAGCATCAATTCTTTGGTGCTCAGACTTCTTTATGGTCCAACTCTCACATCCATACATGACTATTAGAAAAACCATAGCTTTGACTATATGGACCTTTATCTCTGCTTTTTAATAGACTGTCTAGGTTTGTCATAGTTTTTCCTCCAAGGAGCAAGCGTTTTTTAATTTCATGGCTGCAGTCACCATCTGCAATGATTTTGGAGCTGAACAAAATAAAGTCTCTCGCTGTTTCCATTATTTCCCCATCTATTTGCCATGAAATGATGGGACTGGATGCCATGATCTTAGTTTTCTGAATGTTGAGTTTTAAGCCAACTTTCCCCCTCTCCTCTTTCACTTTCATTAAGAGGCTCTTTAGTTCCTCACATATATATTAAATAAGGAGAGTGACATACAGCCTTAACATAAGCTCCCTGTTTCTTGGACTACCCAACAGGGTTCTCTGCCAGAATCTTTGGGACCCCATGAACTGTAGACAACCAGGCTCCTCTGTTCATGGAATTCTCCAGACAAAAATACTGGAATGGGTTGCCATTGCCTGTCTCCAGGGCATCTTCCTGATCCAGGGATCGAACCTGGGTCTCGTGCATTATGGGTGAACTCTTTACCATGAGCCACAACCACTAACT
Source organism: Neotragus pygmaeus (assembly GCA_006410875.1). Taxonomy (NCBI): domain Eukaryota; kingdom Metazoa; phylum Chordata; class Mammalia; order Artiodactyla; family Bovidae; genus Neotragus; species Neotragus pygmaeus. Next base: position 580,062 of record SJYV01001915.1, read on the forward strand.
TAAGAGTATTATTAACCTCTCTACTTTAAAGGAAACAGGCTCAAAGTTTGGTGGGGGCATGTCCTAGTTAACAAGCCTTATACATTTGGAGCCAGGGTCCGAACCTATGTAAGTCTAATTTCAAGATTTACAGTCTCTCTACACTGATCTTCTGTGTAAGTGGAAGAAATACCATCTCTGCCTCTTGGATTTGAGGAACCTCAAAAGGCTCCCTCATGTGCCTACTCCAAGGATTCCATTACCCAGGACCTGAGATAGCTAGGGTCCTTGGGCAGCAGGATTGGGAAGGCCCCAGGAAGGAGCAGCTGGGATGAAGGAGGAGACTGGATCCCCTTGGGCTCACCTCCACCCACGTGAGGGCAGAGAGAAGCCAAGAAGGGGCAGGGTGGCTGATTTAATGGTATCCCGAGGGGCTCAGTAAAGGATTGCATGCCAATGCAGGAGACACAAGAGACATGGGTTTGATCCCTGGGTCAGGAAGATCCCCTGGAGGGGGGCATGGCAACCCACACAGGATTCTTGCCTCGAAAATTCCATGGACAGAGGAGCTTGGCAGGCTACAGTCCGCGGGGTTGCGAACAGTCAGAATAACTGAGCATGTGTGCACCAGTGTAGGGGTGTGGAAAGCACTGAGGACCTTTCTCTGCAGCGGCACAGCTTTCCCTCAGGCTGACCCAGAACATGGAACACACGTATCTCAGCTAACACATGCCAGTCGATGGGCCTGCCCACTTTGGATCAGCTGTCTCAGTCTCCTCACAGTCATCTACCATCTGCATTGGCCTTACTTTCAAAACCCGATTCAAGTTTGGAGAGAAAATACATGTGTGGAGTACTGGCTTTTTAAAAGGATGCCCAGTGGCAAGTGGCATGGCTCACTTGCCAGTGGCCTCATCAAACTGTGGGGCTCCCCTGAACAGCAGGCAGGGAGTCCCAGCCCAGGACCCTGCTGTCCCTCAGAGAATCCCCCCACCCCCAGAGCAGGCATTCTTCTATGGCATTTCTGGCAGACAGCCCTGACAGGCAGTCCCAGAAACAGGGAGCTACATCATAAGAGATGGACTCCACTACTGGGTAGAACTGCTGGGAATTCTGCTGAGAAATATGCTGAGACTACTGTTACCTCCTACACAGAAGTGTGAGTTACTATTAAATTTGAAAATCAGTACCTGAAGAGAGAGATTAGCTATATACCATTTTATCTAAATGCTTGGAAATACTATGACCTTTTCATTTTTGAAATTGCTAGAAACGTTCTCTAAGTGACATTCAAATTATTTATACTGAAAGGAAGGACATCAACAATGTTGGGGCCCTGACTTATTTTAATGGCAAAGTAATTATCTGTACAAATGTACTGAGTCTTCTAATACCATTAGGATCAGTGACTGACAAGACAACCTCCATTAGTGTTCAAGTGACTGCATTGAAACAGCATATTTTAGCTTTAGCCTGTACAAATTGTGTTGTTTGAGCCAGAAAGAATTCCAATATATAAACTAGTACTTGAAAAATAAATACACCATAGGATCAATGTAATTATGGATTTCTCCCCAAATAACCACTCCATTAGATGATTTCAGAAGTCAAAGTGAAGTTAAATAAAGCAAGAAACTTATAAAGCAGCAGAGATTCCTCAAAGTAAGTGAAAGCTAAGTTATTGAATGCCTACTATGTGCCAGGCACAGTGCTCAGTTGTTTTCACCTTTGCAAATCTGCCAAAGATTTCATCCCTATATTACAGATTGAAAAGCAAAAATGAAAAAGACTTGAGTTTAAACGTCTTGCCCAAGATCAGTTAGTGCTGCCACTGTAACTCAATCCCAGATCCCTCAGAGCTAAGAGTGCACGTTCTCACTGCTGCTGAAACCATGCCTCTCATACGGGGAGAGAATTGCACACATGCTGAAGTAAGAATCAACTGGCTATATTCAATATCCTGAGATAAACCATAATGGAAAGCAATATAAAAAAGAAAAAAATACATATATAACTGAATCACTTTGCTCTACAGCAGAAATTAACACAGCTTTATAAATCACTTCTGTTAGTCACTCAGAAGTGTCCGACTCTTTGCGACCCCATGGATTGTAGCCCACCATGCTCCTCTGTCCCTGGGATCTCCCAGGCAAGAATGCTGGAGTGGATAGCCATTCCCTTCTCCAGAGGATCTTCCTGACCCAAGGATCGAACTATCTTCAATTAAAAAAAAGCAATCAGGACATGAGCCACTTGCGACAGGAAATGCAAAACAACAGAGGCTTCAGTAAAGCCGTTTATTTCTCTGAAATGCAGAGGCAAGTAGTCTGGGGGCTCGTAGGGTTCTTCAGAGTGTCAAGGATGGCACTTTCCTGTGAGAATTCATGGTCCCAGATGGGGAGCAGGAAGCTCCTCATTACCTGTTCATTTAAGCTGGTGGAGGAAGGAATATGTACCTTCCAGGACTTTGAGGACACATTCCCAAAATTGCTCAGATTACTGGCCAGAACTTACTGACACCTAGCAGCATGAGAGGCTGGGAAGGTAATCTTTAGATTCTAGGTGGCCTGCACCCAATTAAAAATCAGAATTGTAAGGAGGGAATTGAGAGAAACAAGTAAAAACAAGTTAACAGCCTCTGCCAGTGAGCAAATGGAATACCCCAGCAATAAAATGTAGACCTGAAATCCTTCATTTCCCCTTTCGTGCAAGTGTGTTTTCTATTAACAAGAAATGGACCACTAATTTGCATTTTTCTGGATATTTGAAGTACTTAATGAAAACATGGTACTAGAGTAATAAGTCCTCATTGCCACCACTCAGAATTCAATCAATGCTCACATCTTCCTTCCGATCTTGGTAAGAAGTCTTGGCTCAGATGAGGAGCCTTTGCTGCCATGCCCCCATTCCACTCCTCTCCCTCCCCTCCCTTTCCAAGGCAACTGCTTTTCCACTGATGGTTCTGTATTTTCTCCTTATAAATAACAACACTGTCACCTTCTGATATCTTGTTTTCATTCAATATTTTTTTAAGTGCCAGCCACTGTTGCTACCTATCAAGTCCACTCATTTTAACTGTTCACCTGCCATCTAATTACCCATTATGCAATGATTTCTTTTCTTGTTCATGGAAATGTAGGGTCCGTCTCCAAACCTTCCCAGACACAATAAACTCAGCTGTAAGCAGCCACTAAGTCTTCTTGTCCAGCTGCACATGGGTTCCTTAGAGTGCTGCTTCTCAAGCTGCAAGGGGTCACCCAAGAAGTCGTGTTAACCTCAAACTCACTCAGCAGTTCTGGGGCGGGTCCTGGGTGACAGTCCCCGTGCTGTGACCCTGCAGACACTGTGAGCCTCTAAGACCACCCCGGAGCTGTCAGGTCAGGGGCTACATCTCCCACTGCCATAGACACCACCACTTTGAAGCAACTGTTCTCATTTCTCCATTCTTACCAACACTTGATCCTGTGAGACTTTTTTGCCTTTTGCCCATCTGAACACATGAAACAACTAAGTCATTATTTCCCTGATTATCATTGATAATGATCCCCTTTTTTCATAGTTTGACTACTCAAGCTTTTTCTGGTCATATATTTTACCCATTTTCTAATGCAGCAGTTCTAAGTGTGATCTGAGGACCTTGGGATATCTAGGGAAGGCCCACAAGGATCTTCTTTATCCAATTTCCTATCCACAGGAGGCTCAATTTTCTTCCTATACTTTCACCAAAACATAGAGCAACAGACTGACTGCAGAAGCAGATATGAGAACCCAGCTGTTTTCCATTAAGCCAGACGTTAAAGAAATCTTCAGAAATGTAAAACAAATGCCTCTCTTCTCATTAAACTTTCATTTTAAAAAAGCTGCTTTCCGTGGTGTTATTTAACATGTATTATTTTAAATAAGTTAATACTTTTAAAATTCCTCTATTTAAACTATCAATAGATATAACCTACCAACAAAAAACCAGTTTGGGCTTCTCAATTGTTAAAAGGGTTCTTAAACTTTCAGAACTACTTCATATTAATCCATAGCTGTCAACTGCTCACTGACTTATAGGAGGTTCTTTTGTCTTTTAATGTATTTGGGATACTAATTCTTTGTTAGTTACGTGTATCATAAACATTTTCTCCCAGATTGAGTGAGGCTTGTCTTTTTACTTACGGTGCCTATTGTCCTGCAGATGTTTTTTGATGCAATCTTACTTTCCTATAGTGTTGGGCTTTTGATAAGGATACTGCTCCTATTTTGAAATAGGGAAACTTTCACTGGAGTTTATGGAGAACCCAAGCTTTGGTATCATTGAATGGATTATGGAGAGAAAAAAATGGGATTTCCCCAACACTCTCCTTCCAGAACCAACAAGCGATGTATCTTCCATACATGAACTAATTTCAATCAAGATAATAGCTACCACTGGATTTAAATGAGATCAATATAAAATATGAGCTCGAATATTTTTCAATATTCTGCTCTGCCTCAGACAAAACTGAATGTTTGTGAATCACCAAAAATAACATTTTGCTCTTGGCATAACTTATGTTTCTATTTTCCTCTTCACAAGTAGACTGGAAATTCCCTTAAAACTTAAAGCACATTTAATTCAGCACATATACTGCTATCTGCAAATATTTTAACTGGTAAAGGTTTAATTTATCCAATTCAACAACACTGTGTGTAAAGTTTTTGCACTAACAAAAAAACATTTTCACATATACTATTGTATTTGATCTTAATAATAATCCTGTGTGATAAATGAAGACAATATTATTATGCTAACAACTGAGTCAGACATAAGCAACATGAAGTTCAGAGAAGTTAAATGACTTAGCAGCAGCACACACAGGATGAGATGTAAAACTTAATTTCCAATCACAACTGATGAAGATCTCTTAAAAAGTATGGATGATTTTTCACAATCAGAATAAAACTGACAAGTAACCCCAACCAATATTCATATGTAGTAGGAATAAATTTAAATACACCTGCAGGGTTGGTAACTGCATGGAGAAAGCAAGGGAGGCCTGAAGGGCGTCTGCAGGACACTATCTGCCTTTCCAGATGACTTCCAGTTCTTTACTGACGATAAATAACCTGTGACTAATATGCCCTCCCATTCATTAATATCCCTATTCATGATTATGACCAATTCATCTTGCTCAAATTACAGGATGGTGGTGAGTGTTCAGATGAAACTTGAGAGGAAAAGACCAAAGACAGAAAATTGGCTGGTATTTCCTCTAAAGGGACCAAGAAATTAAGGAAAACAATTAGAAAGAATTAGCAATAAGTCAGAGATAAAGAGGAGAAGGTAAAGAAAATAAACACCTATCTAAAATGAAAAAGATAAAACTTAGCCAAAAATGCATATTTTTAAGTCCATCACACAAAATGGATCCATATCGTCAATAATTCATGAACAGTTCAGAAAAACTTACCATCAGGGACCCTGTGTTTTAGAGTTTATGCATAACTAAAGATTACTTCATTTGATGATTCAAGGATATATGGGGAGAATTAACCTCACTGTACAGCAAGTATATATTTCAAAGTGAGTTCAAAATTACTTTCAAGTTCAGCTAAAAACACTGCCTATTTAATCCATCCTAAAAACTGACTCAGCACTGATTCATGTACTCGACCACACTCATAAAGATTCTCCCCATTTCTTTTGATTTAATATTCATCCTTCCTATAGAATAGATGGCATAAACAGCAGCCCTGGAGAACAATCTTTCATTTAAAAAGTTTCTCTCCACTGAATGATGTAAAAACAAAAAACTTCTGAAAACAGTGAAAAAAAAAATCCAAGGAAGAACATCCTCTATTAAAGAGTTAGAATACATTGTGAACCATGGGCTACCTGAATTCAACATGCTTTATACCTCCCACTGTGCACATTTATAAGGAGGAAGCACCCTATAAATTGTTTCAACTCTATGAGTCAAATCAGGGTGAAAAACCAAAAGATATATCCTATAAATAATTACTAGTAAAATCTCAAGTTAAACAGATATACCTTGAAAAAATACTATTGTTGAAAAACAACTGGATATGTTCAATTCGTTTCCACTTATCATTATCCTCTGGGGGAGGGGGGGAATGCATTAATCAACAACAGGTTATTTAGAAATGGTTTTAAAATCAGAACTGGAGTCATGGTATCAGGTGGAAAAAAAAACCACGACGATTTTAAAATGATCTGAGTCATCAACAGATCATGAAGCAGAACAAAACACAAAAGCATTAAATCATATAAAAATACCTCATGTGAAATTCACAAAATAAAGCAAAAAGGAGAATTTTTATGTGTTAAAATAATTTAATTCTCCCTGTACATTTTTGTCCACATGAGCCAACAAAAGTCAAGAACGCATACTTTACAATATTTACCTGTTTTGGGACATTCAAGTCAATTTCAGATGGCAAAAGTAGAATTCAGTCACTAATGACATGTTTAAAAAATATATATTAAACAAAAAAAATGTTTTTACAAGATAAAAAATAATTTTCCACAATGCAATAAACTGCAGATCACTGAAATTTTAACTCTTTAGATGATTTCAGTTCAGTTTTTGGTTTCAAAAGCTAGGGACAACTGAAAGAAAAAAGCATTGGCAGAATTTCTATCTGTTTTTACGTTTCTCTTTCTTGTTTCGACTATTTGTTACACTGTTCAAAGATGTTGAGGATGAAGGTGCTCTTGCATGACCGGTGGCCTTTAGATGATCAAAAAGTTTATTCCGGGATGGAAATTCACTATGGCAGGTTGTACAGCTGATAAGCACATCACTCTGAGAAGGGGGGAAAAAATCATAAATAAAAGCAAGTGTTATTATCTAAGAGCAATGTTTTCATGTTGAGATTAAATATCAAGCAATTGCAAAATAACAAGACAGACTCAGCAGAGGCAAATGTTCTTGGAAGCTGAGTTTCATTAACCAATACCATCAACTCTAAGGGTACTGAGAATTCAAGAGCACATGACATAAGAATAAGGTCCTGGATTTCAAAGTAATGAAAACACAATAGTAACTGTTCTGGTATAATCTGATATGTTCAGTGTGTCTCTGTTTACCATAAAGAAAAAAATGTCAGTGGCACATATATTCTGAATAAATTTTACATTCATCAAGGAAAACTGCTGATGGAGCCACATGTATGCAGCAGGTGAAGGGTTCACCAGGTTCACACTTAAATCTTTAGATTAGAACCAAGAATGTAGATTACACTGTTTAAACAACAAGGTCCACTGAAAAGCTGTCAATATTGTTTGGACTTACAATTGTCTGTGGTTCAGCAGGTACTCTGACAGATTTTTTAGTATCTTTGGCTTTCTTTCCTTTGGGTTTAGAAACACTGGAAAATAAATGAAAGAATTCAGACTAATCAATAACAATGCACTGCCCTTTTAACTGTCATCTAGAACCCAAGAAGGTTCAAAAGAGTAACATGCATTTTAAAGAAAAATTCATTCATTTTAAAGGCCAAGTGAATTAATTTTCACGTCTCAAATGAACAACTTTAAAAAACAACTTTAGAGGTAATGTTAGATACCAAATTTGATACAAAAAAATAAGGAATTTACTTAAAAGTTGAAACACAAGATAAAGCAAGCCCTCTAAAATATCTTTGAACTTTTATTCAGCATATTTTTGTAAAAAAAAAAAAAAAAAGTAAGTAGTTTATACTCCATTTACTGAAGCAAACCATCTTCATGGCCAACCTACAGTGCTCACAAATAATCTATGACATTAAGAGACAACTTGTTAAACCTGATTCAGCTGATGGTAAACATTTCACCAGTTCCACAGTGAAATGAGAAAAACAGACACTGCAATGCATTTTTCATATAATTAAATTTGTTACATGTAAAGCATTTTCTTTTATTGAAAGATGATGTCTTTCTGTTGATGTGATGAGTTTCTCTCCCCTGTATTCTATAACCCAGAGACTGCCAGTCGGTATATTCAGTTTCCTCCTGTCCTGCTTAACTCCAGAATGTCCCTCCACTTACTCTGCTATGTGAATCTTCATTTTCCTTAGTGCTCTCATACTTTCCCTCATTTGTGCGAGCCAAAGTCTTACGGTAAAATCTGAGTGCAACTATGTTTACAGAACAGATGGAATGGGTTATAACCAATGAGTTGAAATGCTGTCAAGCACTTCGTAAGTATACGGTTCTTCAGTCAGAACCTAGGAGTCGGGATTAAGTTACGTGGTCTATACATTTAAAAGATGCTGACAAATGGGGTTCCCCTGGTGGCTCAGTGGCGAAGAATCCACCTGCCAATGCAGGAGACATGGGCTCAATCTCCGATTCAGGAGGATTCCACATGCCACAAAGCAGCTAAGCCTGTGAGCCCGAACTACTGACTGGGGCTGTGTTCCAGAGCCCAGGAGCCGCAGCGACTGAATCTATGTGCCGCAACCACTTAGGCACTCTGGAGCCCACGCTCCACGGCGAGAGCAGCTGCTGCGATGAGGAGCCCGCACACCGCAACCAGAGCAGCCGCTGCTCCCTGCAGCTCGAGGAAAAAGGCCGCACAGCAATGAAGACGCAGCACAGCCACAAATAAATACCAGTAAATTAAATCTTAAAAAACAAAAGATGCTGATAAGGAGTGTAACACAACACTATGTAGTGTGCAGCCAGCTTTGAAAATATCAAGAAAAAGACACAGTGACATAAAAGGCAACACGTTCAACATCGACTAATTTACAAAATAACGTCAGGGGCCACAAGCATATCCAACAACACTTAGCAATCAGGCTAATTTGGGAAAATTTAGGATACTATTCCCAAAGACCTTACCATATTATGAAAGACAGCTACATCTCTGAAGCTAGTATCTAAGACTTTATTTCTAAAATGTACTTTAGAGGAGATATAACGTATTCACATGAATATACTCCAGAAAATTGCACTAATTTTATATGGAGACAGCAGACTTATTGTGCTATCAATTTGTAATGTATATAAATGTCAAATCACTATGTTGTATACCTGAAACTAACATAATGTTGTATGTCAATGTTAATCAAAAATAAATAAGAAGGAAAAAAATGTACTCCAGACACACACACACGTAGTAGGCGGCCAGTGTTCGTGCACTGCAGAGAAGCAGCAGAAGGGCCCTGCAGAAAAGCACCGGGCATCAGGCCACTAGGCAGGGGGAGCACGGGTGGTGGGGTGTCCTCCCCAGCTCCGCCACTCCTCAGCAGGGAAGAGGTCACCTGAATTCTGATTCTTTTTCTCACATTATTAAGTGAGGAAACAGCATTTTATTAGTGGTTGCCAAAGTCTGACTGTGAGCACTGAGTACCCCTTTTCCTTCCCCAGTGAAACCCACATATGGAAAATAAATAAAAAGACTTCAGCTCTAGATGAAGGAGGTCCTCAGGGGCCTGGAACCCCACCTTTCGGCCCACCCCTCATGTGCCCAAGCAGCCCCCGAGGGACCTTTACAGGACAGCAGGGCCCCACAGAACTAGCAGAGCTGGGTCCTCCTGTAATCAGCCAGCCTTTCCACTTACCAGTTTTTGTTCTGGGGCAAGTCGTTTACCCCAGACTCAGTTTCCTCGTGTGTAAGATGCAGACACACACCGAGCCTCAGAGTGGCTGCAACCCCCTCTTCCAGCTTTCCAGTCTTCAAGGCACCCCTACCACTCATCTGAGTGAGACCTCCCCTTGGCCAACCCCGGAGGCCTGGGCAACACCATGACTCCGGGGCATCCAGAGAGCGAAGGCCCCAAGCTGGCACATCCACCCTGATGCCCTGTGCTGGGGCCGAACGCAGGCTGCCTGGCCGGAGTGTGGAAGTTCGGGCAGTGATGCTCGGGTGAGTGGGGCATGGCCTTGTCTGTAGCCTTGCCAAGGATTACTGACCCAGCACAAAATAAGGACTTCACCAGGATGAGAAAAACAGAAACTCGGTCCATGAAACTCCTTTCTGCTTTGGATCATGCTGCTGAAACGTCTGAGCACACTGTCTAGCAGTCTCCCTCCAACATCATCCTTGGTAGACACACATGTGTATGAATAAGTCACAGATACATCCAACTCCCAGCGTCCATCATGGGAAAGGGTGTTTTACTTGATATATGAAAGCCATCCTCACTACCAGTATTAAGTAACTAGAAAACAACACGTGACTCTGTCTTACCTTTTAGCCTCAGTTTTGAGGTCATCGCACAGTCCCACAGTCTCTGTGACCCCAACATTTTCTTGGAGACTATCTTCTGATTCTTTGGCACCATTTTGATTTAGGTTGGTATCTTCTGGGTCAATCTTTACTCCTTCTCCAGTTCCATTTTCATTGGAATCATCATCATAATTCTAGTTAAGAAAATATGTGCGCCATTATAAAATAAATACTATAATACCACTAGTCTTTTATATTATGTTACCAAACAGCTGTAATAAACAATGGTCATGTCCTATACACTCTAGTAGAAGGATATCTTCAGGGTATAAAAAAGAGAGGCAGAAAAGAAGAATGAATGTCCATTAGAGAAATATTAAATTAGGGGGAAATGGAAAGAATCCAAATATTCAGTAAGTGAATGGTTGAACAAATGAAGGAAAATCAGGGAGCTCTTCAAAGTTACGTTTCCAAAGACACTGATTCAATTATGTGGGGAAAGAGAACACATTAGCAAAAACAGAAGAGAGAAAACTATATATAACCTTTGATTACAACTTAATTCAACATTAAGGAATATCCATAGGCAGAATTAGGGATGATATTGATAGTCTTCTATAGTTTCCAAATGATCAGGCAATGAACAACTGTTTTACAACTGAAAAAAGAAAACAGCCACACACAGGCATTATACAAGAAAAAACACCTGACAAATGTATCTTCACTAAATGCAACTGGCTTGCTTTTGCCTCGGGTAATGCTTTGCCATATTTGTTTTCTCCTTCTTCTCTCCCCTTGCTCCCTTTCTCTCCAAAACGTCCCCCCCTTGACTACCTGCCCCCAGAACTATAAAAGCAAGCTGCAGGAAGATATCATGTCTGTCCTAAGAATATTCTCCTTCCTATCCGGTTCCCTCTTCACACCCAAGAACTTAACACTGTCATTATCTGTTACACAATCCATATACGTATTGCAGTAATGTCTTTTTCGCAGGGCTTCCCTGGTGGCTCAGTGGCAAAGAATCTGCCTGCCAACGCAGGAGATGCGGGTTTGATCTCTGGGTCAGGAAGATCCCTGGAGGAGTGCATGGCAACCCACTCCAGTATTCCTGCCTGGAGAATCCCATGGACAGAGGAACCTGGTGGGCTACAGTCCACAGGGTCGCAGAAGAGTCAGACAAAACTTAGCAACTCAACAACAGTTACTTCCTCATGATTAAATTCAGGTTAAACATTTCTAGCAGGAATATTACAGACATAATGCTGTGCCCTCAGTATATTTTATCAGGAAGCAAAATGTCACTGCATTTTTCAGTGATTAGTCTCATCATGTGGTTAAGATGGTTATTGCTGGATTTTTCTACTGTAAAGCACGTTTTCCCTTTTTTAGTAAGTAATAAACTGAGTATATCAGTATCTTCTTCCCTAATAACTCTTTACCCCAAGGATATGGCATCTATTGATGATTCTTAAGTGAGCCATTTATTATACTGGTGGGTCCAGAATAGTCCAGCCATTTGCATTTGTATTAACTCATATTCTTGGAGTGATGCCTTCCCATCTGCCTCCTTTCTCCAACTCTCTTTTTTAAGGCTCAATATAGACTCATGTTTTTTTTTTAAATAAAATCAATATGTAAAATCTGTCACCATTATTCTTTTTGACGACTCAAAATTTCTCATATTTGGCAAGCCCGTAAGCTGACTTCTGGGTTATTTCTGACTTATTCCCATAAATTTGTGAATACTCCCTTTATTTCCAGGATTGATAATCCAGGCTCACCTTGTACTTTCTGTCTCGGCCCTAGAATCAGTCATTTTCCCAAGGACCAAATCCTGACTCCTTTTATTGGTGGAGGGGGTTTAGAAACTAAAATGTGTATACTATGTATGCTCACTGCTACTGGGTATCACTGCTTCAGGGCCCTCAGCATTTACTGAGCATTTGTGTCTTATTTTTTTTAACATCATACCTCCAATTCCGGTAGTACATTAGTGTTCTCCTCTCCTTCCCTCAATCTATACCTCAATCTATTTCCGTTCTCCTACAAGAGAATCTGTTTCCCGACAACATTAGTATATTTACTTATTTGCTTTATCCTATAATACACGTAAAAAGTTTCCAAAATATCACACCAATATCACTAAAATATCTCCTAAAGAGAAGTTTAAGATTCTTTTCTTTTGCAGCTAATTTTATCTTCAGAGTATGTCCCACGGATGGTGTTCAGAGTACTGCATTCAAAGTTTCTTGCATTAATTCTTCCTTGTTGTCAACAAGAGGGGTTTTATTTGTTTACACTCAATTTCAATTTTCTGAGGTTTTCTTTCACAATCCTTGTTGGCTTATGCAAATTTTTCTGACAATACAGAAAACTCCCAACCTGAAGTTTCTTAGTATCTGCTGCTTTCTGCTCCTTTATCTACCTGTATGTGTCTCCATGCTACCTTTCCCTTCAAAAAGAACTTAGAAAAAATCCAGGGAAAGTGCTACAGAAAACTAGATTTGAATTGGGGCTTTCTCCCTGATATAATCAGAAACCATAGGTATCATCAAGAAATACATATACCTTTGGAGGAAAAAAATGGGGTGGTAAACTTTTAAGTATCTTCCTTGGTAAAAGAATACAAATATATGTGCTTACTGCTGCACTCTTAGGACCTACTGGGTATAAATTCCTCTCTATTCTGTCTTTTCCAGTGCTTCTGGCACACAAGAAAAAAGTGTTCTAAACTAATGACATGGAAAATGACATGAATCATTCTATAAAAGGAACATACAATTTGCTGTGTGGTTTTATAACTGAGGCAAAAAGTTCCAAGTCACAGCTTTAATAGTGATTAATTTATGTGTCATGATAATTTCTGAAATATAAAACAGCTGTGCTGTGCTTCGTGGCTAAGTCGTGTCTGACGCTTTGCTACCCCTAATGGACTGTAGTCTGTCAGGCTCCTCTGTCCATGAGAATTCTCTAGGCAAGAAAAATGGAGTGGGTTGCCATGCACTCCTCCAGGGAGAGGATCTTCCCAACCCAGGGATCAAATCCTGGTCTCCAACACTGCAGGTGGATTTTTTTACTGACTGAGCCACTAGGGAAGCCTAAGAATACTGGAGTGGGTAGCATAACCCTTCTCCAGGGGATCTCCCAGACCAAGGAATCGAACTGGGGTTTCCCGCATTGCAGGTGGATTCTTTACCAGCTGAGCTACCAGGGAAGCCCATAAAACAGCTAAAAATGATCAAACATAAACCATTTGGATAAACAAGCCAAATCTAAAGTTTTATGAAAAATTATTAGTGCATTACCTAAGTTTTCATAGAAACACTTCCAATATTTAAAAAAACTACAGTCAACATTTAATACTTATATATAAGTTAACATAATTAGATCACATTAAACAGCACAGAAGTCAATTCCACTCCCTGTAGAATCACCAAATATCCTTAGTAAAATGGACAAGTTCATTTTGTATTTGTAGCTTCAAAAAATCCACAAAATTGTATTACACATATTAACGACATATATATGTGTAACACAGTATGTTGTGTTACAACATACTTTTAGTTAATAATGATTCTTAAGATAGAAATTCAATATGAACCCCCAAGGTGATATACTTAAATGACTTATTGAGTCATTTAAACATTTTTTTTCAAGAATTACAATCACTACAAGTTTCTAAGCAAATACTCCTTTTTAAACCACTTTAAAAAAATTATTGTTAATTCCCAATGTTGTATTGGTTTCAGGTTTTCAGTAAAGTGATTCGGTAACATATATTTTTCCAATTCTTTTCCATTACATGTCATTTTAGGATATTTAATATAGTTTCCTGTGCTATACAATAGGTCCTTGTTATTTAATTATTTTATAAACAGTAGAGTATATATGTTACTCCCAAACAACTAATTTGCCTCCCCCTACCGCTAATTCCATTGGTAACTATAAGCTTGGTTTCTATGTCTGTGAGTCTATTTTTGTTTAGTTCATTTGCATCATTTTTTTGATTCCACAAATAGGTGATATTTTATGATATTTATCTTTGTCTGACTTACTTCACTTAATCTCTAGGTCCATTCACAGTGTTGCAAGTGGCATTATTTCATTCTTTCTAATTAGCTGAATAATTCTCCACTGTGTATATGCACCACACCCTATTTATCCATTCGTCTATTGAAGGACATTTGCTTTCATGTCTTGGCTACTATAAACAGTGCTTCTATAAACACTGGGGTGCATAGATCTCTTCAAATTAGAGTTTTCTCCAGATACATGTCGAGAAGTAGGAAAGCAAATTTTCCCTTCCCAAAATTTCATTTACATTGTTGGCACAATAAACTTGGATATACAAATGATCAATCCTTACATTTTCATATCTTTATGAGGTGAACAGCTGCCTTGATTTAAAAATCTTCCCATCATGTGTGTCTGGATGTTTTTAATGTGATCCCTCAGTTAATCCGTATTATGAGAATTCCACATGCAAATTTTTTAAATACACAGACAACAGTAACCAGGTAAACTGACCACATGTATAAGGCCCTGCATGGCAGGTGGATTCTTTACCAGCTGAGCTACCAGGGAAGCCCATATAATGAGACAAAGCACTGAAAAACCAAAATGTTTTCAGCTCCTTTTAACCTGTTTTATAATCAATACGAAATGAGAGTGTGAAAGTTCCTCTCCTTAATACAGTTTGCCAATAAACAAGAGCACTCCAACTTTACATTTGATATTGAATGTTAATCAAACTTTTTCAACGTACCTGTGCTGGTTTCTGTTTCTTTTTCTTCTGTTTTTTAGAAAGCCTAAGAACAAACATAGATCAAAATGTCAAATATTTGACTTAAGTAAAAAGGAAAAAATACCAATACTAGTGATACAAAGAAAAACATATTAAAAAATATTGAGTATCATAAAGCATTAAAAGAAACATACCCACATTATCATTTTAGAAAAATATAATAGTGGTTCAATTGATAGTAATTAGCATATCAACCAGCCAGTTATAAAACTGCTATTATTACAGTCATAATACAGTCTGTAAAAATTATATCTGACATCATGTCTCTATCCATTTCAATACTTGAAAGTTCTCTTAACTAGAAGAAACATAGACAATATTAGCATAACAGAATAATTTCTCTGCAATAAAACAGCATTTAAATGCAATCTCTAAATGGGCTAAGTAGATCTAGTGACATTTTTAGAAGTACTTTTGTTTTGGCGCATCCTCCATCTCTTCCTCAGAATTGGCATTCAGACTGTTCTCATCAGTTTGAGGTCCTGAAAAATTTGCTTCCTCCTCCTCCAACTGTTGTTTTAACAAGGCAACCATTTCCCGATGCTTCTTTGATTTTTCATGATTCCTTATACTAAAAGGACAAGTTGAAATGAGTGACTGAAATGAGATTAATTCACAGATACCCAACTGTGTTGCTGGATGAATACAACCAAGCTGAAATCTACTTTTTCCCATTAACTAATAAGCAAATCATCAGTGATACTTTAAGGAGACACAGAACCCTTCGGGGATTTCCTAGGCATTTAATACACTGGAAGCCCATGACTGTTCTTTTTCCTGTATTCCAGCATTCCCTCTCCCTTCCCTTTGTCCTCTTATCTACATAGTTTCTTCCCTTTTTTTTTGGTCAGATTCTCCATATTTTTCTTTTCCCATTCTAAGAATTCAAACCTTCATCACTGTTTTCGCTCAATCACTTAAGTATGGCTAAGTGGAAAATCACAAAGCAAGATTCTAACATTTAAAGGGAGCCCCCATGGATCTCAGAAATGGTGATGTGAGGCCTTGAAATATAAGAGTAGTTTATGTCCTTTTGCTTTTTTCAAGAAGAGTCTCTCTTCTCACTCCCACTACCCTAAATATAAGTTCAGATGCTTCTCTACCATTCTGTGTGAATCTATATAAGCAATGTCTATCTCAGTGATCCACGGGCAACTAAATAACACTTAACAAAATAAAACTGACAACACTAAAGGACTGGATCTCATCCTGTTCAGATCTGGATTTTCTAGTGGGGATTGCCTACTTTTCATTCCCACTAAAATTCTCCTTAAGAACGAGGTTTTCAGGAGAAATCGGAACATTCTGTGCCAGGGAGTAAGTGTTCAAAAATATGACTCAGACATGTCAAAGGATATAGGAGTCAGGCTGATGGAATTGTCACTGAATACCCCTGGGAAATCCTGAGCATGAAAAGGGCAATGATGAATTTTACATACTGAAACAAAATTCCTAAATTCATTCTGACAACAGACATGCAGATCAATGCTCTCATGTGCAGCAGAAGGTCAAATGATGACTTATGATGCAGGAGCACTGGCACCGGAAAAGCCCCATTCTGAGACAATTCTAGTGAAGGCTGGCACAAGCTGAAATCATCAATAGATGCTAAACCTAGGAGGGAAATCTTGATCAAGATTGCAGGCATTTAAAGTGTCTCCCCACATATTAAACATGCTACAAGGGAAAACACTGCAAGGGAAAAAATACTAACTGTACAGTGGAAAAATAAGGCAACACCCTGACTGGATGATCAAAATGATCACCAGCCATGAGGCAGGCAGCCGACTGTGCCTCTAGGCAGAAACCCTGAGAGCAACACAGGTGTGCACAGCACTCTAGCTAGGACGAGCAACCTGAATCTAGTCATGAGGAAATGGACAAACCCCAAGTGAGAAATGCTCTGCTTAAAAAGACATTTGGAAGGTCAGTACTCTTCCAAACCGTCAATGGCACAGACAAGGGAACTGGTCCAGATTAAATGAGACCAAATAAATAAATGCAATAATACATGATCCTACACTAGATCCTAAATTGAAGCTGGGAAAATGCTACAAAGGACATTAATAAAGAGTCAGCTGACAGAAGTGAAACAGATAGTGAATGAAAAGTACTGCACCAGCGTTCTAAATTTCCTGAAGCTGACAGCTGTGATTATGTGAAAGGATGTCCTTATTCTTAAGGAATAGATCCTGAAGTATTTAGAGGTACAGGAGCCTTAGGCACATAGCTTGCTCTCGAATTATTCCAGTAAAACTCCTGTCTGTGTGTGGAAAGAGAACAAGCACATGCGAACGGGGTGAAATGTGAGCAAATGGTGAGCTGGGCGCGCTATTTTCTATTCATGCAACTTGCCAGCTTGACACTCAGTTTCCAAATGAAAAATAATTTTTCAAACCTCCTTCTTTGTGGCTTCTGTTTCCCTGTTTGGTTCTAACCTGTCTGCCTCGCACCGCTCCTCTTGACACTATCACTTTTCCCTGGGGTTACACGGTGGTACCACCTGGGATTCCCTCAGCCCCATTTCCATTGTTGACCTCCGCCTTCTCTACTGCACACGTCCTGCTCCTTTTCCCTTGCTAGTTCTCCTCTCGTTTTCTCCCGTATTTGCCCCCGTACCTCCTGAGTTGGGACAGTATCCTTTTTAATACTTCTCCCTTCATCACTGCTCCCCTATGACAAAGTCCTGCCACTTCAGCAAATACACTACAGGCAGGACAGATCTGAAGGTCTTGGGTTGGGGGCCACGGCCTGCAAGGCAGTGTGACAGCTGGACGTGAGTGTGCACATCAGTGGAGACAGAGGACCAGCCTCAGCTCAGCGCCCCCTTGCCTGTGACTGCCTTCTTCACTTCTTCACCGAAACAAGCAATGTTTCTTTCTGAAGACAGCATACACGTGTAAAGAGGAATACGGCATGAATGAGAATCAGTACACCAGGCTTAACTGCTGGTGCAGATGGCTCCCCCTTCTCCACTGGGAAGGTTTTCCTCCAAGATGAAAGGTGAGGGTGAGCGAACAACTGCTCTGAGCATTTTCTTTAAGGACTTCAAAGTGTTACACCTCACCTCAAAAGAAGAGGTGAGTGCAGAGAGTAAACTTACGCCTTTTCGGTCTTGAAAGACTTATCACACGCGGGGCAGTAAAGTCCATCATAAAGTTCTGCATCCTCGGCCTCGTCACTATCTTTACCTACCAGAGGGAAGCCTACAGTGAAAATCCTGTTTGATTAGAACATAAATCTAAAACGTGTTAGCAAGTTACATCTCTTTGGTAAGGATCTAAAGTTGCACACAAATTAGAAATTAAATTTGTTACTTCTTCACCAAGAAAAAAACATGTTACCAAGACATGGCCTTTTAAAAAGCAGCACTGAATTACAGGGGAAGGCATTCAAATAAATCACTTTATCTTTCAAGTTCTTTTTATAAGTCTACTCAGAAGATGATTCAAAAAACTGTCCGAGTCCTAGATGTGCGTTAAGTTCAGAAAATCAAATGTCACTATCATACCACAAAGCAGTTTTTTCAACAAGTTCAGTTCAGTCACTCAGTCGTGTCTGATACAAATGTAAAAGTGAAAAGTTGGTCGCTCAGTCATGTCCTACTCTTTATGATCCCAAGGATTGTACCCACCAGGTTCCTCTGTCAATGAAGTTCTCCAGGCAAGAATACTAGAGTGGGTAGCTATTCCCTTCTCCATCTTATTGACCCAGGGATCGAACCTGGAACTCCTGCATTGCAGGCAGATTCTTTACCATCTGAGCCACCAGGGAAGCTCATACAAATGTAAATACAGTACCTGTAACTGTCATCTGCTTTTAATCCCTTAAGTCAGCTTAAATAGCTCATGATCTTCCTTATGAGAAAGATGGTTCATAAACCAGCATATTATATGTAAACTCCAACACTGTCTTCACAGATTTTATAAGCGTGAAGTTTTATTACAATGGAATAATTACTATCAGTACTGACCCTTTACAAAATCTAAGCTCTGCTGAAAGTCTTTGCACAATTTCACATTCTATCTTTAGAAGAAATAAACAAGTAAACTGATTGCTGTTTAAGATTTATTATGGGATCAAGCTCCCAAGCTCTCTCTCCTATATTCTACATTTTGTTTTTTTTAAAGTAATGATAGTATGATTCTGAAAGACATTCTGAAATAATCAAAATATCACCAATGTTTAGTATAAGATACTTTCTAATTATGTGTATGCTTTCAAATAGCTTATTCAAATAGTGAATAAAGAATATTGAATTTGAAGGCATAATCTGCACCTAAGAATGTTTTCATATGTTCTCAGACGCATACCAGAGCTTCTCAGAGTCCTAATTTCTTCATCAGTAAAACTGAGATAATTACATGAGCAAAACCTACATTTAAGGGATACTGTGGGAGAACAAAGCAAGATTGTGTGTGTGAAAGCACCTTATAGACTGTAAAACTCTACGTAATCATGTCACCTTACATTTATATGGTGCTTTATAGCTCTCAAAGCACTTTTACACACACTACTAATTTATTAAGAAAATGCTCCATTTTCTAATCATTTGGAGTAAACAAAAGTGTCATTTTACCATGAGCTATTACTCAATGAAAAGCAACACTTGTAAATAAGGTAAAATTAATTAAACTATGTTTAGATCATTTAATTTTTTATCATGGAATAGCCAGAGACAGTGGGGAAAGTCAGGTATATTGACCACTATTCTCAACAATGCCCACTCCTTTCCTTTTATGGTAGTCACGTACCTATGCTCTAATGACAGAGACAGAGAAAAGACACATTTCAGCACAAAACAGGAGCCCTTGGACAGGTCAAAAATGAGACGACTTATATATACCGGACAGGCTTCTGCACAACACCAGCTTTTCCGGAAAGAGTTACTATTAAAATTTGACCTACTGCTTAATTGCATTTTTACAAAATAACCAGTTATACCTGATAATATGCCCACTTCCCATTATATTTATGCAGACATAGTTTAAAACATGGTCAGAAAATTGTGAATGAAATTATTGCAATTATACTGTGTACTTCCATAGACTACCTTCACTTGGCCATGCCAAATTGTTTTTCAAGTATCTGCCATATTTAAAAACTGAGAGATGGCACATAAAAATCCAATTTCCAGCCTCATTCTTAAAACAAGCATGAAGCTAGCCACAATCGGCTGGAGCCCAGGTGCTCTCTGGGTTTCCACCCGCCCTCCCGTTCCTGCTGTGTACAGGTGCTTGTGAGAGTCCTGAGCGCATAATAAAAACATTTCCTATAGTCTTTAATGAATGGAGGAAGTTACCATCCTGTCCATCTCTGAGCTCCTGGTCTTCCGCTTCGTCTTCACCTGGTCCATCTCCAAACTGCCTTTCATACTGCGCCTCCATCTCCCTGAGCTCCTTCTCCAGGTCAGCTACCGCCATCCAGCTCTGCTCTCTGTACTGCTCTGCCAGCCTGGACACACACGGCACGGGCTCCGCATTGGTTTCATTTACTTCTAGGGCTTATAACCCATCCTCCCCAACGTCCATGCCTCCACACTTAAAACCTGTGCTTGGCTGAAACGGGCCAAGTCACTTCCATCTGTTAGCAGTTCTGTGGTTGATTTTCATCACTCCACTAGATAACAGGTTTTGAAACACCTAACTCTTAGCAACTTACTAAAAGTCTTCATGTGGTTTTAAATCCTAAGTGTCAATGTAAGTGCCACTTTCCCAAACATGAGGTGGGTAAAACTTTCAAGAAGTGAATAGTTTTTTAAAGAATGCCATAAAGCTCTGGACACAATGCTTTTATAGTGACTCAAACCAACAGAACTTAAAGGCACTAAGTCTCTAAGAGTATACTGACAAAGTAGAGTCCTGCGTGGGGTTTAAAAGCAGAACCCTGGACTGACTTCAGGCTCCAGTTCCCACCTCTGCAATTTATTAGCTATGTGATCTTGGGCCTGTCTCATTTCCTCAAAAAGAGAGAGGATAAAAACTGGAACTTACACCACAGCACTGCTACAAGAAAAGCACTTAGGATGTGGCCCTGTACAGAATGAGAATTCAATTAATATTAGTTATTATTAAATGTTGTAAGAGTCTATAAAGGATCTCAAGTGTAAATGGGCCTCTGAAGGAAAACACCCAACTTAAAGGAAAAACTTTCTCATAGCTGATGAAAAGACATCATCCCAGTGTCAGGACATAAAAAGAATGGCTGAAGCCAGGGTGAGGATTAAACCCCCATGAAAGCAGCAGGTCAGGTATCCATGATGTTTCTGGGGACCAGCACCTACAGCTAGACAGGCTCCAGCCCGGCCCACATACTTGGCCTGTTTTAGCTTCTGCTGCCGCCTCATTGCCTCAGCTTTCCTCGCCTTCTCTGCATTTTGTTCTTCCACGAGCTTTCGATGAGCCTGCACTCTTCTATCCCTTTTACGGATGAAAGCGACCAGCTGACGGACAAGCTCGTTCTTCTCTTTCCTCGCTTTGTCTCGAATCTTTTTATTTTCTTTTTCCATGGCTCGTTTCTCCCAGCGGTTTGAAGCCTGCCGTGTATCATATTCTTCTTTCCAAGCAAAGTTCTTCTGAGTGCAGAAACTCTGCCAGTAAGCGTAAAAAGGATGGACTACCTAGAGACAAAGGAAATAGGCGGAACACTCACTTTTTATTTGGATTTTTTTTTTCCAGTAAGGCAGTAAATATTGATGCTGCAAAACATCTAAACCTCTTTTCTTTAAATATATATATATATATAAAACATTACTATTATTCAATAGAGAAGACGGTCCTTTGACGGCTTTACACAGCAACTCTTCAGAATTAATTTGATGAGGAAATTAATGGAATGGGACCATGATCAATAGGTAAAAGTAAAGCGGGGAGGGGATCAGGAAAAACAAGAGACAAGAGAGTCATAGTACAAGACGGAGATCTAGAACCTCTTTAAAAAAAAAAAAGAAAGAAATGAGGAAAAGACACACCGATAAATGCTAATTACAAAATGGTAGTAAGTTTTCCTTTTACCGTATCATAGTCACTCTGGGAGTCTCCAAAAGTTGGGAAATCGTCCGTGTCCTCTTCTAAAGCAGATTCTAGTTCTTCCTTTGCAATCATTTCAAAAACATTACGGTATACCGTATAAAAGCCCTAAAACACAGCAGAAACACAAATTCTTAACACTTTTGTAGTCTACTCATAGAATAAGATTTTTAAATGTAACATGAAAATTTTTAATTAAAAAAAAATTTTTAACTGTTAAAAAAATTTGCAGTCCCAAGCTCTGTCACTGCAAATACATTTAGGTTTCAACTGAAGGTCTTTGCATGCTGACAGGTTAAATACGAAGGCGATGTTCTTCAGTTTTCAAATAAGTAGTCTGTCACTTTCTATTTCTGAATAATTTTAAGAATTCTGCATTCAAGAGTCTTACTAAGTGCTTGATAAATTATCAGTGAGTTCACTTCTTACCTTTTTGTCATCACCATAACCAGAGTAGCAGGTAACAGTGAAATAGTGAAGCAAATCTAGGCTGTCATCTTGATATTCTCCATCAAGCCCACCTTTAAGCAGAGCCTCTCTATGATTATCATACCTAAGCAAAAAAAAAAAAAAAAAATTAGCAACAACAGTGAAGGCTGAATAAATAAGAATTCAAAAGATTCCTTACTCTGAAACAGTCAAAATATAACTTCTTTACAATTTAACGTGGCCAACCCACAACCAAAACCTTGAAGGAAAATATCAACAGGTAAAGATTTAATAGCTTCCCAGGTGGTTCAGTGGTAAAAGGTCTTCATGTCAATACAG
This sequence comes from Neotragus pygmaeus, assembly GCA_006410875.1. NCBI lineage: Eukaryota > Metazoa > Chordata > Mammalia > Artiodactyla > Bovidae > Neotragus > Neotragus pygmaeus. The sequence continues at coordinate 602,783 of SJYV01001915.1, forward strand.
GAGACACAGGTTCGATCCCTAGGCTGGGAAGATCCCCTGGAGAAGGAAATGGCAACTCACTCCAGTATTCTTGTTGGAATAATCCCACAGACAGAGGAGTCTGGTGGGCTATAATCCATGGAATCTTTCACAGAACTGCTGATTAAAACTTCGACTGCAATTCCAAGTCCATTATAGTCATTGTATGATACTAGCCGTATATGAAACTAGCCAATATGAAGAGGGGAGTTTAAGAAGCCAGGGAATTTCTACTCTCCCAGGAAGGTAGCAGCACTTTCACCAGAAAGAAGCCTAAGTAAGACAGTAGTGGACCAGTGGATCATCTGGTCCATAGACTAAATACACTTTTGGGATATGGGAATTTACCAACATGGACGTGAATAACTCTCCCCCAGTGTTTATGTAAACCAACTAAGAGCTTCCCACACATACAACTGACCCTCACTCCATAAAGTCAGTTATTTATTCTTGTTTGATAAAACAAGAAATTGAAGCTTAGCAATATTAAATACTGTTGTCCACAATCATAAAGCCAATAAGCAGCAGAGCTAGAGCTCAAAACCATGAGTCCAGCACCAGAAGGACCACACTCCTTGCCACTGTGCCCAACTGCTTTCAGTTCACAGGAGAATTAACAGGTAGGAGCTTTAAACCAAAGGACAAGGGACTCCTCGGGACAGAAATACCACCTAAGATCTAGAGAAGAGCTAGAGCAAATGGAAAACAGGAAAGAATCTCAAAGCTTCCAAAGGAAAGCAAATGCATTTCTAAGGCCACATTTTCAAATTCCTCAGGAGGAGAAAAACTTAGTATTCTCTAGTTTTTATAGAAAAGGTAATTTAATAAGAATTTTCTTTATAGCTTTTCTCGCTTAATAAGAGAGAAGACTTGCACAAGTGAACTGAACACCCATCTGCTCTCTGTACCAGCAGCATATTGCATGGTTATGTCAGAGTATAAAACCTATTGTTTCACAGCAAAAAGTTCACTGAGAATCTGGAAACCTTCAAAAGGATTTCAAAAGTATAAATTTATGTCCGGAAATGGCATTAAGTGATCAGGTTATCATTAAAGAGTCTGTCACAGACGTAGATGCCTAACTCCTGCAATATAAAGAAGTTCTTGGAAAAAATATTACAATTTTTGACAAAAACACTCTGTTTTTTTAGTTTATTTTTTAATTGAAGGATAATTGCTTTACAGAATTTTGTTGTTTTTTAAGGATAAGCCTTTTCTGTGGCTGCTGCTAAGTCGCTTCAGTCGTGTCCGACTCTGTGTGACCCCACAGACGGCAGCCCATTAGGCTCCCCCATCCCTGGGATTCTCCAGGCAAGAATACTGACATCAGTTAATTTGTCAGACATCAAAGATACCTTATTAAATGAGAAGGAGCTTCATAAGTATGAAAATTAAAACTATTTCTACTACTGTCAAATTTCATCTATGAGATCAGAGTTGAAAAATCATCTCTCAGGTTCCTTCCTACCCAAACACTGCATTTTATATAATGAATAGATGACTGGGCTTCAGAACACACCCCGAACCATTTGACGTATTACATTTCTAAAAAGCCCTCTGTTGACCATTCTTCCCAATCAGATACTCCAGGAGGAACAGCACGATACTCACCACGCTCTCTCCTGAGGGTCACTCAACACATCATACGCCGCTTGGATCAGTTTAAATTGTTCAGCTGCTTCTGCGGCATTATCCAGATTTTTATCTGTAAAAATAAAGGACAGAAATTCACTCATCAGAAAAGTAGAGGACAAACTCTAAAAAGGACCGCTTCCATCAGGAATGCCATAAATGGTTGGGTACAAAACGAAGAAAAACAACCAGGGAAAAGCAGAGAAAGTGGCTGACAGCTGATACTCCGGCTCAGTTATAAGTGTCAACTCGAGTAGAAGTTTCATGCTTTTCTCTAAATCTCAGCATGTCACTTAGCACTCAATCTGGATATCCACAAACAGAAAACCCTGAGTAGTACATGTTTTATTTTTAGAAGGAGCAAAATACATCAGATATAGAAAGACGTTACTGTTTCGTGCTAGATGGTATTCAGTGTGTCTTCACCACCATCTTTAAGGTTTTCTTTCTCATCAACATACACCAAAATAAATCTCATAAAGCTTAAGAAATATATACTAATTACTTTCCTCTTAGTTTGCCTCGTTAACCATGGAATTCAGAAAGCATCTTTGCCTCAGAGCGGCAGCCAGATTCCAAGATGGCCCCCAAGGACCCCCACCTTCCTGGCATTCACACCCTGTGCAATCCTCTCCCCCATCAGCAGGGTCAGTCTGCGTGACTGAAACCCGGAGGCAGAAGTGATGACAGGACAGGACGCTACTTGCAATACTGGATTATGAAAGACTGCAGGCTCCATCTTGGGTGCTCGCCCTCTCTTGGATCTCTGGGAGTGGCCAGCTGCCATAGCGTTGAGGACACACTGGTGGCCTCTGAGACAACCACGAGGTNAGGATGAGATGGCTGGATGGCATCACCGACTCTATGGACATGGATTTGGGTGAACTCTGCGAGTTGGTGATGGACAGGGAGGCCTTGGCGTGCTGCGATTCACGGGGTCACAAAAAGTCGGACACGACTGAGCGACTGAACTGAACTGAATTGAACTATAGGAGGCTGTCCAAGGACAGAGTGCTTGGGATGGCTGGGTCGGGAGCATGCAGGGTGGACAAGCGTTCTGTCAAGGAGACAGTCCTGATTTTTGGACTAAGGCCCGGGCCGTGTGACCTTGCGCAAGTCAAGGTCTCCCTCGTTCTCCCAGGCTCTCGCTAGGGTCTACAGTGTTTTCCCTGGGGTTTTCCCGACGCTCCTTTAACTCGGGATTCATATTCTGCCTGGGGTGTTTGAGAAGGGGTCCGAGGGACGCGGGACCTGGGGCAAACAAGGAAGATCTCTGAGGTAGGCAGAGAAGGTGAAGTCAGTAACGAGGGTACAGGGGGGAAGGAGGTCACTGGACAGAACTATCACAGACACTGCTTTCTTCCCCACCTTGCCCTCTGCTCCCATGCCCTCCAGAGCCGTCGCTCAGACCTTCTCTTGGGCTGCGGAAGGAGAGCGGTCCTTTTCCCGCAGCGGGTTCCTCCACCGCTGCCCCAGGCTGAAAGGCGACAAATCCTCCGCGAGCTGGCCGCTTGACTCAGACCCGGGCTCCTGGGCCCGGGATCTCTCAGCTCGGCCACTCTCGGTCTGGGTCCCGGCCCACTCCCCCCGCGGCTCGCGACCACTTGGTCTGCGCCGCCTGCATTCTCTGTGTGCTGGGCCCGCCCGCACTGCGGGGGAGAGGCGGGGAGCCGCCTACGCCGCTCTCGGCGCCGCCGTCTCCCTGGTTTTCTATGTGCAGTANTTCTGTGGCTGCTGCTAAGTCGCTTCAGTCGTGTCCGACTCTGTGTGACCCCACAGACGGCAGCCCATTAGGCTCCCCCATCCCTGGGATTCTCCAGGCAAGAATACTGACATCAGTTAATTTGTCAGACATCAAAGATACCTTATTAAATGAGAAGGAGCTTCATAAGTATGAAAATTAAAACTATTTCTACTACTGTCAAATTTCATCTATGAGATCAGAGTTGAAAAATCATCTCTCAGGTTCCTTCCTACCCAAACACTGCATTTTATATAATGAATAGATGACTGGGCTTCAGAACACACCCCGAACCATTTGACGTATTACATTTCTAAAAAGCCCTCTGTTGACCATTCTTCCCAATCAGATACTCCAGGAGGAACAGCACGATACTCACCACGCTCTCTCCTGAGGGTCACTCAACACATCATACGCCGCTTGGATCAGTTTAAATTGTTCAGCTGCTTCTGCGGCATTATCCAGATTTTTATCTGTAAAAATAAAGGACAGAAATTCACTCATCAGAAAAGTAGAGGACAAACTCTAAAAAGGACCGCTTCCATCAGGAATGCCATAAATGGTTGGGTACAAAACGAAGAAAAACAACCAGGGAAAAGCAGAGAAAGTGGCTGACAGCTGATACTCCGGCTCAGTTATAAGTGTCAACTCGAGTAGAAGTTTCATGCTTTTCTCTAAATCTCAGCATGTCACTTAGCACTCAATCTGGATATCCACAAACAGAAAACCCTGAGTAGTACATGTTTTATTTTTAGAAGGAGCAAAATACATCAGATATAGAAAGACGTTACTGTTTCGTGCTAGATGGTATTCAGTGTGTCTTCACCACCATCTTTAAGGTTTTCTTTCTCATCAACATACACCAAAATAAATCTCATAAAGCTTAAGAAATATATACTAATTACTTTCCTCTTAGTTTGCCTCGTTAACCATGGAATTCAGAAAGCATCTTTGCCTCAGAGCGGCAGCCAGATTCCAAGATGGCCCCCAAGGACCCCCACCTTCCTGGCATTCACACCCTGTGCAATCCTCTCCCCCATCAGCAGGGTCAGTCTGCGTGACTGAAACCCGGAGGCAGAAGTGATGACAGGACAGGACGCTACTTGCAATACTGGATTATGAAAGACTGCAGGCTCCATCTTGGGTGCTCGCCCTCTCTTGGATCTCTGGGAGTGGCCAGCTGCCATAGCGTTGAGGACACACTGGTGGCCTCTGAGACAACCACGAGGTAACGAATGGAGGCCTCTGGCCCACCGCCAACAGGAACTGGGGCCTGCCATTACTCTGGGGGCGAGCTTGAACATGAGTTTTCCCAGTGATGATTCAACCTTCGGAGAAACCTTGAGTCAAACCACCCAGCTACACCATTCTGATTCTGATCCCCAGAAAACGGTGTGAGTCCACATCCTGAATATATTTGCTATTTAAATTTTTGATAATGTGTTACACAGCAATAGGTAACTAACACACTCAAAGAGCAAAGTATCAGTATCTTGAGTCTACTATGGAGTACCTCAACATTCTTTAGGCTACAACGCAATATATACTTCTTTTAAAAAAAAAATGACAGAAATAGTCTTAAAACAAGGCTCTCAAGTGTATCTGACCTCCTCTTTTTAGATACCACCACACAGTCCCACGTCCTTCAAGCAGCCTTCTGCTCAACCCCTGACACTGACAACACTTTCTCAAGTGCAGCAATTTGCCTCAGTTCTTTCTCTTTAGGTGCTTGAACGCAAAAAGCTTTTAGAACCATGCTCCTTTGAAATTAACAAAAAGTAAAAAACAGAAATAAAAAAACTCCATCTCAGGTCTAACTCCCCTTCCTTAGAGCAGCCCATGGGTCATCATCTAGCCTATGTCTTCTTTGGACTAAATCTACTTCTTATGTGCACCATAATACACTCTACTTGATGTGTGCATGCTCAGTCATTCAGCATTATCTCTGTAACATTCCTGCTAGACATGTTTAATCTGAATTTAATCATGAGGAAGTAACTGTTGTTGTTTAGTCACTAAGTTGTGTCTGACGTTTTGCAACCCCATGGACTGTATGTAGCCCACCAGGTTCCACTGTCCATGGAATTTTCTAGGCAAGAATACTGGAGTGGCTTGCCATCTACTTCTCCAGGGGGTCTTCCCGACCCAGGGATCACACCTGTGTCTCTTGCACCGCAGGCAGGTTCTTTACCACTTCACTACCCGGGAGGCCCAAGTGTGTGTGTTGGTTGCTTAGCTGTGTCCTATACTTCAAATGCAGTCAAAAGACAGTAATGATCAAGGAGCTGTTCATTAATTCCTTAACATTTTACTTTTAACCACTAGAGTTAATTATATTAGTTTTTAGCAACAATATCGCATTATGTCATGCTGAATTTACAGCTGACAAAGTTTTAAGTATTTTTCATATTAATTACTGACAAGCCAACTGATAACTGTAAAACAGTTTTTTAACCTCAAATAGAGTGCTCAATCCACTCTGTGGCAGATATTAAAGGTCAGCTGATCCAAAACTTCTCCCTCTTTTCTCTCTTTGAGCCTTTACTGTGGAGGCTGGATGAGCTAAAAATTAAGCAAGCATTTTGGCTTATCCAGCCTCCCTTGCTGCTAGAGAGGGCCATGTGACACAGTTCTGACCAGTGAGGAGAAAGCACTGGTGAAAAGTACTATATTTTCTTTCCTTTCTCCTTGTCTTATACATGGACATGAGTGCTGGAGCTTCAGCAGCCATCTTGAGACCATGAAGGAAAAGACAAAGAGATCCACAGTGACATTACTCAGCCACTCAAACAATGCCAGCAAGCATGTACCTCCAAGCCTTCCTGTGGTGAGAAAAATAAGTTCTTAACTTACTTAAACCACTGTGGCTAGGTTTTCTATTATTTCCAATGAGTATTATCAACTTTCATCTTGAGGGCCTTGTTGCCATCTGGTTCTAAACACGGGACACCCAGTATCCTGTTTTAATTATTTTAGATTTTTATTACTACTCTGCAACAACTACTACTAGTTGCCTACTCAATACCATTCTCCCCCTATTCCTAACAAAACTGATGTTGATCACAGCGGTAATGTATACACTTAAAAACCTTACCTCCTCAGACTTTTTTGAAGTTGGGATTATCAGGTTACCCATTTTCAGCCCATCAGATACAAACACACATCAATCAATAACTAAGTGAAACTTCCCAGGAGAAGCACTGTTCCTGATGAAAGGGATGGGCCTGGGTGGCACTCACCTTACGCTCTAACTCGCCCTTTAAATCCGGCAGATTATGACAACTGAGGCAGAGACTGTAGGTTCAGCCCCTCTTCCAGGAACAAATGAATGCTGATTTTATGGGGGTACCTGATCCCCCAAATAAAGATGCTATTTCTAGTCTCCTTTGAAGCCTGGACTGACCACGTGACTAAGCTCTAATCAATAAAATCTATCAAAGTGTTCTATGGCAGCTTTTTAGACTCTTCCTTGAAAGACAACCAGCACACACCCTGTTCCTGCTTTATCCTTTCCTCCTCCATGCTGCTACCTGGGACCCCTTCTGCCATCTCAGATGGTGAGTGAGGCCCCATCTGACAGCTGTTGAGCAGAGTCCAAGGACCTCACAGGAGACCTGCTACCCTGGGGCTCACCTGCCTCTCTCTGCACCTCCACATGACAGCAGTGAACTTCTTAACTGCTTACACTTCACACAAAGACTCAAGTCACGGTCAGGATGATGGAGCAGGTCTTCGATGGCTTCATCAAGCAGCCAGAACTACCAAAATGGGTCACCTCTGGTTTTCCTGCTACATGCGAAAAATAAAACGACTTTTTGAACACGACTGCTGGCTTCCTATCATTTGCAGCTGAACACAATCCTGATATGCATACAAGGGTACAGTCCAGCTCATGATTTCTATGTCTTCATCAAATCATTAATAATGATGGTCTGATAAACAAAGCAGCATAGTTCACATTAAAGCAGAATGCCAGAAAAAGCCTCCAACTAAATCTCCTGACATGAGACAGAAAAGGTGACTGTTTAGGGGTGGGAGGTGGGTGGGCCTTCTTCACCTTTTAATCTGGACTGTACTTTGTTGTCCTTTTTCTTCCCACTCCCTTCTTGCCTCCCTTAAAGAAGTCTGGTGACAGCTAAAGCTTTTAAAACGAGAAAACCCATCAAGGTACCATCTGAAAGCAAGATCTATCGCTTTCTGAATCTTCTTTTTTAAATAACTTTTTCAATCGGTCTGTCATATGGCTTTTTATTTCACTTAAATATACCTGTGACTGGTTCACTAGGAGGTTGAACTGAGATTTAAATGATGAGTGTAAAAAGTTAAAAAGCCACTGAAGTTTAAAAGGCACTCTCATACAATTCTTTGTGTTTTTCTCTAGATAAATTCGTGTCCTCCTCTACTTTCTCTCAAATGATTTTACAGTACCTTATAGAACATTTCATGGACTGTGCCATTTAAGCCCTGCCTTAACTGAAGCCAAGCTCCCTGAGAACACACTTCCCTACAGGCCTCTGGGGCTCTGATACAGCAGGTCTGGTGATGGAGCTGACCTCTTCTTCTGGTCACTGATCCTCATTCACCACTCGGTACAAATCAGCATTCTGTCCACTCAAATGGAAATTCAGACAACCTGGCTACCTCTCCTCCTTCCCCTCCTCCTCACTATCCACTAGCCTCCCAACCATTCCCCCTGTTCACTGAGAATTTTAGCCTGTGAATCATCTCTGCTCCCAGGTCCTTTCATCATCCGGGTGATGTCAGTGTCCCTGGTGATATCTGCTGGTCTCCCTACCTCCTGCCTAGGCTCTCCAACCCAGTCTTCCACCATACAGCCAAAGGAATACTTGAAAAACACAAACCTATCATTTCTCCTGTTTGCAACCCTTCAATGGCTTCCCAAAGCCCAATCTTCCTAATCCAGTTAACCACAATATTCAAGACCCAGCCCTTGCTCACCTGGGCAGGCTCACTTCTTTCCCTTCCTAGGCTCTGTTGCACTCCCTCTTACCTCCCATCTCCTGTACTCCCTGAAACCCCACTTGAGGCCTCAACCTCGATGTCACTCGGGGATGCACATCTATCCCACCCTCCCAAAAATCCAGTCCGGACTGGCACAGGGGCTCAGAAGCACCTTGTATTTACCCTCATACTGCCCTTATCTCAGCGGATGGAAAGTGACTGTTTTCCTCCATGTCTCTCCGAAGACAGCAGGGCCAGCAGCGCAGGGACCACTCCTGTCTTGTCCACAGTAAGGCGCTCAGGGGATGGTCATCAGATGAATTACTGAAAGACTGGCTTTCACAAGGAGTGATCTTACTAGGCAGTGCTATTGACCCTACTGGAAATTTTAATTCTTCAATAAAATAAATAAAGGTAATTCCTTTTTTAAACAATGAAAATGTGTGGCCTCTATATGAAACATACATTAGTCTTTGAAGCACAGCCCAAATGTTAACTTTGGAAATGTCTAATGCATTACCTTGCACATAGGATGAGATTAAACATTTGCTGAGGGACAGACTTAACAAATTAGTGAGCAAAGTAAAGCACATCAAAATCATGTGTCTTATGGGACAGTATTTATCCTATTCTTCCTTGAACTGATTTCCAACTAATCAAATCTGGTCATTTTTCCTTTGCAACTTCCCTTCAATGCAGACCTTACCCCTCCCAATGATCGCAAGACTGCTTTGGGTCCTTAAGCGCCCACAGTTGACTCTACCTGACTTTGGTCTCTGGCCCCCCTCAATCTACTAAGCTGCCTTCATAGTACCTTTCCAGGATATCTTAATAAAACTGGTCACAACTGTCCATTATTAGAAAAATACATTTCACTGCCCTTTGCCATTCAAAGACCTTTACAACCTAATCTCAGATTACTACTCAAAAACATTTTAATATTGTCATCAAAGTTATATGTGCATATGGTCATAAGTATTAATTCTCTTTCTCACCCTTCCCCACCCACACAGTTAACAAATTTCCAACTCCATTTCTAATAGTAATCCCTATTACTTCAAGAACATTCTTCTATACTGTTTTTGGACCTATTAATTTTGGATATAGCTCGTGACTTCCTGATGAACATTTAGCTCATTTACCTCTTCCCTTCCAGTATACATCAGATTTTTTTAGTTCCTTTGACGGTCATCATTTTCAGCTTTAAGCAACAAACGCATACCTTTATTTCCTATTCCATCAACTAGAACCATTACCTTCTGATTTGGGGTTCTAAGCCCTTCCTTCAGCCCTTCTTTCAACGCCTATTTTCAGACTTCCCATAAACGCTGCCTTTGGTCAAACTGTCCCCTTTTGGCCACCACGGTGCTCTTTCCCATACAATTAAACTTTCTTCTTCCTCTTTCCTCTACAGCCAGCTAATGGCCAGGCTCCTCTGCCGATGGGAAGACTCACTGCCTTTCAGTACATGGTGAAAACTCCTTGTCTTGAATTCCTGGGGCAGTTATTAATTGTTTTAGTAAGTGAAAGTTAAACTGAAGTCGCTCAGTCGTGTCCGACTCTTTGTGACCCCATGGACTAGTCTACCAGGCTTCTTCGTCCATGGGATTCTCCAGGCAAGAATACTGGAGTGGGTTGCCATTTCCTTCTCCAGATCTTCCCGACCCAGGGATTGAACCCAGGTCTCCCGCACTGTAGGCAGACGCTTTATCGTCTGAGCCACCAGCGAGGTCATTGTTCTAGTAACATGTTCTAGTAACCCACTACCCATGTTCTAGTAACCAAGTCACTGTTCTGGTAACCCACTACCAATTATATGCGTTATGCTCTTTTGCTTGCATTTGTATTTACTTTTCCAGTAAGGCATGTTTTCCAAACAAGGCTAAAGTCTCCGTCTTAGCATCCTAACCACTCTATAAACATTTTTATGGACCAGTGCTAACACTAAAGCCTCTTATAAACCTCAAAAAGTTGAGATTCAAATACTGTCTTCGTTACCCAGTCGAGAAGATAAGATGCCTGGACTACTACAACTAAATAAAACATCCGAAAGAAGCATACTTCTATAGATGTAATCACATAACTTCACTAGGGAAGTCACGCAGTTAAAATTTTCAATCTGCAGAACACCCGAAGTGAAATACAGAATCACTCAACCTACCAAAAGAGAAAAAAAAAAAAAGCATAGCTCTTTAGAAGACATTTGACTAGCCCCTTTGTCTTAATTACACTTAAGTAGCTGGGATTTCCCGCTGAAGTTAAGGGCAGCTTTCCCGGTTAAAGCCCAGCAAAGCTGCAGAACTGCAGCAAGGGAAAAGCCTGAGACAGGACAGGGTTAAAAACTCGACTCCTCCCCGCTAGAGGTCATCTACGGAGGGGTGGGAGGAGCACGAGAGGTCTCTAGGATGTTATCTTTCCCCCATCAAGTGGCCACGCGGGAACCCGGGGACGTCTGGGACAGAACGAGGTGCTCAGGTCTCGAGTGAAGCCTGGGGGTGGAGGGCTGCGACCGCCGATGGGCTGAGAACCCTCATCGCCAGGGCTGGCCAGGGGCCACCCGGCCGGACGCCGGCACGGTTTCCAGGGCGAGGGGAGTTACCGACGGGCAAGCCCGGGCACAGCCAGGCCCCTGGAGTTACCCTGCGGAGGGGCGAGAAAGGTCGCGAGGGCCGCGGCGGTTGCGGAGTAATTACCCGGGTGCCATTTCAGGGCTAGCTTCCGATAGGCTTTCTTGAGCTCCTCCTCGCTGGCGTCTCGCCGCACACCCAGCGCTTCGTAGTGACACTTCATCGCCCGACAGGGCAGGGGGCTCGGGCCGGGGCCGGGGCCCGGGGCAGGGCCGGAGCCCGGACCCGGGCCGAAGTGGTGGCGACGGCCCCGGTGGTCCTCTCCTGCGGCCGGAGCCCGGCGCCCGCACCGGGCCAGCCAGCGAGCGCGGCGGCGGCGACGGCGGCGCGGGGAGACGGCGGCGCGCGGGGGCGAAAGGCGGCGCTGGTTGCGGCACGCGGGAGCGCGAAGGGGGCGGCGCCGGCGGCGGCTCCGCATGGACCCGGGGAGGGCCCTGTTCCGGAAATAGCCGCGCGGGATGGAGGCGGAGCCGTGGCGGGGAGGAGGCGGGGCCGCGGCGGGCGGGAGGCGGGGCCGAGGTGAGACCGAGGTAGGGTCACGGGAGGCGGGGCCCCGGCGGGTATCATTGTGAGGGGCACAGACGCCAGTCAGAGTGACACTAACTTGACATCCGACCTGAGAGATGAGAAAGGAGTTTGATGGGATGAGATTCTGGAAAACGTCTTGTAGTTCTGAAGATAATTTCCCAATTTGAGCCACGCTTTTACAGATGAGAAAACTCAAGCTTGAGGAACTCAAGCCTTCCCCACTGATGAATGGCAGGATTCGGTTGGATCAAAACCAGGTCTTTTAACTCTTTTCTTCAGTTACCACTTAATGAGATCTCTAATACTCCTTGTCCTGACCACTGTACATGAGAAATAATAATAAATAAAATGACTTATACTGAAACAATTTAAGAGGGAAGGATCAAACGCCTTTATGTTTTACTACTGTGAATAAGGGTCTTCCCTGGTGGCTCAGACGGTAAAGCGTCTGTCTACCATGCGGGAGACCTGGGTTCGATTCCTGGGTCGGGAAAATTTCCTGAAGGAAACAGCAACCCACTCCAGTACTGTTGCCTAGAAAATCCCATGGATGGAGGAGCTTGGTGCAGGCTACTGTCCATGGGGTCACAAAGAGTCGGGCACGACTGAGCGACTTCACTTCACTTCACCATGAATAAAATTGCACTGATCCACCCATCCATCACTCTTGATGAATCCATCACATCTATCACTAACTTCCTGGGCTCTAAACTTACATTTCCAGGATCGATTTAGGTTAAGAATGCAGTTAGGACTCAGCACTTTCACTGCTGAGAGTCGGGTTAGATCCTTGGTCAGGGGAGCTAAGATCCCACAAGAAAAGTTCAGTTCAGTTGCTCAGTCGTGTCCGACTCTTTGCGACCCCATGAACCCCAGCATGCCAGGCCTCCCTGTCCACCACCAACTGCCTGAGTCTACCCAAATCCATGTCCATTGAGTCAGTGATGCCATCCTACCATCTCATCCTCTGTCGTCCCCTTCTCCTCCTGCCCTCAATCTTTCCCGGCATCAGGGTCTTTTCAAATGAGTCAGCTCTTCACATCAGGTGGTCAAAAGATTGGAGTTTCAGCCTCAGCATTAGTCCTTCCAATGAACACCTGGGACTGATCTCCTTTAGGATGGACTGGTTGGATCTCTTTGCAGTCCAAGGGACTCTCGAGTCTTCTCCAACACCACAGCTCAAAAGCATTAATTCTTCAGCACTCAGCTTTCTTTATACTCCAACTCACATCCACACAAGACTACAGGAAAAACTATAGCCTTGACTAGATGGACCTTTGTTGGCAAAGTAATGTCTCTGCTTTTTAATATGCTGTCTAGGTTGGTCATAACTTTCAAGGAGTAAGCATCTTTTAATTTCATGGCTGCAATCACCATCTGCAGTGATTTTGGAGCCCCCACATCCCACTCCAGTACTCTTGCCTGGAAAATCCCATGGACGGAGGAGCCTGGTGGGCTGCAGTCCATGGGGTCGCTAAGGGTCGGACACTGAGCAACTTCACTTTCACTTTTCACTTTCATACATTGGAGAAGGAAATGGCAACCCACTCGTGTTCTTGCCTGGAGAATCCCAGGGACGAGGGAGCCTGGTGGGCTGCTGTCTATGGGGTCACATAGAGTCGGACAAGACTGAAGTCTTAGCAGCAGCAGTAAAAAAAAAAGTCAGCCACTGTTTCCCCATCTATTTGCCATGAAGTGATGGGACCAGATGCTATGCTCTTAGTTTTCTGAATGTTGAGCTTTAAGCCAACTTTTTCACTCTCCTCTTTCACTTTCATCAAGAGGCTCTTTAGTTCTTCACTTTCTGCCATAAGGGTGGTGTCATCTGTGTACCTGAGGTTATTGATATTTCTCCCGGCAGTCTTGAGTTCAGCTTGTGCTTCCTCCAGCCCAGCGTTTCTCATGATGAACTCTGCATATAAGTTAAATAATCAGGGTGACAATATACAGCCTTGATGTACTCCTTTTCCTATTTGGAACCAATCTTTTGTTCCATGTCCGGTTCTAACTGTTGCTTCCTGACCTGCATACTTTTCTCAAGAGGCAGGTCAGGTGGTCTGGTATGCCCATTTCTTTCAGAATCTTCCACAGTTTATCGTGATCCACACAAAGGCTTTTGCATAGTCAATAAAACAGAAATAGATGTTTTTCTGGAACTCTTTTTTGATGATCCAGTGGACGTTGGCAATTTGACCTCTGGTTGCTCTGCCTTTTCTAAAACCAGCTTTAACATCTGGAAGTTCACGATTCATGTACTGCTGAAGCCACAAGAAAAGAGGTGCCACCAAAAAAAAAAAAAAAAAAATACAGCTAAGGGATAGTATTTAACCAGCAGGTTTTGATACTGTATTATGGGATGAAAGATCCCTACAACTGTTCAAATATACTTCACTAGAACCTGGAATGTTTATCTATCAGTTGTTTAATTTAGATTGTCAGCCACATATTGTTAGAAGGGTTGGCTCTGTTGCTAACAAATCTCTCTTGTACAGGATCAGGATACCCAAAGTCTATGAAGTTGTCCCTTTCTTCCCTAACATCCTGCCCTCTGCACAATCAAAACAAACCAACTCTTAAATCTCAAGTTTCTAGGCACAACCCTGTCCAACCAACTCACTACTAAAAATTCATACATTAGCCATTTTTCCAAAGAAGGAAGATACTATATGGTCTTGGATTATAAATGATAATAGGGAAGATTGAGAAGTTCGAGTGCAAGAAAAACAGGACATTTCCCTATCTGAGAATGGAATTAGGAAAGGGGAGTAAAGTGAACAAAAAAATGACTTCTTTCTCCAATTCCATCTGGTTTTGCTACTTCTCAGTCACTTGCATCTTTCCTCCTGAGGGAAAGAGGATCCATTTTTGCTTGTAATATTGTTATCAAAATTTAAAGACAATTACACTGTATGTAAATTTCAGCCTAAAGGAAGATCTTTATTAAACAGGTTGACTTCTAAATGAATATGGACTTGAGAAATTCTCATTCAAATGAGGTATCCACATAAATGATTACAATAATGTCTTATTTTCATCCTACATTCAATTGCTTAAATAACGGCTTTTTCCCCCGAAGTAAGCGCTAGTCGCTCAGTCGTGCCCAACTCCTTGCAACCCCATGGACTGCAGCCCACCAGGCTCCTGGTCCATGAGATTTTGCAGGCAAGGATACTGGAGTGGGTTGCCATTTCCTTCTCCAACAAATTCATGTAACTACCACACAAAAACAGTATTAGTCACAAAAGAAAAACCAATACCCAGCCAAAACACAGTATTCCTACTTTTTACCTATCAAATTGACAAAGATTATCTCATCATTAGCAAGGGTACAAGGAAATGAACACTAACCTCTGGTGAGGTACAATATTTAGAGGAACAAGTTTCTAACTTTTGACCAGGGTTCTTAACTACATATATTGTACAAAATCCGTATAGAATGTTTGTGGCAAGCATCTATACCAGAAAAGATAAAACTGAACTACTCAAATATCCAACAAGGGACTGCTGAGGTGTGGCAGAGAACACTGTGCAATTACTAATGTTGCAGAGCAAGGATGGGAAAACGAACAGCAGGAAAAAAGTGACAAAACCCCACATGCATGGCCCTACCCTGACCCCGGCCACTTGTACCCAGAATCCTATTACTCATCGTTCTTCAGGATGATAAGCCCCGTGCTCTCTCTGCTTCAAATAAAGTTCTTTCATAACAGGAAAAATTCACATGTTCTGTTGCCCTAACTGTTCCGTTTTTCCTTTTACTTTAAGTAATTTGCACCCACCGCTTCTAAATAAAATTTGTAATCTACAAAACGCTTTCAATACATACATCAGCTTGATTTGCAAAACCTGAACATTTTTCTTATTTTTTCAAGGTTAGTGAACAAGAGAAGTTGGCTCTTTCCATGCCTTGTGACTCAGGGACTCAAACTTCAGTAAGATGCTTTCCCCTTCTAGCACTCTACCCTCACTGTACCATCTGAAACGATGCCCTCAAAGTGCCTAGTACTGTTTTACATATAACCATCCAGTAAATCTGCCTGAATTTCAGCTTTAATAAACTGAAAATTCTAATTCAAGACAGTGGGCCTAAACCTTAAGTGTGCTAAGTTTTTAGTAATATGTAAAGCTTGAAAAATAAAAACAGAAATTAGGTGATGAGTTCTGGTGATATTTTATTTAGAAAAACATAGACCCACCTGGACCAAAGTCACAAAATCTTAAGTCTTTTCTTTTAAATGTCACACTAATTAGATGTCAGGTCATCGAAAATAACAAAAGTATTTACACACTGAACACAAAATAAATATAAAACAACTGAAATCAAATTAGTTCTCCATTGATTCATTTTGCATTCCCACTGCTCATCTTCTGTTTCATTTTTCTTTGTCTTTTGTAAATCCTTTTCTTTCTGGCTTTCAAATCGACTTTTGGCTCTGGTTTCACCCACTGTATTTCTACCGGCTTTTCCTCAGCCGGTGTAACAAAAACATCTGCAGTGGGATCGTGGGGAAGAATAGTCTTTGGTTCTTTCTTTCTCAGCTTCTGCACATCTTTCACTTGCTGTTTCTCTCTGTATTTTGCAGCTGTGATGGATCTTATGACACGCCGATGCTAGAAACAAAAAACAATATGAAAGGTGCTTTTGAATAAACATTTTATACATGGCAAGGACATTCACTTATGAAACCTATTTCCCTTTACCCTGCATCATCATCAAAAAAAAAAAAAAAGAAATAGTAATCTGTAAGACTGGATGCAGCAAAAACCAAATTCAGTTTCACAGTTAACAGAACTGACAGAATTACTTTGGCCCAAAAGTTTTAGGACATCAAGGACCACTGAACAGAAACAGCTTACCATGTTTGGTGACTGGTAGTGAGGATTTTCATACAAAGTTGGTCCTCCAAAACTTCCCTGGAAAATCTTTATAAGATTTAAGACAAAACGGGGTCCTATTTCTACAAGAGCAGCATCTTCTTCAATGATCTTTAATTAAAAAAAGGAAATATTTCATTTTGATTTGAATAAAATACTTCTAAATGGTACACAGGCTATATCCTCATTACAAATGTGCCTAGAAGAACAGATAACCAATAAAGTTAAGGTGGAAGGGAAATTTGGCAAATGCCAAATCATCAATATTTTCTGAAATGTATTACTGGTTAAAAGTAGCTGTCATAGGAAAATATAAATGTCTTTTCAGTGTGTCTTTAAAATTGAGTCATTTCAATCTGGTCTGTATCTAGCTTCTCACAACACATGTCTTCTTGCAAAACTGGTCAAATGATTATTTAAAACTGCAACCATGAGAACAAAATGTATTCAAGCACCCTATGGGGCACTCTTTCAAAATTTAAATCAATCCTTGAGTTGTTTTTATAAATCTAATTCAAATTAAATTAAAAGGCATATAAAAGGATACATAGCAAAATTTATTTTTGAATGGCTACTGACTATGGAATTAAGGAGCAACTTCTGAACCACAAATATTACTATTGTTAAGGTAGGCCTGCATTCAGAGGTTAAGAAGGGGATATGTTTAACTCACATATCTTTTCTGCTTAACACAAGCGGAAAAAAGCCCAGTTTATTTCACACGCTGTCTGAAATCCTGTCTTGCTATTTTCATCCACCTCTCCTCCTGAATCAATCACTGTATGACTCATCTGATAGTTCTCATCAAATGTTTTCTACAGGGGCTATGTTTTTCTAAGTCTAAAACCATACCCCAGCCCCAGCAGACTCTAACCTCTTAGGAGAGAAACTTATATTTTACTCAATGTATAGTGACTTGTGAGAAAATCCATACTCAGCCGATAGCCATGAAGTTAGATTATGAAATAGGGGTTATTTACTACAAGTCTGTAGGGAAAAGAAAGCTATGTAAGAGAAAGAGAGTATCATTTGCCTATTCTATATCATAAACACTATATATCCTAACTTATATAATTAAAAGTAAAAGCTAACCTGAAAGTTCCGAAACCATATCCTATTGTCCAAAATGGTGAATGTAAACACATGGTCCACAAATGGCTGGCTTTTGGGATGATACCGTGGTGTACTGAAGATCTAGTGGAAAAGGGGACACATTAGTTCTGTATTCTATGACATGCCATGTGTGTTTTAGATAAAGTTAAAAAGAAGACACTTATTTATAATATTTTACTAAAAAGTTTCTAGTAAAAATATTTACCTGAATTAAGAGTTCTTTTAACAAAGCATAATGTGGTAATTCATCAAAAACCTATAAGAATAGTGACAACATTAATTTTGCTTAAAATTGTGTTTTATTAACTAAATTGAATTATACAACTATATCCACTCAAAAAAACCAACCATGCACAGTAAGAAAATTAAACCTCATACACTAAATGAGAAACTTACAGGGTCAAAAGACAAGAGGGGCCGAGAACCTTTTAAACAGTTTCCAGTCATCTTTAGCTCAGCTAGGGTATGAACTAGAAAAATTATAACAACAAAAACAGTTATAACTTGGCACAATTATCCCAAAAGATTATTTTCAATTGTCCCAAAAGATTTTCAATTTTCTCACGAAAAAAATTTAAATTGAGTCAACTTACTATTTTGAACAAGGAATTTAGCAGATGGTCCATGAGGTGAATTTGAAAGCCTAAAAAACATAAAAGCAGCTTTTTCAACTAATTAGAATTTAGAATGTAGTAAAAGCTTACTACCAGCTCAATTTAAAAGATACCACAGAGACTTCCCTGGTGGTCTAGTGGTTAACACCCTGCACTTCCAATGCAAGGGAGCACAGGTTTGATCCCTGGTCTGGGAACTAAGATCCACATGCCACATGGGTGCAGTCAGAAACATAAAATGCACAGTTTAAAAAAAATAAAAGATACCATGAAGTGCTAACAGTATTCACATATTCCCAAATTTATTTAATACAGTCTCTTTCGATATTGATTTCTAACATAATTTCAGTTTTAAAAGAAAAGACTCTGTATGATTTCAATACCTTTAGACCATGGAATTTTTGCACTTGTTGTACATCTCTAGATATGTTCCAGTGTCTCCTGGTTTATAGACTCTGGGAACTTGAATACAATTTGTATCCTGCTGTTGTGTGAAAACTGGGTAAATCTTAATTATATTGAATTGGTTCACAGTGCTTTTCAGGTCCACTATATTCTTCTATTCATTCTATTAATTTTTGAGAGTTTGATATTGAAACTCCAACTAAAAATCATAATTAATCTACTAAAAAATAATTGCAATATATTGTGGAACTATAACTTTTATTTCCCAAGTCTCCTGTAAATGTGTTATACTTTCATAATTAAAAAATTATTTTTAAAAATACATTCTCTTACCACATATAGAGATCTTGTTTTTTCTTAGCTTCAAAATAGATACATTTATTGCAGTTTTTCATTTCACAAACCTAAATGGAGCAAAGTATAGAAAAATGAAGTATATAATAAAATAAGATCTAAAGCAATTCAAAGAATGAATATTCAGATTCCTCCAAGAATACTTCAGCAGGTTAAGAGGTTACAAAGGTCTAAATCAAAGTAGATTTATTTGCAGAAATGTTTAGATTTTTTGCATAAGGTAAACTATGCTCTGCCCACCTCTTTGATGGAAACAGCTACTATTTTTGGTCTAGCATTTTAACTGGCCTCCCTTGGGGAACCTCTTCTTCTGACCATATGCCTGTGTACAAACTACTCAGATTAAAAACAAACAACCCCAGGAATAAAGCAACCTCACCAATTGCAGAAAAATAGTCCTTAAAGAACCAAAAACATCCTTTATAACCATTACTTTGATGTTTAACTCTTTTGCTGTTCTATTTTAAGCAGAAAAAATTTATGTTTTTTCTTCCTCATCTGTACTACCATTTCTGTGATTTGGTTCTGTAAAATCACTAAGGAGTATACAAAACCTATTTCAAGTTGAAGTAAATTTCAACATCTTAAAGATTTATAAACTCACAAGCGAGAAATCCACAAAAGCAATAAGGGAATGAAGTCCTTTATTATTGTAGTATTTATAAATTAATATATAATACACTACCTGAGGCTTAAAGAATTCATCAATTCAATGCTTTTGTTGCTTACTTTCTTGGAATAAATACAACTACATGCTAAGTTGTGAGCTTTAGTTGCTGCAATCCAGATCTTGTTTATGTTTCCTATCTTCACTTGAAATTATTCTACCTATTAGGGGCCTGACTCCCTCATTAGAATGTAAGTTCCATGATGACAGGGGCATTTCTTTTAACACTGTTTCTATAGAATAATCCCATGATAGAACAGGGCTTCAAAATTTTATGCTAAATGAATAACAGAAGCCTTTTTAGTAACTAGAGAGAAGTATCTAAAACAACTCTTCTAAGTTTAAAAAAATTTTGCTTTAAAAATGGAAGTTTAGTCTTCAATACTACTTTGAAATTTTAACCTATTACTAGTCCATAATACTTTAAGAGCAAATATATGCACTGCTTTTAATACTAGCAAAATACTTTCTTCAATATACTTATTGAAAGAAGACAAATTTAAGAATGACCAAGAAATAATACATACTAAAGCACTAAACTGTGAAGCAGACAATGAGTACTATAAAAAAATTTAGAAGGTATATAATTAAAGTTCATAAAATTTGCATGTCTTATACAAAACAACTTAAGTCACTGGATAATTGACTTATTTTTTAAATGATCAACTTCTCATGTTCTAAAATATTGCTTCTAAATAGTGCTGCTAGAATATTTTACTTTACTTTCTTAAATTACCTCATTAATCACAAATAACTTATCTTTACGATCCATTTTAGTATCTGTAAAAAAAAAAAATTAAAAAGATTTCAAAGTCACTTCAATCAAATCACTCATACTTTCTAGAAATTAAATATTAAGTATCTTTATAATTTTCAGTTTAAATGAGATTTACTGATCTTCAAAATGATTAGAGCTGAAGACACATGACCTCTTTAAAAATCTTGTTCTTTTGAAATGCAAAAATGAGTGACTGAAAATAGTCCTCAGGAAATATAAAGATCTAGGCAGTGTTTCTTTGTGTGCAGGCATACCTCAGAGATTCTGCCTGTTCAGTTCCAGATGACCATAATAAAGAGAATATTGAAAGAAAGCAAGTCATAAATTTTTTTGATTTTCTGCTGCTACTGCTAAGTCGATTCAGTAGTGTACGACTGTGTGTGACCCCATAGACGGCAGCCCACCTGGCTCCCCTGTCCCTGGGATTCTCCAGGCAAGAACACTGGAGTGGGTTGCCATTTCCTTCTCCAATGCATGAAAGTGAAAAGTGAAAGTGAAGTCGCTCAGTTGTGTTCAACTCTTCATGACCCCATGGACTGCAGCCCACCAGGCTCCTCCATCTTCCTAGTGCATATAAATGTCATGCTTATACTATACCATAGTCTATCAGATGTACAAATACATTACATCTAAATAAACAATGCACATGCCTTAATTTAAAAATATTTTAATACTAAAAAATGCTAACCATCATCTGAGCCTCCAGTGAGCCACAGTAGTAACTTCAAAGATCACTGATCACAGATCACAAAATAACAATGAAAAGGTCTGAAACACTGCAAGAATTACCAAAATGTGACAGAGATAGAAAGAGCAAATAAATGCCACTGGAAAAATGGTGCCAAGAAACTTGCTTGACACAAGGTTACCACAAGTCTGCATGAGGAGAAAAAAAAATTGCAAAAAAGTAAAGCACAATAAAATGAGGTCTACTGCTGCTACTGCTAAGTCGCTTCAGTCGTGAAATATGAAGTAAAATTCATAAATTTTATGAATCTCTTTCCAAAACAGGAAAATTCTCACAAACCAATTTTAGGACACAGGTTTTAGAAACACTCACTTAGGGAAATAACACAAATTAAAATTCTCTTTATGTAACTACAGACCTCAGTTTCAGAAACACTGTTAATTTTATTCAGAAACACAGTTATGTTTTTACCAAGAATTAAAACCTAAGCACCTCCCAACACAGGCACAAAATACAGCTGCATGAGAACACTGTTATGGTTCCAAATCCCATTACTAAATGTTTTTCATTTGCTGGTAAGACATCCCATTATAAAAGAAAAAGCTTGGCATTTAGGAGTAGACTGAGTCCCTACTTAAAGGTGCTTCAAATCATACTCCTGATCATTAAGTTTTTAATAATAACTGTTTTTTTGTTTTATTTTAAATGCAGAAAATAATACATGGCAGTCTTGATTCATTTAGAAGGACAAACCAGCTCGCGGCCTCTGAGAACATTATAATGAAGTCATTCCCGGACTTTCAAAAAATGTTTTAGAGAAGACAATGCTTAATAAATTTTGCAGAGAATATCTAAAAAGTATTAATTGGAAAAATCTTGGCACTGAACAGATAAAACTTCTGAGAAGTCGTTCTTTACCTGACATGCTGAATGAACAAAGTGTGACTAGAAGTGAAAATATATAAACAGGCAAGTTTACAAATAAGAAATTCTAACACATATGATATAAAAGCACCTGCTTTAGAATGAGGCATCAACATTCTCAAGTCTTGCATTAAATGTCTTGTTCTGAAATTTATTCCTCTAGAAGAAAAGATGAGAATCCGTTCCTTATTTTTCCACTTCCCCTAAAGGAAAAAAGTGTGAGAATTTTAACATTTCATGGTGAATCTATCTTGTTTAAAAATAAATGCTTCCAAGTAGCAACTCAAACAATCTTGACCTCAGCCTTTAATTCAATTCTCAGGAGCATTTACTGACCCCAGCTGCTACCCAGAAACCTCCTTGGCATCCCTTCCTTTTGTTTTTTTTCAATTTCTCCAGTTCCTCCTCCTGATTATGACAGTTCTCATAATCACTCTCACAGCTTTCACTGTCAACTAATTCTACAGAAAGATAAGGTACTCTTTCTAGCTCAAAGAATCCAGTTTCTGACTTACCTCAAATTCAACTTTTGGATACCAAATCTTAAAATCTGGTAAACATCTTTACTATTTTTCTGAAGATGTCACCATCATTTCAGTCCCCCATGCTTTGAATCTGCCATTTGCCCTTATCTCATATCATAAGTACCAGTAAATGCTGTTAATTTCTCTTTCCAACAATTCTTAGTCCTCTCTTAGTGATACTGCCTTCAAGGTTCAGATTCTTATCTTCAAATGCTAGTCCTCCCTGCCAGGAGCTCCTCCAGTAGATGAGGTGGACTACCACCTGCTTGCTCCAATCACATCTTCATCTTCCAGGGTTTTCTAAACAAAGTTCAAAACAACACAGCTTTAACACTAGATTCTAAAGTACATTTATATTTCTACCTACACTTTAGCCAATTTGGCTGTTCCCCCCGCCCTCCCAGTTCAGCATTTCATCCACGTCAACACCTCTGATTAGTTTTTTTCTCTCCCTCTGGACTTATATTGTTCCCTCTCATTTTTGAATATTGAAATTTTGGCCTCACCTTGGGATCCAATTCAAAGGCCAAATCCTTCATGATCCCTTACCTGGTTATTCTAAAGGAATCTTTATCTCCTGCACTTAAATTATGACTCAGATGACAGATATACTATCACATTTCTTTTTAGCTCCTAAAGGGAAGAGTGAGAATACTAACATTTACAGAAAACCTACAAGAAGTCCAGTTTACTCTTCACAAAAAGTAAATTACATTTTCTTCCTTAGTTTGCAAGTGAGAAGAGTTCAAAATGTCCCCGTTAATTAATATCAGGGTTAGAATTCAAGCTTATCTTTCATTCCTCAAAGCTAACTCCTTTCCCAGTGCTTGCCACATTTACCCATCATTCACTACGTGGTATATACAGATATATGCTAAGCTGTGGTGGGGTGGCAGGGGACGACAGAAGGAAATTACTAAATCAGACCAACTGTCTCCACAGTATTTTATCTAGCTTGGGCTCCAAAATCACTGCAGATGGTGACTGCAGTCATGAAATTAGAAGACACTTACTCCTTGGAAGAAATGTTATGACCAACCTAGATAGTATATTCAAAAGAAGAGACATTACTTTGCCGACTAAGGGCCGTCTAGTCAAGGCTATGGTTTTTCCTGTGGTCATGTATGGATGTGAGAGTTGGACTGTGAAGAAAGCTGAGCACCGAAGAATCGATGCTTTTGAACTGTGGTGTTGGAGAAGACTCTTGAGAGTCCCTTGGACTGCAAGGAGATCCAACCAGTCCATTCTGAAGGAGATGAACCCTGGGATTTCTTTGGAANTTTAAGTTACCACAGAATTTTCTAATATTCTAGTACCAAAGCATGTTATCACTTAACTGGTGTGTTGGTACCAGTAACACCAAAGAAAGGGGGATAAAAGGCATATTTTAGCACTAAAGCTTCTTAGGAAGTTGAAAAAAGACGTCCATCAATATAAGCTCCTAGCTCACAGTCATCACTGATATTAACGTAAATACCACTACAAATAACAAAAGTTAGGTTTTTTCCCCCCAAACTCTAAAGCCACTGTAATGTAGTAAGTCATAACATGAGAATGTTATCTAAAAAAAGAAATCTTACCTGAGGGCTTCTTTTTCTTCTGAGTATACATTTCAAAAAGCAGAATAATAGCCACTAAGAGAACAACCTCAGCAGCTATTGCAAAAAATGCTTTAAGGGGTACCAAATAGCTGAGCACGACGAGTTTAACGTGTCCTTCACTCTCCCCTAACTCGAATATTGCGTGGCACCAGTAAGTTCCCTGATCGTCCTCTGAAAGTTGCGTCATCTTGAGCCTTGTTTCATTAGCATGTTTTCCACTGATCACATACTTATCATTCACTGGAACACCAATAGGAACCTAATATAAGGAGACATTAAAATCCATTCCTGTTATATTCCATAAAAAATATATGTCCTGAGTGATCTAGTTTTGAGTGAAAGCTACAAGATAGTACCAAGAAAACAGCTTAGTAGCAAAAGGGCATATTGAAATTTGTGAGAAGTTAAGAGAAGAAGTTAAGACATTTCAGGGCAAGCCAATCATGGTAAGAAACATTTTTTTAAGTAGTCTAGTTTCAGACAAGAAAGTTTTTGTTGTCTGTTAACAAAGATGAATAACATTTTATAAATCACATAATGAGTTTAAAGAAATTTCTGACTCATATGAAATGCTATTTCAGAAAATTACTTGATAGAACATCAAAATACTTTCTAAACAGCAATAACTTCTGAAAGTATAACTTCAGACAGCATGAAGTTTTAGTTAGATGGTGATTGACAATGTGGAAGATAATCGTAGATCTCAAAAGTCAGGATCAGGAATGAAATTTTAGCAACGAAGGTGGGAAACATTCCCCATTTCCAATCTCATTTCAGTTAACTGCATCTATGCTAATACTCAGCTATTTGAGAGACCTGGAAATTATCGTTAATGATACTTGGCTCACTGTTTATATGTCTAATCTGTTCACTTCAAAATCCACTTCAAAACTTCTTTCAGTCATTATTGCCATTGTTTAGGCTCGAGAGATGAGAATAGCCTTTTAACTATTGTGCCTTCAGCCTTCCCCTCCTTAAAGCCCATCCTTCACACTATTACCAAACCTTCCCTGGTGGCTCAGAAGGTAAAAGCATCTGCTTACAATGCAGGAGACCTGGGTTCGATCCCTGGGTTGGGAAGATCCACTGGAGAAGGAAATGGAAACCCACTCCAGTATTCTTGCCTGGAAAAACCCATGGACAGAGGAGCCTGGCAGGCTACAGTCCACAGGGTCGCAAAGAGTCAGACACGACTAAGCGACTTCACTTCACTTCATATATAACAGCCTTGTCTAACTCAATGAAACTATGAGCCATGCTGTGTAGGACCACCCAAGATGGACGGGTCATGCTGTGGAGTTCTGATAAAACCTGGTCCACTGGAGAAGGGAATGGCAAAACACTTCGGTATTCTTGTCTTGAGAACCCCATGAACAGTATTGAAAGGCAAAAAGACAGGACACTGAAAGATGAACTCCCCAGGTCGGTAGGTGCCAAATATGCTACTGGAGATCAGAGGAGAAATAACTCCAAAAAGAATGAAGGGATGGAGCCAAAGCAAAAACAATACCCAGTTGTGCATGTGACTGGTGATAGAAGCAAGATCCGATGCTGTAAAGAGCAATATTGCATAGGAACCTGGAATGTCAGGTCCATGAATCAAGGCAAATTGAAAGTGGTCAAACAAGAGATGGCAAGGGTGAACGTCGACATTCTAGGAACCAGCGAATTAAAATGGACTGGAATGGGTGAATTTAACTCAGATGACCATTGTATCTACTACTGTGGGCAGGAATCCCTCAGAAGAAATGGAGTAGCCATCATAGTATACGAAACAGTCTGGAATGCAGTACTTGGATTCAGTCAGAAAAATGACAGAATGATCTCTGCTCGTTTCCAAGGCAAACCATTCAATATCACAGTAATCCAAGTCTATGCCCCAACCACAGAGAAGGCAATGGCATCCCACTCCAGTACTCTTGCCTGGAAATTCCCATGGATGGAGGAGCCTGGTAGGCTGCAGTCCATGGGGTCGCTGAGTCAGACACGACTGAGCGACTTCACTTTCACTTTTCACTTTCATGCATTGGAGAAGGAAATGGCAACCCACTCCAGTGTTCTTGCCTGGAGAATCCCAGGGATTACGGAGCCCAATGGGCTGCCGTCTGTGGGGTCGCACAGAGTCGGACACGACTGAAGTGACTTAGCAGCAGCAGCATGCCCCAACCAGTAATGCTGAAGAAATTGAAGTTGAATGGCTCTATGAAGACCTATAAGACCTTCAAGAACTAACACCAAAATAGAGGTCCATGTCATTATAGGTGACTGGAATGCAATAGCAGGAAGTCAAGAAATCCTTAAGTAACAGGCAAATTAGGCCTTGGAGTACAAAATGAGGCAGGTCAAAGGTTAACAGAGTTTTGCCAAGGAACACACTGTCATAGCAAACACATTCTTCCAACAACACAAGAGAAGACTCTACACATGGACATCGCCAGATGGTCAATATTGAAATCAGATTGACTATATTATCTGCAGCCAAAGATGGAGAAGCTCTACACAGTCAGCAAAAACAAGACGGGGAGCTGACTGTGACTGAGATCATGAACTCCTTATTGCCAACTTCAGACTTAAATTGAAGAAAGCAGGGAAAACCACTAGACCATTCAGGTATGACCTGAATCAAATCCCTTACAATTATACAGTTGAAGTGACAAATAGATTTAAGGGATTAGATCTGAGAGACAGAGTGCCTGAAGAACTATGGATGGAGGTTCATGACACTGTACAGGAGGCAGTGGTCAAGACCATCCCCAAGAATAAGAAATGCAAAAAGGCAAAATGGTTGCCTGAGGAGGCCTTAAAAATAGCTGTAAAAAG
The DNA here is from genome assembly GCA_006410875.1 of Neotragus pygmaeus. Taxonomy (NCBI): domain Eukaryota; kingdom Metazoa; phylum Chordata; class Mammalia; order Artiodactyla; family Bovidae; genus Neotragus; species Neotragus pygmaeus. The sequence goes on from SJYV01001915.1 coordinate 629,654, forward strand.
AAGAGAAGCTAAAAGCAAAGGAGAAAAGGAAACATTTACCCATTGGAATGCAGAGTTCCAAATAGCAAGGAAGGATAAGAAAGCCTTCCTCAGCGATCAATGCAAAGAAACAGAGGGAAACAACAGAATGGGAAAGACAAGAGATCTCTTCAAGAAAATTAGAGATGCGAAGAGAACATTTCTTGCAAAGATGGGCACAATAAAGGACAGAAATGGTATGGACCTAACAGAAGCAGAAGATATTAAAAAGAGGTGGAAAGAATATGCAGAAGAACTATGCAAAAAATATATTCATGACCCAGATAACCATGATAGTGTGATCACTCACCTAGAGCCAGAAATCCTGGGATACAAAGTCAGGGGGCATTAGGAAACATCACTAGAACAAAGCTAGTGGAGGTGAAGGAATTCCAGTTGATCTATTTCAAATCTTGAAAGATGATGCTGTGAAAGTGCTGCACTCAATATGCCAGCAAATTTGGAAAACTCAGCAGTGGCCACAGGATTGGAGAAGGTCAGTTTTCATTCCAATCCCAAAGAAAGGCAATGCCAAAGAATGCTCAAACACCACACAATTGCACTCATCTCACATACAGGCAAAGTAATGCTCAAAATTCTCCAAGTCAGGCTTCAACAGTACCTTAACTGTGAACTTATCGATGTTCAAGCTAGATTTAGAAAAGGCAGAGGAACCAGAGATCAAATTGCCAATATTCACTGGATCATAAAAGAAGCATGGGAGTTCCAGCAAAACATCTATTTCTGCTTTACTGACTATGCCAAAGCCTTTGACTGTGTGGATCACAACAACCTGTGAAAAATTCGAGATGAGAATACCAGACCACCTTATCTGCTCTTGAGAAACATGTATGCAGGTTAAGAAGAAAGTGTTAGAACCAGACATGGAACAACAGACTGGTTCCAAATCGGGAAAGGATATGTCAAGGCTGTATATTGTCACCCTGCTTATCTAACTTATATGCAGAGTACATCATGAGAAATGCTGGACTGGATGAAGCACAAACTCGAATTAAGATTGCCAGGAGGAATATCTACAACCTGAGATATGCAGATAACACTACCCTTATGGCAGAAAGTAAAGAAGAACTAAAGAGCCTCTTGATAAAGTAAAAGAGGAGTGAAAAAGTTGGCTTAAAGCTCANTGAAGCACAAACTCGAATTAAGATTGCCAGGAGGAATATCTACAACCTGAGATATGCAGATAACACTACCCTTATGGCAGAAAGTAAAGAAGAACTAAAGAGCCTCTTGATAAAGTAAAAGAGGAGTGAAAAAGTTGGCTTAAAGCTCAACATTCAGAAAACCAAGATCACGGCATCCAGTCCCATCACTTCATGGCAAATAGATGGGGAAACAATGTAAACAGTGACAGACTTTATTTTAGGGGGTCTCCAAAATCACTGCCAATGTTGACTGCAGCCATGAAATTAAAAGACGCTTGCTCCTTGGAAGAAAAGCTATGAACAACCTAGACAGCATANAATGTTATCATTAAAAAAAAAAGAGAGAGAGAGAGAAAAAAGACTGGTATGTGGGACTTGTTGAATGACTGTGGAAAGAATTTAATTTTTTGTTTGTTTTTATTTTTTCCTGAGACTTATTGAATGACTTTGGGATGACTTTTAAAATGTGTATGTATGTCTATCTTTATGTGTGTTCTCTGTAAATAAAATATATGTGCTAGGGTTGAAAAGAGATTTAGTTTTCCTTAAATTATTTTTCTATCCATTGTAAGATTTATGACTTTCTGTATTTCTTTTTCATATAATAAATACTAACTTACAAGATTTCTTCTGTAAAATAATAAGAAATACACTTCTGGTTATAAAGTAATGAATAAATTTAAGAAGTTGAAATATGTAGATAAAAGGAATAGCATCACCTTTTCAGCCAAGCATAGGAGATGAGATTTTGTTTATTGAGTATATTTTCATTGGTCTCTGCCTAATTTTTATATATTTATTATAAGAACTTTTATTTTTAAAAATTGGTGTCAGGTTACATAAAATATGCTTATTTTAATTTTCTTTATAATTGTATTTCTTGCCATTAAAAATTATGCAGCACCTTGTTTTAATTCTATCCAGTGAATAAAATAATTTTTTCCTCACTGCCCTATTTTTAATTGCCCTATTTTGATTATTTACTGTTTTGCTATTTATAATACAATGAACACACTTTTTAGATACATCTTTTACTATATCTGGCATTAACATTTAAAACATATCTATGTTTAACAGTCATTAATATTAATGAAGATGAACATTTTTGTATGCTTTCTATTGCCCGTTATAGCTGATCTTTGTATTTCATCCTGTGCTTGGTTAATTTAAGTACTGAATGAGAGTATCCTTAATGGCTACAGCATATCTTCCCAAACAGATAAAGCTCCAGGTGGCACAGGAGCTTGTGAGGAAAGAGCTGGAGGAAGCCTCAACTCAGGAGGCCAATGTGGGGAAGAAAACTGTTATTTGGAAGGTAAGAGAATATTGGGGCTTCAGGTGGCTAACCTATCTGAAGGATCCTTATTTAGATCATTAAGTCATTCTTCCACCATCTTCCCTACTCTGGCACTTTTGTTCCATTTTCCTGGGTACTCAAGAAAAACTGATCTCAGCATCATCCTGGACCATCTCATCCCCTCAGATTATATTTGTACAATTGTGTTATTTCTAATCTCTGTAATACTATCCCCAATCCAAATTATAAAAAAAGACTTTACTCATCTTGATCTTACTAACTCACTTGATTTTACTCACTGAGCTTCACTCACTGCATCACTTAGAACAGAGTTGTACTGTCGCTACTAGTTGAAAAAATGTGTATTTGTTGGATGAATGAAATTTTTACTATTTCACAGCATATACATATATATATATATATATATATATATANCTTTTCTCATGATGTACTCTGCATATAAGTTAAATAAGCAGGGTGACAATATAATTTATATTGTCATAGTTTGTGCCCATCCAATTATGGAATTAGTGAATGCTCACCTGACTCACCAGACTATAATCTCATGTTCTTTCAACAAGTATTTTTTTGAGCAGCTGTTGTCTCGGTGCTGTTCTGCTGTTTTGTTGTTTAGTGACTCAGTCTTGTCTGACTCTCTGCGACCCATGAGCTGTAACCCACCAGGCTCCTCTGTCCATAGGAGTCTTCAGGCAGGAATGCTGGAGTGAGTTGCCATTCCCTTCTCCAGAGGATCTTCCCCCCAGCCCAGGGATCAAACCCACATCGCTTGCATTAGCAGGCAGATTCTTCACCACTGAGCCACCAGAGAAGAGTACGGCTCCTTTTGTATACATTTTCAACACATACATAAATGCGTTCCTTGAAAAATTATGCATGAGGTCATCATTTTAGTTGAAAGAGTATGCCTTCTTTGTTAGCATACTTTTTGTAAAATGAATAATGATCCCCTTAATTTAACTTTTGTGAATAAGTAAAATTCCACATATTTAGACACATTGACAACACTTAGGGGAAATGCAATAACTAAAGAATGATGTAACTGATTTTCCAGGGACAAAAATTAAAGATCACTTTTGAAGTTGAAAGAAATGTTTCAGAATTTAGTATCTTCATGGTCTAACTTGTAATATGCTCAGCACTGTGTAGGTATGCAGATGTGTTTCTATAAAAATTCACACTAACGTTTATGAACTTAGAGCTCCTGTAAGAGTTAATGGTAGTTTTCATGCCCATTTGTGCCTAAAGTCAAATAAAGTGTAAATTATTTGAAAACCTTAAAGTAAGTCTTAAATTTCTTAAAATATTTCCTAATATTTAGAAATTCAGTAACTTTTTTGAATGATGATGATGACAAAGAAAAAATGCTAAGATGGCTAAAATAAGACAGATGGAAGATAAGTTTTTTGGAATAGACCACTTAAAGTATTTTTTAAAAGAAATTATTAGCTAGACCAAACTGGGTGGAATATTATGCAGTCTTAAAAATTACCGTCATAAAGGGGCAGATAACATGGAAAAATACACGCGATAAGTGGAAAAAGAAGACTAATCCTATGTGTATGTATACACAAGGAAAGTGACAAAGGAAATACATTAAACTGGCATTTCCCTGGTGTAGCAGAAAAAACATCTCCTGATCATAGTAGTGCTGGTCTACCTGCAAGAACATAATATTAATACAATCCTCAGTGGTCCATGCCACTTGCCAAGACTTTAAACATTTGCAAGAGGTCAGAGTTTAAGATTCTTGACCTTCTCTTGCTCTTGTCTGCAACTGAAGGATAAAGAAGAGAGCTGGTGAGGCAAAATCATTGTACCTTGTATTTGTACCTTTTATTTGCACTGCTGGGTGAAAATAAATTTTGAGGGGAGAAAAAAATGTGTGTCCAAAAATAAATTTGTAGGATTTTCATATTATGTGTGTACACAACATATTTGGGGCCTGAAACCAGTTTATTATGTGGTCATTTAAAATAAGTAATATCCAAATATACATATGTGTGGGGCTTCCCGGGTAGTTCAGTGGTAAAGAATCTGCTTGTCAATGCAGGAGATGCAGTTTCAATCCATGGGTTGGAAAGATCCCCTGGAAAAGGAAATGGCAGCCCTCTCCAGTATTCTTGCCTGGAGAATCCCAAGGTGGTCTACAGTCCAAGGGATCACAAAGAGTCAGACACAACTGAGCACACACACACATACACGCACATGTGTGTGTGTGTGTGTGTGCATGTGCACGTGTGTGTGCACTTAGGCACTTCAGTCGTGTCCAACTCTTGCGACCCCATGGGCTGTAGCCTGCCAGGCTCCTCTGTCCATGGGATTCTCCAGGCAAAGATACCAGACTGGGTTGCCATTTCCTCCTCCAGGGGGTCTTCCTGACCCAGGGATCGAACCCACATCTCCTGTGTCTCCTNAGCTTTTGGTGTCATGTCTAAGAACTTTTTAGCTTGTCTTAGGTCCCGAAGATTTTCTCCTGTGTTTTTTCTTCTAGAAAAATATTTTAAATTTAAGTCTGTGGTCCATTTTGAGTTAACTTTTGTGTAAGGTATGAAACTTAGGTTGAGGTTCATTCCTTTTTGGATGTTCAGTTTCTCCAGTACCAATTATTGAAAAGGCTATCTTTTCTCCTTTGAATTGCTTTTGCACCTTTGTCAAAAATCAGTTGGGCATATAATGGGGTTCTCTATTTTGTTCTATTGATCTATGTGTCTACCCCTCACCATACAGTCTTTTTTAATGTTTGTTTATTTTTAATTAATGGATGATTGCTTTATAATACTTGTTTGATTTCTGTAATACATCAACATGAATTAACCATACGTGTACATATGTCCCCTCCCTCTACCAAACAGTGTTGATTACTGTAGTCTGATAGACTGAATAATGCCCTGCTGCAGATGTCCAAGTCTCAACCCATGACTGTCACCTCACATGATAAAAAGGACTTTGCAGATATGATTAAATTAAGGGTCTTGAGATGAGGGGATTATTCTGGATAACTCAGGTGGGTGAAGTGTAATTTCAAAGGAGGAAGGAAGATCAGAGTCAGAGAGAAGAGATTTGATGATGGAAGCAAAAATGAGAGTAAGTGCCATTGTGAGGATGGGGTCACAAGCCAAGGAATGTAGGCAAGGAATCAGACTCTCCCCTGGAGGCTCCGAAAAGAATATAGCCTTGTTGACACTTTGACTTTAGCCCAAACTTGTTTTAGGATTTCTAATCTTTAGAACTGTAAAATAGTAAAATGTTGTGGCTTTAGTCACTTAATACATGTAGACTCTTTTAAGATACCATGGACTATAGACAGCCAGGTTCCTCTGTCCATGGGATTTCCCAGGCAAGAATACTGGAGTGGGTTTCAATTTCCTCCTCCAGGGGATCTTCCCAACCCAGGGCTTGAACCCATGTCTCTTGTGTCTCCTGTATTGGCAGGCAGATTCTTTACCACTGAGCCACCAGGAAAGTCCTCTTTTTAATCATAGTTCCCTTAAACTCTTTGTCAGATAATTCTNAGGTCTCCCACACTGGAGGCAGATGCTTTAACCTCTGCCTTAGGGAGACTATTCCTCAAATAATTTACTTTGATTTTTATACTCATTTCTCCCTTTCTTCCTCAGTACCGGTAAACAACATTTCACCCTTAATGGACCAAAATAAGACCTGTTGTTCTGATGAAATATAAAGCTAATCATTTCCCTGTTTTTATGCCCTGTTAAAATTAATCTGACTGGTAGTCATTTTTTAGAGGGCTAGGGGAAATACAGTGCAGGTGATTTGTTTAATAATCTACTTTGACATAGACTGCTCCTAAATTTTAATGACTTCTGTTTTTTTCTACTTAGATAACTTAGACAAAATATGTTGGTTCAGAGAATAAGGAAGCTAGGATTTTCTTAGAAGGACACTGAGATTATCATTTTATGTCCATACCTTTCACTATTTCTCAAATAAATTCTTCAGATATTTAGAATCTATTTTTACCTTAATTCTGTTCACAGAAAATAACTCTCCATAAAAACATTCAATTATCAGAATTATCAATTCAGAAAATAGCTAAACCAATAGGTATTATAGGATTTAACCTAAAGTTTGTGTGGTCTGATTTTGTTTTAATAGAGGCAAACTGATTATATTATTTTAAATTCATGAGAAAACTCAATAACAGTCTGTTTTAGATTTTTTAAAAAGGGAGTCATATCTCTTCTAGTTTTACATCAATAGATAATGATTTTCAATAATTCCTAAAGAGATGTTCTTGGTGTGTCCCCAGTCTGTCAAAAGCAGTTCAGAGGTCTAACTCACACCTGCTTGTGTTTCTCTTTCATTTTCAGGGTGTGGGAGGAGCCTTGAGCCGGTATGTTTACTTTCCGAATCAGAGAATGGTTTGAGAGAGGCTGGGGAGGTTGGTGGATAACTCTAATGAGAACTGCAGGTTTTGTGCTCTTCTCAGAAGTAAGAATGTCACACGCCTGGAACCCGAGTCCATCGCTATGGAGCTGAAGACAATGTGTCGCATCCCTGGCATGAGGGAAATGTTGAGGAAGTTCCAAGGTAGGCTGCATTTTAGACCTTGAGGAACTATGACTTCTGAAATTTGGCTGTTATTGCAATTTGTTACTGTGCCAGTCTGGCTACAGTAACAAGCAAAACCCAAAGTTTAGTGGCTAAAATCAGCAAAGTTTTATTTTGAGATCATGTTATTGGTTGATTACTGGATTGTGGAGGCTTTAATTTCACATAATCTCACTCCATGCAGACAGAGCTGCACCTCCTTCCTGTTGCTGATAGGCACAGAACTGAGCAAAGTCATGGTGAATCATGCACCACCCTAAGGGACACATATAGCTTTCCCGAAGATATTGATGAAAGTGAGTCACATGGTCATGTCAAACTACAAGGGGGGAAGGGAGAGAGCACTAGGCTCAGATTTTTTTTTTTTAAGAGTATTGGGATATTTGTGAATAGTCCTGAAGAATATCGGAGTAACTGACACCCATATAAACTACATTTTTTTAGAATAGTGGGTTAAAAAATGATATCATCTGTGACATAAACAATATTAGTTCCAATCTATGTCTATTTCCTTTTTTATAAAATGCTAAAAAATTGTATTGTTTGGAGGACAAAATGAAACATATTTGAAAACAGAGAAAAAAACCTTCAATATATGAAAGCATTTCAGTGTATCAGATAATATAAAGTTTGGATTATTTTGTTATCTGGCAGTTTGATGAATTTCTTAAATTAGTCAATAAAGCCAAAAACATTCAGTTAATTATATTTAAGAGCGAATAACTGTAGTGTTATAATTAGTTTGTTGGGTCTTAGTATTTTGTTTTTAAAACAATATAAATTCAATATTTTTAATTTTTTTATATTCAATTTATGCCAAATAATGAAAATAGACTATGATTTATCAGTGGGTTTATTACTTAGAAGGAAACTGCCCTCTATGGGGTTGCACAGAGTCAGACATGACTGACGTGACTTAGCAGCAGCAGCAGCTTTGTCCCATGATAAGAAAACCCATTTTATCAATCCTGTTCAATGATTAATCCATGATCTTACAGGCAGATTGATATTCCCTGATAGCTTAGTTGGTAAAGAATCTGCCTACAATGCAGGAATCCCTGGTTCAATTCCTGGGTCTGGAAGATCTGCTGGAGAAGGGATAGGCTACCCTTTCCAGTATTCTTGGGCTTCCCTTGTGGTTCAGTTGGTAAAGAATCTGCCTGCAATGCGGGAGACCTGGGTTCAATCCCTGGGTTGGGAAGATCCCATGGAGAAGGGAAAGGCTACCCACTCCAGTATTCTGGCCTAGAGAATCCCAAAGAGTTAGACACGACTGAGCAACTTTCACTTAACTATATGAAATGTTGCNGGGTTCAATCCCTGGGTTGGGAAGATCCCATGGAGAAGGGAAAGGCTACCCACTCCAGTATTCTGGCCTAGAGAATCCCAAAGAGTTAGACACGACTGAGCAACTTTCACTTAACTATATGAAATGTTGCAAGTTATTACACTGTCATAATCAGTGTCTTTATATTCACATTTGCATTTATTGAATTAATTAACTGGTCAATTCCACAAATATTGTGTGTTTTATGCCAGTTACTCTTCTAAGCATTAGAATATAAAACTGAATAATAACATCAAAGATGTTACAGATATGGAGCTTCATGTTGTAAATTTTTACTTAAATTATGGAAAGTACACGAAATGTGAGAAGATGAAACAGAATATTGAAAAAAAAAAAGTGTGGCCAGAAGTTCTTGAGTTAGCACATCTAATCTGGAATTTTTGATGATCAAGGAAGACTTCATTCATAGGGGAAAACACAGCAAATATCTGATCTAGAAGAAAGCATTTCAGGCAACAGAAATGAGTTCTAAGACCTGAGCTTAAAATATGGAAGATGCATTCCAGGAGCTATGAGGAGGTCTGTGTAGCTATTGTGGAGTGAGTGACAGGAGAACTGTAGAGGTCAAGCAAAGTCCAAGTTGCATAGGACCCAACAAGAAGGCCACTATGAGCAGAAGTGAAATAGGCCATCAGTTATAAATAGAGGAATAGCATGTTGGACTAATGTTTCATAAAGATCACTCTGCATGGTTTATTGAGAATAAATTACAGAGGGGCAAGGCTTGATGTGGAAAAGCCATTAGGAGCCTTTGTAATAACTCAATTAGAGGCTATTTTCTATTGGACTAGGGAAGTCGTACTGGAGGTACAAGACATAGACAAGATCTTGCTATATTGATATTTTGAAAGCAGAACTGGCAAGATCTGCTGTTGGATTAGATATGAGGTGTCAGAAAGGGAGAAAAGTTGTGAATAATTCCAAAGTTAAAATCTCCTGAATTGGCATAATGAAATTATTGTTTACACTGACAGGTAAAGCTGCAAGAAAGGTAGAAAAAAGGACTTGGGTTTTAGACACATTAATGTTGTGGTGGATATTAAATATCCAAATGCTGATATTGGGTAGACAGATGAATTTACAAATATGGAGTTCCAGGAGAAAAGTCTAGGCTAAAAGTATTTGGAATTAGTAAAGCATATGAATGGAATTTAATGAAAGTAATATACCTGCCAGGCCAAGAACATATCAAAAGTGATCTGAGAGAGAGGCAAGAGGTCCCAATCATTAGACCATCAGTTTCTCCAATAGCGGTGATGGAGGAGGAGAAGACAAAACAGCAGAGGAGACCAAGAAGGGGTGATCAGCAGAAAGGGAGTAAAAGAGTGATGACTGATGTCTTTGGGAGAGAGAAATGTTTTCTAGGACAAAAGGATTCTCAACAGTGTTAAGTGCTATAGAAAAGTCATTTAAGGTGAACTTTAAGGACTGATCATGCATGGGGTGCTGGGAAGAGGGTGCAGTTTGGTTAGGGTATTATTCTATTTGGTGATAGCTTAAGAAATTTTAAGAGTTTAAGAAGAGGTAGGGAGAAGAATTAGAAATAGATGCATTCACAACCTTTTCACAGATTTATTTTCTTAAAGGGGGAATGATGTATGAAGACATGACATCTGTTAAATAGGTCTACCACAACATCATGGAGACCCGTTTTTCAGTTCCTTTTATTTATGACCTCTAGAGTTTGGAGGTGAAGGCAATGGCACCCGACTTCAGTACTCTTGCCTGGAAAATCCCATGGACGGAGGAGCCTGGTAGGCTGCAGTCCATGGGGTCGCTGAAGGTTAGACACGACTGAGTGACTTCACTTTCACTTTTCACTTTCATGCATTGGAGAAGGGAATGGCAACCCAATNAGTACTCTTGCCTGGAAAATCCCATGGACGGAGGAGCCTGGTAGGCTGCAGTCCATGGGGTCGCTGAAGGTTAGACACGACTGAGTGACTTCACTTTCACTTTTCACTTTCATGCATTGGAGAAGGGAATGGCAACCCAATCCAGTGTTTTTGCCTGGAGAATCCCAGGGACGGGGGAGCCTGTGGGCTGCTTTCTATGGGGTCGCACAGAGTCAGACACGACTGAAATGACTTAGCAGTAGCAGAGTTTGGGAAAATCATATAATCCCTTGGGCTCATCCTGCTTATCTATAATGTGAGAAAGATAATATCAATCTTGAGGCTGGTTCTATGCTTTAGCATAGATGATGTACCCACTTAGGTTTGAGTAGAAATAAAAGATAACTAGAAGTGGTTTGAGACAAATAATAATGGGCATCATCATATTAATATTTGTTATTATATTAAAAATTAAAACATGATTAATTATGAAATTTGTTTTTTGCTTTTAAATTAATGAAATCAAATTTACTAGTTTTGAGTGTTGACCTGACTGAGAAAAAAAAAAAGACATGAATATTTTACATCCTCCTTGCTTCACTGAGGTCATTTCATTAGTAGATGTATTTTTAAATTATATGTAGAAATAAAATGTCATATCAATATACTGAGACTTCACAGTATCGGTATTAATAGTAGTTTTCAGTAATTTTCTTTGCTGCATAGCAAATTACCATACACTTAGCTACTTAAAATCACATCCATTTACTTCCATTCTTCAGATCTGATAATCATGAGGGATCAGCTGGTTTCTCTGCTTAAGGTTTTATAAGATTAAAATCAAGGTGTTGACCAGACTGGACATCTCTAAGGGGTCTAGGGAAAGGTCCACTTGCAAGCTTATTCAGTCTGATGATATAAAGCAATTCCTTGCAGTTGGAGGACTGATATCCCCATCTCCTTGTTGATTATCAGTTGGAAGTTCTTCACGTTTCTCCTTTACTGCGGCCCACTCCATCTTCAAAGGCAGCAATGACATATCAAATGCAATCTCTCTGATTTTTCCTTCTACCACCAGATCAATAAGCAAAGAACTGTATCTGATTTTAAAGGGTGGTTAGGTTAGAACCCATTCATATAATCTCCCACTCATCACATAACAGAATCATGAGAAAACCACCTGGATTTGAAGGTCATGAAGTTCCTCTTAGAATTCTTCCTACCATAGTAATATAGCTTTGAAAGTGGTGTGTTTTAGGCCAATGTAATTTTTCTATAGGCTTTGGTAAGAAAAAAAATGCCAAGGGAGTTATAAATTTTATTTTAAATGCAGATATTCCAAAGAGTACCCAAGTGCTCTGGATAGAGATAAAAGGACTCTAAATGGTTATGAACTTGGTTTGTCTTATCATCAATGGTTATGGTTTAATTGGGGGCAGTAATTAGTCCTGGATTATGCAGACATAACAGAGGAATATGCTCAAACTCAATAAAGCATCTGCAAGATGAAATATTTATTTTTTATCTCCATGAGTTATTAGAGGGAGAGTAGAGAATGGTGTGACAGTCATCAATATCATGGGTTCTTAAGTTTTCACCAGTCTTTTCTGTTCTTTTACATGTTTCACAAAATTGTTTCCACAGTTGACATAAAATTGGATCCTGCCACCGCACATCCTAGCCTCCTCTTGACTGCTGACCTGCGCAGTGTGCAGGATGGAGAACTGTGGAGGGATGTCCCCAACAACCCTGAGCGATTTGACACATGGCCCTGTATCCTGGGTTTGCAGAACTTCTCATCAGGGAGGCATTACTGGGAAGTCATGGTGGGAGAAAGAGCAGAATGGGGCTTAGGTGTCTGTCAAGACACAGTGTCAAGAAAGGGGGAAATCACACCATCTCCTGAGAATGGGGTCTGGGCCATGTGGCTGCTGAAGGGAAGTGAGTACATGGTCCTTGCCTCTCCATCAGTTCCTCTCCTCCACCTGGAACGGCCACGCTGCATTGGGATTTTCTTGGACTATGAAGCAGGGGAAATCTCCTTTTACAACATCACAAGTGGGTCTTTTATCTACACGTTCAACCATCTGTTCTCTGGATTTCTTCGACCTTATTTTTTCATCTGTGACACAACGCCTCTTATCTTACCACCTATGACAGAAGTGGACTTAGAAAATTGGGCATCCAGGGGTCATTTTGACTCTTCCTCTAATATCAGAGATGATTTTTCCTAAGATTGTGTAGCTGAGATACACCCTAAGCCTAGCAAAGTTTTCTGAAATAGAATGGAGCATATAGTATATACATATGTGAAGGCTCAACAGATGTCCGTATTTAGGTCAGCTGTTTATTCCTTGTAACTATGGAAATTTTCCCATAGGAACAAAAGGGAAAGCATACGTTATACGTGTTTGGATAAGGATTGTATAATAATTTTAGAAATGGAGCAGTCTTATCACTGTTTTCCCAAATGGCTCCACATACTTTTTTGATGAGGTTTTCTTCAAACGAATGGACCTTGTATTAAACAAAGATATCTATACATTTATTTTAATGTCTCATTCCTTTTAATATCTCTTCAATCCAAGTCTTCCACATATTAAGAATTAAAAATAGCAATTCTTAAATTGGTTCAAAACAGTCCAATATTGTTCTAACATCAGATCCCTAATTGTTCCATCTTTTCTTACTCTCTCTCTCCTCTTTTTCTCACTCTGGGCTCTGCCTCTTTCTCTCTCTGTCTCCCTCTCTTTTTTTCTTTATTGCTTCTTACTATGTTTTCTTGCTTTATATCTCATCATTTAACCTCCATTTACTTCTAGATTAATATATTCAGAACCATCCCTTTATCTATTCATGATTCCTGTGACTATTCAATTATTCTTTAAATCCTCTTTATTCAGGGGTTAATTTTTGAGAGTGATGCAATTCATTCCTCTGATTATATCACTGAGTCCAATGCCATACCTCTCACAAGAACATTTTCCTTTTTCTTTGGATATATTTTTGGTTGAAATATAATTGGTTTATAATATAAACCAATGTTAGTTTCAGGTAGAAACTAACTTATTTTTGAGTAGAAATTTCTCAGAATTATGATTCAACCAGTTCTTTGACCTAGTCATTTTCTAGTTGTAAAACTTCAAACAATTATTTCTTTCTCTCTCAGACTCAATTACTTAGTACAATTTTTATAATGTGGGACAGTGATATTGACATTACAATATTTTGGGAAATTATTGAGGTTGTGATTTATAGGATTGCTTTAAATTCAACTTTGCCTCTTAAATACAATATGAAAATGACCATAAAGATGAAATTATAGTAATATTTGACTTATTTTTAGTGTATATTCTATATATTCCAAACAAAATTCTTAAAAATTATGGAAAGTTAACTATGCTTCCATCTTTTTTATATGTATATTTGATAAATACTTGCTAACTAAATGCTTAAATGCTAAATGTTGAAATGTTAAATAATTATTAATTAATAGAAACTTTAGATTACATTACCTGACAAGGCTTTTTTATTTTTAAGGAGCTTTTCTCTTCCAAAGAAGTTTCTTTGACTAAAATCTTTCATATACTTTACAATAACATTAATGATATAGCTTTCTTTCTATATTTTAAATATATATTTTTTCAGACATTTTTATATTTGGAGGAGCATTTATGGATTGTAATAATTTTAGCAATGGGGAAATTTCATCAAACTGTATTTCCAGATAGTTTTACATATTCTAATGATGGGGCTTTGTATTAAACAAAGATTTCGTATTTGATACATTTATATATGATCACAAGCAAACTATTCCTCTGTCTCTTTTAGAAACAGAGGTAATAATAATGTACCTTAGATCCCTCTTGTTGATATTTTACACACCATGCACACCCTAGGCCTTTTCCATACATGATCTAAATAGAAAGCTGGGTCTCAGTTCATGCTTTCCCATCATCAGGGCTTAAATGGGGCCTGGAAACTTACTGTAACTCCTGAGTGTTCATGTCACTATAGGGTCAGCATCTATGACAGGAGTTTGTGACAGAGAACAAACACTCAGGACAGTAGAGCCCCTTTTCTAAAAGGATCAAGAGGGACAGGGTCACTGGTCTAAGATCATGTCACCCCTGGGGGCTCCACCCATTCGCCAGGACAAGGAAGCCTCATGACCTCAGGCCTGCTACCCTCTTCAAGGGATGAAAAGGGAATCTCAGGAATGACTCCTCCCCAAGAAGCTAACATCCTAGTGTCTACTGTCTCCTTTTAACCCTATTATCTCATTGTGCATCCTCTTATGATTTATGTCAGTTAATAAGCCAACTTAAATCTTTCTTCATCCCTTGCATTCCATGTTTCACAGAGCTTTGTGCATCTCCTATTATAACCCCTATTTTTTGCCTTCCCAATTGCATAAACATGCACACACTCAAATGCGATACACAGAGGCTTTTCCAGTGGATGACAACTCCATTTTTTCGGTTACTCAGGCCAAAAATCTGGCTAACTCCTTTCTTGATTTTACTTTCTCATACTAGTCTATCAGTAAACTCTGTTGGCTCTGCCTTCAGAATGTATCTACAGTTCAGCCAGCTCTAACCACTCTACTGTTGTAACCATGGTCTGAACTAAGTTACTAGTTTCTTAATAGCAATCCTGGCTATACTTTGGCCCCTTCCATATCCCTTTTCAATGCAGCAGCCAGGCTGATCCTTTTTTTTTTTTTTTATTAAATTTATTTATTTATTTATTTTTAAATTTAACTTTACAAGATTGTAGTACCATTGCAATTACCTTCTATTCAGCTAGGAGTTAAAGCCAAAATCTTTACAACAAACCCTCAGGCCCTAGAAGATCTGAGCACAAGTTTCCCCTCTGATTCTGACTTCTTCCCCTTACTTCCCATTTTATTCTTCACCATCTATCCTGGTATCCTGGCTGGGTTTACACCAGACCAGGCACTTGCTACCATCGGGCCTTTCTCCCAACTGTGCCTTCCTTCCACTTGCAGTTTCCTTTTCCCTGATATTTAATTCATTTGATTTCTTCCTTAGTTCATGTTAGTGTTAGCTGCCCAGTTGTGTCCTTTTCTTTATGACCACATGGACTGAAACCTGCCAGACTCCTCTGACCGTGGAATTCTCTCGGCAAGAATACTGGAGTAAGTGGCCATTCCTTTCTCCAGGAAAGAGAAGGGATAGAACCTGATCCAGGGATAGAACCCATGTCTTCTGCATTGCTAACCTATTCTTTACTGCCTGAATCCAAGGGCATGGTCAAATTCTGCTTTTTAGTGAGAACTGTACAACCTGTCCTGTCCCAGAGCTCACCCAGAGTTCACCCTCCAACTTCCCTTTGTTGGGTGCAATGAAGGCACTTTTTTTTTCAGTATATTACTTATTGGCTTCTAATATATTATATTGTCATATTTATTAAATATTTATTTATTTAATTGCTTTTGCCTTTTCTGGATAGATTGTAAGCATCCTGAGGAGAGGGATCACTGTCTATTGATAATGATATATCTGACATATCCCAGACAACTAACTGGTTTGTATGTGGTTACAACTCAATGCTCATTTGTTGAATAAATAAATGATTAGATTTTGTTAGGCAGAATTAACTGATGCANCCTGGAGAATCCCATGGACTGAGGAGCCTGGTGGGCTGCAGTCCACGGGGTCACAAAGAGTCGGACACATAGAGTAACAAGAGTTACTTACATACTTTCATGTGTCAGGACACTAGAAGACCCAGGAAGACTAACTCAATATTGAAAGCTTCATAGGTAGTGTTGGTTTCTAGAAGAGTCGTCCCATCTCTGAGTTCATAAACTAGTGGTCATTTCAATGCTGTACTACTTACCATCATAGATCAGTTGCATTGTGAGGAAAATTGGGCTTAAACTTTTGCAAAAAGGTGTTCACAGCATATGGTTTCTCTTTTTCCCAAGTTAGTACAGGATGCTGGAGGAAACAGGTGTTTTCTATACATGGTTCATTCACTATGTGTCAATCACCTAGAGTGTGCATATTAACCTTAAGCACTACAGGAAGGAAAAGCTTAAAATCAAGGTGATGAGGATATACATGAAACACCTTAGAGAGAACAAAATTACATGCCTTTAAGATTAGGGAACCTGCACAGGAGTACTTGGGAGGCATGGTCAAGGTGAGCTTCCTAAGAGGACAATTTTCAGCAGGAATATAGTATCAAAAACTATCAAGCTGCTTCTCATATTTTACCCAACAAATGAAATGGCAGAACTCTTCAGGATTAGAATCAGAGAATTTATTTTTTTCTACTCTTTTGAAATATTTCAGAATATTAAAGGAGTTAGATACATACGGTATGAGAAGTGTAATTATTCTTTTTGTATCTACTTTAGAAGAACTGCAGGCTTTTCTTATTGGTTAGGTAGTTAAAAAATTTGCTCAAGATTGGTTAAAATGCTAATCAAAATGGAAATGAGTGTAACCCTACTTAAGCAGTAATGTGAATTAAAGATTCCAGGCACTTTAAACAGAGTATTCCAGAGGCTCCTCATCTAAATGATCTCTTTCAGCATGGGTGACTAGATGGATCATGGTATTTTGGTATTTTTCATCTCCCATACAGGAAATTATTTGGTGGTGGGGAACTGGAAGTTAAAATATTTTTTTCTGGATATGTTAAACTTGAGCCTGTGACACTAAGGAGTAGTTGATAGATAGGTGTAGAGTACAGGAGATGAGTCTAGACTAAAAATATAGATTTGGGAAACATCAGCATGGCTGGGCATGAACAGCATGGCTCAGAGAAAGAGGTGATGTTAGAAGAGAGAAAAGATGGATTCTGGGGAAAGCCAGCAAACACCTAGGTCTTTATCACTGTGCTCATATAGCGCACACCTACAGTGCTCATGTATGTTAATTCCAGGTGGCTCAGATGGTAAAGAATCTGTCTGCAATGCAGGATACCCAGGTTTGATCCCTTGGTCAGGAAGGTCTCCTGGAGAAGGGCATGGCAACCCACTCCAGTATTCTTGCTGGAGAATCCCATGGACAGAGGAACCTGGTGAGCTTCAGTCCATGGAGTCACAAAGAGTCGAACAGGACTTGAACCACTAACACTTTCATTTTCCAAAACAAATGATCAGTAAGTTAAGTAAACATAAACATTCACAAATTGTCTGCAAACTACTGATATTTCTAAGCAAAGAAAACCATAAAACAGCCTGAAAAGCATCTGACACACACAAAAGCCCTAATTGCTTGGTGTGGCAGTAGACGTAGCTGGCAGGGCCCTGGGCTTGCCGTTGACATAAATCAGGGTCTTCCATCACTCCTCCACTCTCCTGTTACATGGTTCTGATTTGAGGAAGAGGGAGGGAAAATATCAAAGTAATATTAAGGTAATGAAATTAAGGCAGAGCTCCCTAGATTCCTTCTGTGACTGGCTTTTTGCAAAGTCATTTACTAGTTGCTAGCTCTGTACTGCAGCATCCTACAGGAATCTTTATTATGTCACTGTTACAGTGCCGTGTCTACAAGTTGTCTACATTCCTGTTTCACTCATCAAAATGAGCTTCTTAAGGAAGTGTTTGCTTATTTGGATACTCATGTGGCTTATTGTTGAACCAATGAATAAATGAATTGCTCATTTTCTACTATAGGTTATCTACTTTTGGGAATGCAGGAAGCTCCCACCTTGACTATCCCAAAGATTCTGATTTGATGGAATCATTTCAGTGCAATCAGACCCAAGTCAACAGGTCGGTAGGTTGCCATTTTGGTGATGAAGGCGAGGTTAAATACTATATATCTATTAAATAAAATTTTTTAAGATTTTCAATGTATAGATAAAAGTATAGCAAAAAATAAATAGGAGGTTGCTGGGTTTACTTGGGAATTTGGCATTGTGATAGTGAATTAAATTTTCAAAATGAAGAAAATATTAGCAAATTGGATGGCCATTTGATTCTTTTCTTATATTTGCTGTTTGGTAGTTCTTGGCTAACTTTTGTCCTTTACTTGGAATTATGCTTTAAATGTGTCCAAATAACAGCTTTTTGTTTACTTTTCTGCAGATACAAGATTTCTTTACTGAAACCCTCTACAAAGGCATTAGTCCTGTCTTGTAAGGTATCTATTCGAACAGATAACCGAGGATTTCTCTCATTACAGTATATGATTAGAAATGAAGATGGACAAATATGCTTTGTGGAATATTACTGCTGTCCTGATGAAGAAGTTCCTGACTCTTAGTCTTCAGTATGGCGGTTCACGCATTATTTATGTACCCATGCATAGTAGGTCATGTTCTCAGGCTGAGTGCAATCCCTTCATGACTTCCTGTTAGGGTTTTCGAAGGGGAAGAACCAGGGAGGAGGAGCAGCACAGTCCCTTTCCCGATAGTTGTTGTAGGTTTTGTCAGTAATGTTGTCACATAGTCATAGATTATCCCGTGCTGGACTAGTCTGTGGTTCTGTCTTTTGAACTCACGGAAATGGTTACAAGTCAAGGTGCATAAGTTTTATGTGTTATTCTACTTAAGTAGGACATTCCAAGAGTATCAAAATTTGAAGTTTGGCGAAGCCATATCAGAAATGTTGTTTTATTTATTTACTGTTAGAAAAAGCAATAGCATATGGGCATCACTTCCTAGTTGGAATTCTGGAGACTCTGTCATAAAGCAGTGGTTCTCAGAGTGTCATGCCTAGACCACTTGGAAACTTGTCAGGAACTCTGGGGGCGCGGTGAGCAATCTGTAGTTTAAACAGCTTCCCCCATCTTCTCCCCCGCCACCCCCGAGATTCTAATCCTTGCTAAAGTTTGACAACCACTGTTTTAAAGGATATATTTTTTAAATAGCATTTTAATTGTATTGAAGTGACTGCTTTTACAGGTGATGTCTTTGCAAGTGTTCTGAAGTTTAGGTGTCACCAAAACATGCCTAAATAATTATATGATTCATTTACATTTTGAAGGCATCTATGAACATGATATAAAACCATCTTCAGAATTACAGATTTTCATCTTGTTCTGAAAACCATTCATTGTAGTAAGTACTTATTAGATACCTTCTATTTGCCTATAAGAGTTCCTCAACCAGGGCTTCCCACGTGGCTCAGTGGTGAAGAATCCACCTGCCAATGCAGGAGACACAGGTTCCATCCCTGATCCTGGAAGATCCCACATTCTGTGGAGCAGCTATGCCCATGTACCACAACTGCTGAGCCTGTACTCTAGAACTTGGGAGCCGCAGCTACTGAGCTCACGTGCCCTAGAGCCCGTGCTCTGCAACTAGAGAAAAGGTTGCACACGACGAAGACCTAGTACAACCAAAACTAATTTTTTTTTTTTTTGAGAAAAGTTTCTCAACCAAACCAAGGCATATTTCAGTGGGCGGGCCCATAGGCGCTGCTCCTAGGTACCTGTACGACTCTGCAATGCTGGGTATCTAGCCCAGGGTGAATGCCCGATAACTAGTTAAGTCTCCCAGGCAATCTCAGGATGCCCAGCTGGTACAAAAGTCGTTGGAGTTTTGTAAAGTTACAGTATGTGTTCAAGAAGGAAATGATTGAATCTATCAAATGTCCAGATTTTTTGTCTCAATNTGCTGGGTATCTAGCCCAGGGTGAATGCCCGATAACTAGTTAAGTCTCCCAGGCAATCTCAGGATGCCCAGCTGGTACAAAAGTCGTTGGAGTTTTGTAAAGTTACAGTATGTGTTCAAGAAGGAAATGATTGAATCTATCAAATGTCCAGATTTTTTGTCTCAATAAGCATTAAGAACAAAACACATCTAAAACATAATCATGAAAATTCTTAAATCACTAAACATTTCAAAGACTACAATTTTCCTTTAAATTTAAAATTGGACAGTTACTTGGTTTTTTCCCATTGGCATGTCTAGTATCCAAAATAGTGCCAGGATAGAGTAAATATTCATCAGATAAAAGGACCTCCACTTTCAGATTGTTAGTCACAGAAAGTTAGTTCAACTTTCATTGAACCTATGATTAAATAAGACTGACATTTTTGCACATTTAAGACTACTATTTCAGCTGAACACATCTTGAGTTACTTAGAATTCAGATGCTAAGAAATTTAATTCTTTCTCAGTCACTGTAACATCAAGATGTGTTTTAATAAAGAATTTTCTAGTTATGTGTGTTCTGTTTGAATCCCTAATTTGCTAGCCTAACTTTGTTCAAGTTCCTATGAGAGACCAGTGGGGGGAGCACTTCCTTGGGCAATGCAGATACTTTGGTGACTAAGTTGAGTTCACGTGTCACAAAAGACTAAGATTTAGCTTTGTCTTTCTGAAGTTTACCTCATATTCTAATAAAGTTGTACTTATAGTAGCTATTTTTTTCTATTTTTAGTTAGTTTATTCCCTACTTATGATGTGCTTCCACCTAGAACTGATGAAATGATTCAAAACTGTTAAATTTTAGTCATAATAAAAATAAGTCTTGTAATATGTGTTTTGGTTTTTACAAGAAGCCACACAGTTTCTGTGATACTCTCAAGTCCTGCTAAGCACTAGTTACCCTTGCTGAAAGGGCAACATGTGGCAGCCCCTACAGCTTAGGGTGGGTAGGTGGGGGGGTTCAGAACTACATAGACTCCCTTTCCCCCTTTCCGTCTTCATACTGCTGGCTCTTATCCCCACCTGAAACGAAATCTGTTGGGTCCTGAGGAATTGGGAAATAGTATTTTCTCTTTTACCGACTTTGTAGTCGTAGCATTTTTATACATGTGTCAGGTTATACATGCTCCCCTGCAGCAGTTGGCAGCTCAACCTCTAATCAGAAATGCCCCAGGCAGCTGGCACGGGTGTTCCTGGCATCCATATCTCAGTCACTTCAGAAGCCTCAATAAAAGAGTAAATGTTTGAAGTAGGTTATCTTTTTTAAATGTATAGCTCGTTGACTGGATGTAACTCCTAGTTAATAGTAGTGGCTCTCATTGGTGAAACTAGAGGTAGTCAGGATATGTGAACTAAATTATTCCAGAGTAGTTCCCCATCCCTTTACAGGAAAAATAAAAATCTAGTGAGGCCTGTAGTCTGTACCTCTAGGACTCGTGCCTGACGCTTGACTTGACTTCCTGCCATTTGTCCAGGGATTCCTGTTGTTTGTTGCTGACTGAATTAGGACAGTCCCATCTCTGGAATATTGTTAGGTTTGCCTTAAGTGGACCTTTAATGCAAAGTGATGGGTGAATGCCAACACATGGAGGTAAGGCATTACTGAACCTCCAAAGCCAGTTGCAGAAACTGCTTGCTAATGAACATTTATTAAAATTTATACGTGGGAGAGTTTGAGCTGGGCTTGGTTTTGTTTTCTAATTCGGTTACAGGGACTGAAAGAAAGTAGCTAACCTTCATCTATCTCAGAAATTTCAGTGCCCCGATAACCAAAGGAATGTCTAAGTTGTGTATGACCTTATGGACTAGGGAGGCTGGAAACCTCAGGTGTTTTGATTGGCTGTCCAGATCGCTGCTTCCCCCTGCATGAGTTCAGAAAGGAGCTTAGTTCTCAGCTCCGTTTCCAAGAGTAAAACTATATTAACTTATATTGTGCTGAACATTTCCAATGTGGTTTCTTAAAACTTGGGGATTTCACAAAATAGTAACATTTTTAAACTTTTAGAACAAAGACAGATGGCAGCTTTCTATTTTATCAGAAGGATATTAAAACCATTTCATAAAACATTTTAAAATNTTTTTTTCTATTTTTAGTTAGTTTATTCCCTACTTATGATGTGCTTCCACCTAGAACTGATGAAATGATTCAAAACTGTTAAATTTTAGTCATAATAAAAATAAGTCTTGTAATATGTGTTTTGGTTTTTACAAGAAGCCACACAGTTTCTGTGATACTCTCAAGTCCTGCTAAGCACTAGTTACCCTTGCTGAAAGGGCAACATGTGGCAGCCCCTACAGCTTAGGGTGGGTAGGTGGGGGGGGTTCAGAACTACATAGACTCCCTTTCCCCCTTTCCGTCTTCATACTGCTGGCTCTTATCCCCACCTGAAACGAAATCTGTTGGGTCCTGAGGAATTGGGAAATAGTATTTTCTCTTTTACCGACTTTGTAGTCGTAGCATTTTTATACATGTGTCAGGTTATACATGCTCCCCTGCAGCAGTTGGCAGCTCAACCTCTAATCAGAAATGCCCCAGGCAGCTGGCACGGGTGTTCCTGGCATCCATATCTCAGTCACTTCAGAAGCCTCAATAAAAGAGTAAATGTTTGAAGTAGGTTATCTTTTTTAAATGTATAGCTCGTTGACTGGATGTAACTCCTAGTTAATAGTAGTGGCTCTCATTGGTGAAACTAGAGGTAGTCAGGATATGTGAACTAAATTATTCCAGAGTAGTTCCCCATCCCTTTACAGGAAAAATAAAAATCTAGTGAGGCCTGTAGTCTGTACCTCTAGGACTCGTGCCTGACGCTTGACTTGACTTCCTGCCATTTGTCCAGGGATTCCTGTTGTTTGTTGCTGACTGAATTAGGACAGTCCCATCTCTGGAATATTGTTAGGTTTGCCTTAAGTGGACCTTTAATGCAAAGTGATGGGTGAATGCCAACACATGGAGGTAAGGCATTACTGAACCTCCAAAGCCAGTTGCAGAAACTGCTTGCTAATGAACATTTATTAAAATTTATACGTGGGAGAGTTTGAGCTGGGCTTGGTTTTGTTTTCTAATTCGGTTACAGGGACTGAAAGAAAGTAGCTAACCTTCATCTATCTCAGAAATTTCAGTGCCCGATAACCAAAGGAATGTCTAAGTTGTGTATGACCTTATGGACTAGGGAGGCTGGAAACCTCAGGTGTTTTGATTGGCTGTCCAGATCGCTGCTTCCCCCTGCATGAGTTCAGAAAGGAGCTTAGTTCTCAGCTCCGTTTCCAAGAGTAAAACTATATTAACTTATATTGTGCTGAACATTTCCAATGTGGTTTCTTAAAACTTGGGGATTTCACAAAATAGTAACATTTTTAAACTTTTAGAACAAAGACAGATGGCAGCTTTCTATTTTATCAGAAGGATATTAAAACCATTTCATAAAACATTTTAAAATCAAAATCTCAGGGGACGGGTGGGAATTTTGTACTGTCAAAAACTGGAGATACTAAAAATAATTTCAAATGAGACAACAGGGTTACATAATGTTTTATTTTACAATGTAATACTTTATGCTATTTTATTGATAGAGGTTTGTCATTTGGAAATGTTAAGACTTTGGGACCTCACAAAATAGTAAAATTTTTAAAATTTTAGTGCCATCCAAAATGGAGTCCGAGTGACCACTTCTAATACTTCATTTTTATCACAGTTATTGTTGAAAAACTGTTTTCAACTGCGTGTGTGAAAATAGAAGCCACTCTTCTGAGCCCGCTTTAGTCAACTCAGCATATTCTGGGCAAGAACATCAGTCCCATCTCCAAGCAGGGCTAAAATCTGCAGTGAGTCACTGAGTGACTAGTTCCTAAGTACTTGGAGAGAAGGTCAGTGGAATATAGGTGCCTTCGGTCAGAGCTGTAAGCGGAACCCCTACTACTGGATGCCAAGCTTAAAGCACTCTTGGAATCAGCTAAGGGAAAGCGGCAGCTACCAGGAGGAAGCCCAGCAGTCTGTGGCCAGACCACCGGATAAACCGGTATATATGTCCTGCCACAGCAGAACACTGCTCACTACTAATATTGTGGATTCTGGCTGATTACTAGGTTTTACAGACTAAACAGAATGAAATGAGAAAATACCTTGAATGAAGAACCAAGATGTGGCTAGATAAGCACTGATGAGTCATAGAAATGTTCTTAGAAACACACGTGGATCTCAAAGACAGGTGTTTGAGCTCCACTAAATCAGCTCGGGTAACTGAGGAGCGATAACAAGGGAAAAATAAAAGTTATAGTACAAACTGAATCTGATTTCTCCTCTGTCCCTCAACACACAAAGGAATACAATTTGAGACTGCCAATTTCCTAGATACACACTGGTTCAAGGCCTTTTTTTTTCTGAAAGTTGCTCAGTCGTGTCTGACTCTGCAGCCCCATGGACTGTAGCCCGCCAGGCTCCTCTGTCCATGGAATTCTTCAGGCCACAATACTGAAGTTGGTAGCCATTCCTTCTCCAGGGAATCTTACTAGCCCAGGGATGGAACCCAAGTCTTCTGCATTGCAGGCAGATTCTTTACCATCTGAGCCACCAGGGAAGCCCATTTAGGGCCTTAGGATTTCTTTTTTAACAACCTTGTGAGCATTCCATTCCCAAAACAAGTCTTTTTAATCCAGTCTGGTAGGGGCAGCATAGTGGGATGGAAAGAGTACTCACCTGTGATTCAGGTGACTATCTGCTTTAAGCCACTAGACTGACCATGAATGAATCAACCCCTCTTGTCCCTGTTTTCTTCATTTACAAAAATCAAAAAGGCCTATGGCTGTAACATGGTATGACCAGTAACCCAGGTTAGGTCAGTGTTCCAGAAGGTCAAACATTTCCTCACAAAGCAATTTTAGGGACTCCAAACAGGTTATGGCTAAAGGTATTTACAAGTACTGTATTAAAATGCTCACGCATAAACCACTTAGGCACTGCAGAACTTTTTTCAAAAGTCAGAATGGGAAAGAATGAAATTAGAAAAGGGGAAATGGAAGGGAATGGGAGTCCCAGTGGCATAAGAAACTAAACTTAAAGCGTGTGTCTAAAAAAGATCCCTTCCTCTCGGTAACAGGATCCTGGTTTCTAAAGGCCATACGTATTT
Organism: Neotragus pygmaeus; assembly: GCA_006410875.1. Lineage (NCBI taxonomy): Eukaryota > Metazoa > Chordata > Mammalia > Artiodactyla > Bovidae > Neotragus > Neotragus pygmaeus. The sequence goes on from SJYV01001915.1 coordinate 654,670, forward strand.
TACCTGTAATGCCGTTGTCAAGTGGCCCCTTTTTTTCTTCCAGAATCCTTGGTTCTGTTTTTTGACCTGCCACTGCTATCGGTGTTGGTAAATGTATTTTGTGGTCAAGAATGCTTGTTACCAACAGGTTGGCTTTATTGTTGAATCCTGTATAGAGGTTTTCCCTTTACTTATAACAGAAGACCTAGAGGAAAGGAGAAAACCATTTGTGCATGTTTTCTTGGTTTTTGACGTCTCTCCCTCCTTCTAGCACTAACCGCTGCCTTATTGAGCTAGAAGGCTGAACTCACCGTCCGCCTAAAATGCTAACTCTGCTAAAGGGCCTCCAAAATGGTACTAGAGTCTTAGGTTTTCCCCCTAAAGACCAGGGGACTTCCTTTGATTCAGACAGCAGGTGAGGGGTGTATCTAAGATATCTGGATTGCATTTATTCACCACCGGAAAAAAAAATCTAATTTAGGGCCTTTTGTATGTTCGTGCTTTTCAGGTGATTTTCCTCATGAGCACAGATTTAGAGCCCAGAGGCAGTGTAATTGCTAAAAAGAGGATCTGTCATCCTCATTCCCAGCCATTAATATTTCCATACGCTGGTTTCTTGATACTGGAGAAGTTGGCCTGGGATTAGAAGTAATCTACCAAAAGATTTTCTAATCCAGAAACCCGGTTTCTATTAAGTGTTCCTCAGTCACCTCCTATTTAGACCTCAAGCCTGCAACAAGTGTGGTTTTCATAGCCCTGTTTGCCTGAAAAAAATCTGTTCCACAGAAATATGAGATACAAAATTTTATGAGCAACTTGAGGTTTTTTCATATGCAAGCTTCAGTAAAGACTGATTCATTCTGTCTACTACTGGACCATATAAAATACAGAAAGCTATCTGGCACTTTAATTTCCTGATCAGTAAACCAAGAGAGAATATGATTCCAAATTAAAAATAAAAAAGTAGGCACAAATTAAGTCAGTTGCCCAAGGGTCTCATAAAATCAGGGGTGGGCAGAGATAGGAGAGGGATCTCTGCTAGGGACTACAACTAGATACCAGCCTTGGGCCTCGCTCTCCCTCACCACAAGGTGACAGGAGTCCCCTTTCCTGAAATCAGGTCACTGAAACGCCTCTGGCTGATACATCATCTGTGCATTTAAGAAACTGTGTTAGACTCTTCTCTATGATACAGTGTTTCCAGGGGTAAGCTCTACCTCACTTCTGAGCTGTTAACTGACAAAATGTTTTCCACACCAGCCTCACAGTGGCTTTTCAGTTACTAGCCCCTGTCTCATTTTCCTTCACTGCCAACGGTATGGCTGGAAGGCGATAAAGTCAAAGCCCAGGTTTCAGCAAGTATGAAAATAATTGCCATTTATTACCTAATAACCACTTTACCTATTATCTCATTTTTGCAGCAACACTGAGAGATAGGTACTGTTCTCATCCCCAGCTTATGATGAGAAAACCAGAATTATACATAGCTAGAAAATGGTGGTGCTGGGGTCTGAACAGTCCTGTCTCCATGCCTAGAGCTCTTAACCACCATGAATCATAAAGAAAAATTAGTTCATCAAGATGTGTTGAAGTCATGTTTCTATGATCATATAAAATAGTTCATTGGTGAGATAGTCATCTTTCATAAAGAATTTATTATGCCCTAAAGCGGGGCTCAAATTTGTTACCAAACTGCCAAAGTATTCCTGTACCATCAGTTCAAACATGTGCTATATTTACCTTTTGCTTTAAATAAAACTAGACCTAAGATACTATCTTTGTGGTTCTAAATAAGGCTTTATTTGCCAAAATTTAAATCACTGATCAGTTTACAAAGAATTCAGGTAAATATAAATACAGTGGCGTTTTAAAAATTAATTTCTTCCCAACATGCTAGTGCGGGAAGTCTAGTGTATAAAAAGTTCTGGGAAGTAGTTCAGGAAATAAACCTGTGTCACTTTGTGTAATTCAGTTTGGTTTCTTCCTACACCAGTTTCTGCCACAAAGCCTTTCTCCCTCCTCCTCCCTTGGAATCAACACTGCTTACAATACCCTTTAGGAAATGCTGTCCCCTAGAGCAGCCCTAAGGAACTTACCATTCCTTCCAAATGCTGCCCGCTGTCAGGCCTCTGTGATTTTGCATAGAGAATGCCTTCTTCCCGGGATGTCTTCTCTTCTCCATCTGGATGAACTGTTCCTCACCCTTCAAGAAACAACTCGAATGTAACCCTCTCTATGAAGTCTTCTCCAGACTTCTTAGATGGTCTCTCCTTGCTGTTCTTAGTGCACTGAGACTTCTACTACAGAATCTGTATTTCATATTTTCATTATTTTCATGTTCGTCTCTTGCACTAGACAGCTGTCTCCTTAACAGTAATGGCCATGTTTTATTTAGTTTTATTTATTTACCACCCGCAGCTCTAACTGCATTTAGGATTTAGTAGACGCTCACCAGATACATTTGTTGAAGGAATGTTGAAGATGAGGAAAAGTGAGGCTCAGAATGTTTAGGCTACTTAAAGTCACATAGCCATCTCATAGCAGAGTTGGGACTCACACACAACATGTCTGGACTCAAGGTACACTGCTCTTTACTCTGTGCATAAATCGCAAATCTGTCGCAGAAGTTTAGCTCTTCCCCTATCCATGCGCCACTGCAGATGATGATAATAAATCAAGCTCCACCAGACCCAGCTTTTGCACTGGAACTTCAAGCATCACTCTAGGAAATCACTACCAGAGTGGGCCCAGGTGGTGAAATATACTGGCTTTCCTTGCACTATTCACACTGTACCTCCTGCATTCCATTTCTGTAGGCATGGCAGAGTGGCCATTGATTAAGTTCCCCTGGTGCACTACCAAAGACCAGGTACCCTGCGTTGGCTCTTTGTGACTTAGCAGCCTCTGTTCCCCTGCATGGAGACCCTAGTGTGGGAGCTGCTGCTGCTGCTGCTGCTGCTGCTAAGTTGCTTCAGTTGTGTCCGACTCTGCGCGACCCCGTAGAAGGCAGCCCACCAGGCTCCCCTGTCCCTGGGATTCTCCAGGCAAGAACACTGGAGTGGGTTGCCATTTCCTTCTCCAATGCATGAAAGTGAAAAGTGAAAGTGAAGTCGCTCAGTCGTGTCCAACCCTCAGCAACCCCATGGACTGCAGCCCACCAGGCTCCTCAGTTCCTAAATGTTCACTGCTCTACCTGTCCTATTGTCCTCTACTGATACCTAGTGTTGCTAGCTATTCCCAGAATCCTAATTTGGAAAGGCCACCGCCCCTGGGCACCTGGATGTTAGAGCAGATTTTGCTCCCCACCGACTCATACACCAAGGCCTGGCAGAATATTTTCTCCTCTAATTTTGTAGAGGAGGCATTAGAATATATACTAATGATAGAGAAAGAATATGAATGCAGTAGCCTGGAAACAATCTAGCTTCTGGGGCATAACTTTCATCACTAAGGTCTTGCCCAAGACTAGTCTGGCTGACAGAAAATTTACTGAGCGTATCCACTGTTCTACTTACTGCATTTTTCTCTGGAAATAAACACCCCCAAATCCGTCTTTTTTATCCTGCTTTTCTTTGGCTTTCTCTCCCTAGTCCCTCAGCCTGGAAAAGGCAATTTTTGTTCACAAAGATTTTTGACCAGGAAGACAGCAGATCACTAATAGGTTAATGGGCATTGAGGTACTCTCCTCCTTTCCCCTCCTATCAAGAGAAAAGAATCCTTCTGTTGTCTTCTACAGCTTAAGAGCCATTGAAAGTTATTCAGAAGCAGTTTTTCACCATGCAGCTCTCCTAAAGATGGCCAACAAGGACAAAGTTGAAGTTAATGGTCCATGCCTTCCTACTTCCAGTTAGTATGGGTGACCAGCTAGAGTTGCAAAATAGCTAATATTTATTGGGCACTTACTACTATATATGAGATGCCGTGCTACATTTTTTATGTGAATAATCTGATTTACTCTTTATTATCTTTCCTTATTATAGATGCTATTCTAATCCTTATTAGAGAAAACTGAGGCTTAGGATAACTGGCCTTATGGCACACAGAAAGTGGAGGAGCCTGGATTCAAACAGAGGTCTGCCTGACTTTCAAGTTCATGACCTTGCATTCTAACAATTAGAACTATTATTGGAAAAGGCCACCTGGAGAGATAATGAGTTCCTGATCTGTGTGTGTGTGTGTTTGTGTGTGTGTGTATTAGGTGCTCAGTTGTGTTTGACTCTTTGCGAGGCCATGGACTGTAGCCTGCCAGGCTCCTCTGTCTGTGAAATTTTCCAGGAAAGAATACTGGAGGTACCCATTTCCTCCTCCAGGAGATCTTCCCGACACAGGGATCAAACCCCCATCTCCTGCACTGGCAGGTGGATTCCTTACCACTGAGCCACCAGCAAAGCCCTATCTAGCTAGATATATAGTTATATATATCAACCCACAGTTCCATCATAGGGTACTAGAGAGCTGGTCTCCCCATATCTTTGACAGGATTGAGTTTATATGACCTGTACTTTTCACAGATACTCTTTCGTGTGTGCTCAGTTGTGTCCAACTCTGTGTGACTCCATTGACTGTAGCCCACCAGGTTCCTCTGTCCGTGGACTTTTCCAGGCAAGGAGTGGGCAGCCATTCCATTCTCCAAGGGATCTTCCCAACCCAGGGATCAAATTCGTGTCTCCTGCATCCTCTGTCTTGGCAGGTGGATTCTCTATCATGGTGCCACCTGGGAAGCCCCTACCACACAATATAATAGGTTGTAAATATATTTCATTTGAATTTATAAATTCTGTATGAGACTGGAAGTCCTGCTTTCTGTTTATTGGACAGTTGCATCCCTCTTCTTTAAACTGCCCCTTTGTGTCTTTTGTGACATTGCTAAAGACCACACCCTTTTCTGAAACTTTCTCCTCCTGTGAGTTCCTTTCTGTTTTTTCCTGACTCTTCTAACTCTCTAAAGACTCTTTCTGAGTCTCCTTCCAGTTCCTCCTTCTGAATGACCCCTGGACAATATAATAATAATAATTACAATAATTAACATTTCACAGAAGCTTACTCTGTGCTATACAGTAAATAAAACCTGTAAAACAGAGTTCTCTTATTTGCATTTCTTTAGATGAAGAAAGGAAGATGCAGGATGTCTCTCTCTAAGTGGGGAGATCACTCTTGAGCCCTCTCTATTTTGATTAAAAAATATCACATATGTTCTCTCCAAAGCAAGTGTAAATATTCTCTAAAGTTCCTAAGTTTTCTTGTTTGACATACACATGATCCATGGATTTCTTATCCATTCCTTTAACTTCTAATATATCTCGAGTATCTGGTCCATACAGCCTATTAGACATTGTCAAGTAGATGTATTATGGGCACCTCAAACTTAACAAATTCAAAATGGAAATTATCTTCTTCAGACCCCCTAAACATCCTCCAAGATGACCTTGTCCTGCCAATATGCTTTCCTTAGTAGCACAGCCATTCACCAAGTTGCTCAAGCTGGAAACGTCAAAGCCACCTTTGAATGGGCCCCTGGCTCCATTATGCCTCACATATAATTGGTTCCAAGGTCTTGCAAATTTGAGACTCCAAATTGCTCTCAATCCATCTTCTCCATGTTCCTTCTACTATGGTTTTAGATAATTAAGGCTCTCAGCATCTCCTCCTTGCACTATTGCATCTGCCTCCTAAATGGTCTCCCTACTTCTGTGACCTCCCCACGTCCCATCCATCCTTCCCAGGGCTGACAGTTAATGTTCTAAAGCCAATAATTGATCATGGCACATCCTGCTCAAAACTTTTTGATAGTTATCTTCTGCCTACAGAATAAATTCTAAACTCATCAGCATGGCACATAAAACATTCCATAATTGAACCCCAATTTATCTTCTCAAACATCTCCAGCATGTTCCTATTCTTGTTTAAAGTCACGTCTGACTCTTTACGACCTCATGGACTGCAGCATACCAGGCTTCACTGTCCTTCACCATCTCCCAGAGCTTGCTCAAACTCATGTTCATTGAATTGATGATGCCATCCAACCATCTCATCATCTGTCGCCCTCTTCTCCTCTTGCCTCAATCTTTCCCAGCATCAGGGTCTTTTCCAATGAGTCTTACTCATATACCTCCAACTACAACAACTCACAGAGTCAGACATGACTGAAGCGACTTAGCAGCAGCAGCAGCAACAACAACTCAAGGCCACTTGCTTTTCCTCAGAAATATCAAGCCTCTCCATGGCACTATGCTGTTGGTCGTGCTACATCAAATGCCCACTGCTGGCTTTCCTACCTGTTGATATTCTACTTTTCTTTGAAGACCCAGCCCCCTGCCCATAGCACACACACAAGTCTCCACCCACATTTCCGGGCTCACAATTTATTACTTGTCCTCTGTTTACATTTTTCTTAAGGCTTTACTACAGACTAACTTGTAATCTGGTCTGGTGTGTCTGCTTTCTTGGAAAAGGACTGTTTCTTAAACATCTGAGTATTTCTAGAGCTTAGAGGGAGCTTGATATATAAATGATTAAAACTGAAGTCCATTTGTGATTTAGGTAAAAGTCAGACTAAACAATCTCAATGTTTACTTCTCAATCAGATTTTCTGCACCTTTTCTATACACTAAGATGTTACTTGAGGCCCGTGCAACAAACAAACATTTAACCTTGGAATTAACTCCTAATTCATGCAGCCAGTTCTGCTTTCACTTCTTTGCCGAGGCTGCAGAAGCCAGGAATTCGGGCTCCTGGCAACAAAAGCCCAGTGAATGTTGTCACTGGGTTTCCGGAGGAGGTGGGGTAGAAAGCACAAGAACACATCGGAAAACTAGCAGACTTCCAGGACATCTGGGGCTGATTATTCCAGCAAGATGCTCAAGCGAAGAGAACAATTCCTGGACTAGGTTTTTTGGGGTTTTTTTTCCTCTTTTTTCTTTTCTTTTCTTTTTTTTTTTTTTTTGANCGGAGGAGGTGGGGTAGAAAGCACAAGAACACATCGGAAAACTAGCAGACTTCCAGGACATCTGGGGCTGATTATTCCAGCAAGATGCTCAAGCGAAGAGAACAATTCCTGGACTAGGTTTTTTGGGGGGTTTTTTCCTCTTTTTTCTTTTCTTTTCTTTTTTTTTTTTTTTTGACATCTGGGCTTTGGCAACGATTCCTATGGCTTTGCTCAGCAGTCCTTAAGGGATGAGATATGGACTTGTTTCAGGGAAACAAACCTTTACTGACTCTACTCCTGCTATAGCAGAGTCCTTAAGATCCTTCCCCATCCATGTGCCTTCCTGGTATGCCTGGGTTTCATTGACTTTACAGAGAGAGGAATTAGTCTCCAAGAACCAAAAGAAATTCATACTACCTGGGATCTGAATTGGGTTATTCCAATGCCTCTTAATTTCTCCCCCTCCTATGATTCGTTTCAAATCATGGAGGACAAAGAACACTGAGACTCGGAGCTGGACGGAGCTGGAAAGCGACCTCAGGCTACTGAGGCAGTGGATTCACTCCAGTTATTCTGAAGTTTCTCTTTTTAAATACAAGCTGAGTAGAACTTTTGCTTTCGGTTTCGAGGAAACATGCATTTCTTGTCTGAAACTACATGGTTTCTCTTTTAGTTTCATTATTACCTCTAAAGTACAAAGTGTACTTTAGTATGTTCAAATTCAAATTCTCAAACACAAACATACTGTAAGACTGGCTAACAATTAATCACAATTATAATTTCAAATATTCTGACCCACTTCCCTAGAAGCAAAAGGCTGTATATTACAGAATAATGGAGAGGGAAGGATGCTCGGCTAACATTTACTGAGTACATACTCGTCAGGCACTAGCCTATGCATGTTATATACATTATTTTATTTAGGCTCATGATAACTTTATGTGATATACTATTATCTGCATTTTAGTGATGGAGAAAGCAAGGCTCAGAAGTTAAGTGATTTTCCCAAGGTTGTGTATAGTAAGTGGCAGAGGCAGGTTAAGATGACAGGGCTGACTAGCAGGATATAGTCTTTACCCATCATTCTTGGATGCTAAGTCACTTCAGTCGTGTCCGACTCTTTGCAATCCTATGGACTGTAGCCCGCCAGGCTCCTCTGTCCATGGGATTCTCCAGGCAAGAATACTGGCGTGGGCTGCCATACCCTCCTCCAGGGGATCTTCCCAACCCAGTGATAGAACCTGTGTCTCTTATGTCTCCTTCATTAGCAGGTGGGTTCTTTACTACTAGCGCCACCTGGGAAATAATAGTGATATCTGATCTATTATTTCCAGCATCTCAGAAAGACAATTCTTATTATAATTTTATTCTTATACCAACATTCACTGAGTACTCAAGACCTGTCAGGCCCTGATCTAAGTGCTGTACTACATGTGATTTTATTAAGTCTCAGAAAACCCCACTTTTCAAGGAAGGTACTGTTATTTTTTTATTGATGAATAGAGGCTGAGAGAGGTTAAGTAACCTCACCCAGGTCAGAGAGCTGAGTGGTGGAGCCTGATTTAAAATCCAGACAGCCTGCCTTCAGAGAGTAGGCTACCTTGCATATGAAGGGCACATTCTGGAGTGAGAGACCTACGTTCACATCCCAGCTCTTCCTCCTCCTCGGTAGTTTAACTTGAACGTGATCTGTACTCAGTTCCACCATGTGTAAAATGAGACTCTGGGGACATGCCTGCTGGCCAGGTGCCCCCATATGTATTCTCAAATTCTTCAAAGTCAGAATCCCTGTTTACAGAGTGAAAGGCAGTACATTTTTGAAATATGACAGATCTGGGTTCAAATCTTACCACACTTACTGGCTAGATGATTTTAAACAAGATACTCAAACTTTCTGAGTACCAGTTTCACCACCTGAACATGAAAGATAAAAATACCTACCAAATAGGGTTATTTATGAGTCAGAAATAGTATATGTATTTTATAACACCAGGGGATTGGAATAAGTTCTACATTACAGTTATTATTAATGTTCTTATGGTTTCTGAACATTTGAAGAACTATTCCAAAAAGATCTTCATGACCCAGATAATCACGATGGTGTGATCACTCGCCTAGAGCCAGACATCCTGGAGTGCAAAGTCAAGTGGGCCTTAGGAAGCATCACTATGAACAAAGCTAATGGAGGTGATGGAATTCCAGTTGAGCTATTTCAAATCCTAAAGCATGATGCTGCACTCAATATGCCAGCAAATTTGGAAAACTTAGCAGTGGCCACAGGACTGGAAAAGGTCAGTTTTCATTCCAATCCCATAGAAAGGCAATGCCAAAGAATGCTCAAACTACCGCACAACTGCACTCATTTCAAATGCTAGCAAAGTAATGCTCTAAATTCTCCAAGCGATGCTTCAACAGTATGTGAACTGAGAACTTCCAGATGTTCAAGCTGGTTTTAGAAAAGGCAGAGGAACCAGAGATCAAATTGCCAATATCCGCTGGATCATGGAAAAAGCAAGAGAGTTCCAGAAAAACATCTATTTCTGCTTTATTGACTATGCCAAAGCCTTTGACTGTGTGGATCACAATAAACTGNAGAATAGTAGAATAAATACACAAAATATTTTCACCCAGATTCACCAACTGGTTATCATTTTGCAACGTTTGCTTTATTGCACTCTCTTTAAAAAATTATGTGTGTGTGTGTGTGTGTGTGTGTGTGTGTGTGTGTGTGTAATAGACAACATTTTATATAGTCAATACATATATAAATATAATACACATATATTTTTGTTGAAAATAAATTGTACTCAATATACTAAGATAAAATAGTGTCAACAATTCCATTTTAAAAGGAGTTTTTCTCCTGTTCTCAAGCCTGAGATGATACTCTCAGCCTGGAAGATGGCAGTTCTGCCTAGTGGATCCTGTTTATTTTTTATCAGTGGCAGATTGAACTTCTATTTGAAAAAAAAATGTTATTTTTCAAGGGAACATAATTCCTAAATCTTCTGAGTTTCTGTTATGGTCCTCTAGAACAGGCTGAGGGTCTCATCTCAGGCTTGAAGGGTAGAAGAAAAAGCTCCTTTTAGATGGTCTAGAAGCTAGGATTCCTGGTTTTCATCCAGGCTACCCGTGTTCAATTCCTGGGCAGGGAACTAAGATCTCTCTTCAGGACTGCTCACTGCTGTCTCCCTGAGATCAGTTTCTTTGGGGCTTCGGTTTCAGGTGGCACTAGCGGTAAAGAACCCACCTGCCAATGCAGGGGAGGTAGGAGACTCGGGTTCGATCCCTGGGTCAGAAAGATTCCCTGGAGGCAGGCATGGCAACCCACTCCAGTATTCTTGTCTGGAGAATCTCATGGACAGAGGAGCCTGGTGGGCTACAGTCTATAGGGTTGCAAAGAGTTGGACACTGAAGCCGGACTGAAGCAACTTAGCACATACGTACATCCCACAGGAAGTGTGTTATGAAATTCAGCAAAGTAATTCAAGTTATTGAGCACCTACTATGTACCAGTTACTGTTTCAGGCACTGAGGACACAGCAGTGAACAAACAAAAACCCTTGCCCTCGTTGAGCTAATTTCCTAGTAGTAAAGGTGATCTGTCCACAGTCCTGCCTGTGGTTTAGATACAGAGCCACCTGGCTGGCACTCAAATGCTTTTGTATCTCTAGGAGATTGGTACATGTGGTTAGAAGCAGAGAGATGTTAGGCATTGATATTGGTAATATTTGTATCACAAAGTCATGATGAACCTAACAAGAATAAGCTATGAGATTCTGACTAAGTGCCTTCACTCCATGGAAACTAAATTAAAATATTAGATATATCTGTGGCTTTGCTAGCTCATATTAATCTTCCAAACCAATAGAAAATGCCAAGGCCATTGTAAAAATAATAAAAATCATTGCAAATCATCACCATGTTTTTTGCCTCTACAAGTGGCAATTAATAGAACTAAAGAAAATGTCATCATTTATGAAAATGTTCAAATGTGAAATAAAAGAAGGTTTTTCTTCATTCCTTGAAAAAAGAAAAACACAAACTTTCCTATTATGTGCCTAGAACCCTACTCTTAAACTGGTTGTCACATGGCCAACAAGATCATGTCAGATCCATACTGTTTCTTCACATGCCTGAGGAAGAATAAAGAGTTGACTTGGTCAGATCAAAGTCACGCGGTATCTCATGACAAATAAAGATCTTCATTGCCTTCATGCTAAACTCAGAACTAAAGTTCAGGTCCAAAGTTTTTGAGTAAGAGTTTAGACTCATGGGACTTCTAAGTAAAAAGGTCAGCAACCAAAAGCTTCTTTTGATGGCTATAACTCTTTTTTAATGTGAAAACAAAAGTTTGGTCAATAAGGAGCTGAAGACCAGAAACTGAGAAGGAAATAATATATCAAGAGTGAAAACAAAAAAACTTAGCTATATCTAAAGATGAAAGCCCATTTTGACTTAAAATATGAAATTTACAGGACTAGAGATTATATGTGTCCTGGATTTGAGGGGGCTCATATTTCAAGATATAGGAAAAATACTTAAAAAAAAAAAAACCCTAATATTGCAACATGCACCAGCCCTATGTTTTATTCCTGGCATTACCCGAGCCTCCTCTGAGCTTCCATTTCTAAATGTTGTTGCTCAGTCGCTCTGTCATGTCAGACTCTTTGAGACCCCATGAACCACAGCATGCCAGGCTTTCCTATCCTTCACCATCTTCTGGAGTTTGCTCAAACTCACGTCCATTAAGTTGGTGATGCCATGCAACCATCTTGTCCTCTGCTATCTCCTCTGCTTACTGCCTTCAAGCTTTCCAGCATCAAGGTCTTTTCTAATGTCAGTTCTTTCACATCAGGTAGCCAAAGTAATGGAGCTTCAGCTTCAGCATCAGTCCTTCCAGTGAATATTCAGGACTGATTTCCTTTAGGACTGACTGGTTTGATCTCCTTGTAGTCCAAGGGACTCTCAAGAGTCTTCATCAACACCACAGTTCAAAAGCATCAACTTTTCAGCACTCAGCTTTCCTTATGGTCCAACTCTCACATCCGTACATGACTACTGGAAAAACCATAGCTTTGACCTGACAGACCTTTATTGGCAAAGTAATGTCTCTGCTTTTTAATAAACTGTCTAGATTGGTCATAGATAGCTTTTCTTCCAAGGAACAAGTGTCTTTTAAATTCATGGCTACAGTAACCATCTGCAGTGATTTTGGAGCCCAAGAAAATAAAGTCTGTCACTGTTTCCATTGTTTGCCCATCTATTTGCCACAAAATGATGGGATGGGGTGCCATAATCTTAGTTTTGTGAATGTTGAGTTTTAAGCTAGCTTTTTCACTCTCCTCTTTCACTTTCATCAAGAGGCTCTTTAGTTCCTCTTTGCTTCTATAAGGGTGGTGTCAACTGCATATCTGAGGTTATTGATGTTTCTCCTGGCAATCTTGATTCCAGCTTGTGTTTCATCCCACCTAGCACTTCACATGATGTACTCTGTATATAAGTTAAATAAGCAGAGTGACAATATACAGCTTTGACATACTCCTTTCCCAATTTGGAACCAGTCTGTTCTTCCATGTCCAGTTCTAATAGCTGCTTCTTGACCTGCATACAATTTTATCAGGAGGCAGGAAAGGTGGTCTGATATTCTCATTTCTTGAAGAATTTCTATGGCTTGTTGTGTATCAAAGGCTTTAGCATAGTCAGGGAAGCAGAAGTAGAGCTTTTCTGGAATTCTCTTCCTTTTTCTATGATCCAACAGATGTTGGCAATTTGATCTCTGGTTCCTCTGCCTTTTCTAAATACAGCTTGAACATCTGGCAGTTCGCATTTCACGTACTGTTGAAGCATCGCTTTGAGGCTTTTGAGCATTACTTTGCTAGAGTGTGGGCTTCCCTAGTGGCCCAGATGGTAAAGCGTCTGCTTGCAAGAGGGGAGACCTGGGTTCAATCCCTGGGTCGGGAAGGTCCCCTGGAGAAGGAAATGGCAACCCACTCCAGTACTCTTGCCTGGAAAATTCCATGGACTGAGGAGCCTGGTAGGCTACAGTCCATGGGGTTGCAAAGAGTTGGACATGACTGACTGACTTCACTTCACTTTCACTTTGTTAGCGTGTGAAACGAGTGCAATTGTGCAGTAGTTTGAACATTCTTTGGCATTGCCTTTCTTTGAGATTGGAATGAAAACTGACCTTTTCCAGTCCTGTGGCCACTGCTGAGTTTTCCAAATTTGCTGGCATATTGGGTGCCAACAGCATCACCTTTTAGGATTTGAAATAGTTCAGCTGGAATTCCATTACCTCCACTAGCTTTGTTTGTAGTGATGCCTCCTAAAGCCCACTTGATTTCGCACTCCACGATATCTGGCTCTAGGTGAGTGATCACACCATGGTTTGCTATGGCCAATGAGACGACTCTATAGATGGACATCAGATGGCCAATAACAAAATCAGATTGATAATATTCTTTGCATCCAAAGATGGAGAAGGTCTATACAGTCAGCAAAAACAAGACTGGGAGCTGACTCTGGCTCAGATCATGACTCCTTATTGCAAAATTCACATTTAAATTGAAGAAAGTAGGGAAAACCACTGGGCTTCTCTGGTGGCTTAACTGGTAAGGAATCCACCTGCAATCTGGAGACCTGCATTCAATCCCTGGGTTGGGAAGATCCCCTGGAGAAGGGCATGGCAACCTACTCTAGTATTATGGCCTGGAGAATTCCATGGACTGTTTAGTTCATGGGGTTGCAAAGAGTCAGACACGACTGAGTGACTCACTTCTAGGAAAAACGAGTAGGCCATTCAGGTATGACCTAAATCAAATCCCTTATGATTATACGGTGGAAGTGACAAATAGATTCAAAGGATTAGATCTAATAGACACAGTGTCTGAAGAACTATGGATGGAAGTTCATAACATTGTATGAATGTTTGGTGGTGATCAAAACCATCCCCAAGAAAACAGAAATGCAAAAAGTCAAAATGGCTGTCTGAGGAGGCCTTAAAGGTTGTTGAGAAAAGAAGTGAAAGGCAAAGGAGAAAAGGAAAGATATACCCATCTGAATGCAGAGTTCCAAAGAATAGAAAGTAGAGGTAAGAAAGCCTTCCTAAGTGAACAATGCAAGGAAATAGAGGAAAACAATAGAATGGGAAAGACTAGCGATCTCTTCAAGAAAATTAGAGATACCAAGGGAGTATTTCATGCAAAGATGGGCACAATAAAGAACAGAAATGGTATGGACCTAACACAGCAGAAGATATTAAGAAGAGGTGGCAGGAATACACAGAACTATACAGAAAAGATCTTAATGACCCAGATAAGTATGATGGTGTGTATGGCCAATGCATTCTCTTGGCAAAACTCTGTTAGCCTTTGCCCTGCTTTGTTTTGTACTCCAAGGCCAAATTTGCCTATCACTCCAGGTATCTCTTGACTTCCTACTTTTTCATTGTAGCCCCCTATGATGAAAAGGACATCCTTTTTTGGTGTTAGTTCTAGAAGGTCTTGTAGGTCATCAGTTCAATTCAGTTCACTTGTTCAGTCATGTCTGACTCTTTGCAACCCCATGGACCACAGCATGCCAAGCCTCCCTGTCCATCACCAACTCCCAGAATTCACCCAAACTCATGTCTATCAAGTCGGTGATGCCATTCAACCATCTCATCCCTCTGTCACCCCCTTCTCCTCCCGCCCTCAATCTTTCCCAGCATCAGGGTCTTTTCGAATGAGTCAGCTCTTCACATCAGGTGGCCAAAATATTGCGGTTTCAGTTTCAACATCAGTCCTTCCAATGAACACTCAGGACTGATCTCCTTTATGATGGACTTGTTGGACCTCCTTGCAGTCCAAAAGAGTCTTCTCCAACATGACAATTCAAAAGCATCAATTCTTCGGTGCTCAGCTCAGTAGGTCTTCATAGAACCATTCAACTTCAGCTTCTTCGGTATTAGTGGTTGGGGCATAGATTTGGATTACTGTGATATTGAATGGTTTGTCTTGGAAACAGAGATCGTTCTGTCATTTTTGAGATTGCACCCAAGTACTGCATTTCAGACTCTTTTGTTGACTATGAAGGCTACTCCATTTCTTCCATATGGATTCTTGCCCACAGTAGTAGATATAATGGCCATCTGAATTAAATTCATCTGTTCTGGTCCATTTTAGTTCACTGAATCCTAAAATGTCAATATTCACTCTTGCCATCTCCTGATTGACCACTTCCAATTTACTCTGATTCATGGACCTAACATTCTAGGTTCCTATGCAATATTTTTCTCTATAGCATCAGACTTTCTGAATTATGAAATGAAAAAGGCTGCCTCAATCTAACAATCTAGCAATTACATTTGTGAGTGGATAATATTTACCCGCTTTTCCCCATTTTGAACAAGCCATTTGCAAAATTCTTCAACAGTTGTCAGTGTTTCATAATCCTTTGGGCCCAATGTTGTTTGATATGCAGTGATGCTTTTCACAAAATACAGCCCAACAGCATCTGCATAAAAGGGAAACAATTATTTAAGGCAATATGCTAACCTTTACAAGTGTCTAATTTCAACTTTGGCTCAATCAATTAGACATTTTCATGCTTAAAGCCCAGAGCTGTCCTCTTTCCAGGACTCATAAAAGCTTCAAACAGTCTGAGATATAGTTTGATGGCATCAGATGAAATTCTAATTTTTTTTTTTGATGAAATGCATGGATTTTCTGTAGGAAAAGAAAGCTTATGTCTGAACAGTCTTAATCTAAGACCTAAAATAACCACAAATTAAACTCTCCTGTGCAATGGAAGACTATATTTTTAGTTAAAGTCTTACAGAGATTGCTGTTTATTGGGATTGCTGTTGAGTGTATGTGTGTGGAGAGAGTGGGTTTTGATTTTTAAAGAATTTTAAATTTACAGTTGTTATTGTTTAAAAATTTACTTCCAATGATGTCTTTTATTCCACACATAATAGATATTTTTGTAATCAATCTAGAAAATGCACAGAAGCAAAAAGAAAATAAAAATTATCTCCATACACCTCACTTGGGAACAAGCACTAACATTTTTTAGCCACTGTATTAAGGTGTAAGCTGTACAACACACATTTACCCACTGTAATTATACAGTCTGTAATAGTTATGAAACCATGATACATGATGTAATCACACAACATGTAGTCTTCTCAAGCTGATTCTTTCATGTAGCATGCTGTTCTGAGGTTCATCCATGTTATTGCATGAATTGGTACTTCTCTCCTTTTTCTAAATGAGTATTTTTCTATCCTATGGATATATTACATTTTGTTTACACATTCACAAGCTGACAAATATTTGTGTATGTGAATATAGTCTACTCTATTCCCCCCCATACTTATCAGTTCCAATTCCATTCCTTCCTGTGGATGACTTACCATCTGCTGTCATTTTCTTTCAGCCTGAGGGTTTCCTTTAGTGTTTCTTTTAGGGCAAGGCTGCTACCAATAAATCCTGATTTTGTTTATCAAGAAATGTCTTTATCTCACCTTCATTACTGAAGGAGAGTTTTGGGGGATGTACAATTCTTGGCTGAATTTTACTGCAGTATTTTCCGCTACCTTCTAGCCTTAATTTATCTGATAAAAAATCAACCATTAATCATATTACTGTTCTCCTGTAAATAATTGTTTTTCCATTGCTGCTTTTAAGATTTTCTCTTTCATTGTCATTCAACAATTTGACTACATGTGCAACTGTGGTTTTATTTGTGCTTACCTCACTTGGCATTGAGATTTTCAGATCTGTGGATAACATTTTTATCAAACTTGGGAACTTCGGGGCCATGATTTCTTTAGATGATTTTCTGCCTGTTCTTTCTCCTCTCCTTATGGAGCTCCCATTACATGAGTGTGTGTACCCCTGCTGTGGTCACACAGGTATCTGATGCTCTCATTTCTCCTCAGTATCTCCTATTGCTAGTCTTTTGATTGGATCATCTCTAGTGACCTGCTTTTGAGCTATCTCTATCTTTTCTGCTATCTCAAAGCTGATGTTGAGACCATTAACACATTTTTTATTGTTACTATATCTTAAAATTCCAGAAATTCCATTTTAGCTAGTTTTTTTAAACAGTTTATATTTCTCTATAAAAATATAAAGATTTCATATTTACTAGATACTTTTCATATTTTCTTTTAATTCTTTGAACTGTTTCCTTTAATTCTTTCAACATATTTATGATAGCTGCTTTGAAGTCTTTGCTAAATCCAACATCTAGCCCACTTAAGAGTCAATTTCTATTGACTGCTCTTTTTCTGAGTCATGGGCTTCTGCCTCTCTGTATTTTTTGTTGTTGTTGTTGATAACTCTACACTTTAGATAATCATAGGAGTAATCACAGATTCTGATACATCTTTGTGGGGTTCTGTTTATTAGGTAAACTATATAACCTGTCTCCCCCATGGTGTTGGGAGGCTGTCTTTGCTCTGGTGTTATCTGTGTGTGCTTGGTTTTTATTTTTGATTAATAAACCTTTTAGAGCAGTTTTACATTCACAGAAAAATTAAGTGGAAGATAGAGATTTCCAGTATAATTTTGTCTCCAAATAAACACTTATGATGGTTAATTTTATGTGTCAACTTGACGGGGCTAAGGGATCCCAGATAACCTGGTAAATAATAATTCCTAGTGTGTCTGTGAAGGTATTTCTGGAAGACACTAGCATCTAAATCAGTATACTGAGTAAAGAGTTACCCTTATTAACATGGGCTTCCCTGGTAGCTCAGCTGCTAAAGTATCCACCTGCAATACAGAAGACTCCAGTTTGACTCCTGAGTCGCGAAGATCTGCTGGAGAAGGGATAGGCTACCCACTCCAGTGTTCTTGGGCTTACCTGGTGGCTCAGCTAGTAAAGAATCCACCTGCACTGAGGGAGACCTGGGTTTGATCCCTGGGTTGGGAAGATCCCCTGGAGAAGGAAAAGGCACCCACTCCAGTATTCTGGCCTGGAGAATTCCATGGACTGTATAGTCCACGGGGTTGCAAAGAATCAGACGTGACTGAGTGACTTTCACTTTGACACCTTTACTACTATGAGTCTTCCAATCCAAGAACACAACGTGTCTCCATTTATTTAGGTCATCTGTCTTTGATCAGGATTTTGTAGTTTGCAGCACACAGATCCTGAGTATATTTTGCTAGATTTATACCTAAGTGTTTCATTTAGGAAATGGGGTTCTTGTAAAGGATATTTTTAAAAATTTTGGTTTCCAGTTGTACTTTGCTAATATAGAAATGTGTGTCGATCTTATATCCTATGACCATGCTCAGCTTAAACTCACCTGCTGGTTCTAGGAGATTTGTAAATTCCTTGGAATTGTAAATGCCTTGGTCAGTCATGCTGTCAATGAATAGAGACCATTTTATTTCTTCTAAGCTGTATGTCTTTTTCTTGCCTATTACACTGGCTAACACTTCCAGTACTATGTTGTATAAGAGTAGTGAGTGAACATCTTGCCCTTGTTCGTGATCTTAGACAAAAGCATACAGTCTTACCAATGAACGTGATGTTGGCTGTAGGCCTTTTGTACAGGCCTTTTATCAGACTGAGGAAATTCCCTTTCTATCATGAAAGGATAGTGAATCTCGTCACATGCTTTTTCGGCATCAATTGATAAGATTATGTACTTTTTTGTCTTTGGATTGTTGATACAGTCAGTCAGTTCAGTTGTGTCTTACTCTGCAACCGCATGGACTGCAGCACTCCAGGCTTCCCTGTCCATCACCAACTCCCAGAGCTTGCCCAAAATCGAGTTGGTGATGCCATCCAACCATCTTATCCTCTGTTGTCCCCTTCTCCTCCTGCCTTCAATCTTTCCCAGCATCAGGGTGTTTCCCAGTGAATCAGTTCTCCACATCAAGTGGCCAAAGTACTGGAGCTTCAGCTTCAGCATCAGTCCTTCCAATGAATATTCAGGACTTATTTCTTTTAGGATTTAGTTCATATGGTAGAATATATTGATTCAGGTTTGAATACCGAACCAGCCTAACATTCTCAAAGGAAAAAACCTCACTTGATCATTGTGTATTATTTTTTATATACTGCTATACATTTTGTTGTTTTTGTTGTTTACATCTATGTGGATGAAAGGTATTGGTCTATTATTATTTTTGTTATTTTGGTTTTGTTTTTTCTTCTAATGTCTTTGTCTGATTTTGGTATCAGGGAGATGCTCGCCTCACAAAATGAGTTGGGCAGTATTTCTTCTTTTTTAACTTTCTGGAGAAGATTATATAGGATGGGTGCTATTTCTTCTTCAGATGTTAAGTAAAATTACCCAGTGAAATCATCTGTGCTTGGAGCTTTCTTTCTTAGAAAGTTAACTACAAATTCTTAAAAACAAAACAAAACAAAACTAGGGCCTATTTGGATTATTTATTCATCTTGGTTGAGTTTTTTACTTACGGTTTTTCATGACAGGCACAAGTCTTAGATCTTTTTATAATTAAAGTTATCTGTCTCTTCTTTTCAGGTATATCTTTGCATGCTCAGAGAATTTTTCTTTTCTCCAATTTTTAATTTTAGTACATTTTATTCTAGTATTGAATTTTCTTCTGGCTAATTTATATCTTTCAGTTCTGATGTAAAAAATATTAATCCATCTGGAATTTAGAGGATGCTATGAGTTGAAGATTTTCTTGAGTCAAAAATTAGTATGTAAGGAAAGAATAAGACAGTCTTGGAATCTCCCAACTCTATAATCACAGACTTTTTCTCATTAAAAACAAATTTTACATATTCACAAACAGATTAAATTTCTTAATAACCATGAAGACTGTTTTTTAAAAATCAAATATATATATGGAACACAAATGCTGTGAGTATACACAATGACATTTTTAAAAGGAGGAAGATAATTAGCTAGAAAACACAGAATAAGAATATTCAATGAACATTCATGCTAAAGAAACCAATGTTCAAAATATCCAAATAACTTCTGAAACTAAAAAAAAAAGTTGATATAATAACATAGGGAAATACAAGAATAGAAAATAATATCATCTCCCCTCATCAGACACACATACACACACTCTTCCTTTCTCTTTCATATATATATATATATAACTGGCAAATAATGTCCGCCAAAATGGATTATTAAGTATAGAAAAGATTATTTTAAAAAATATATTATTTTAAAAAATATATTATTTTTAAAAGCACAGCATTTAAAAAAGATTTAAATTATATTTTTTATAAATTTCTCAATTTCCTCCTGATAAACCACTGAATCCATTAGTGTCCACTAATTGGATCAAGCCAGGTGAGCATGGGACTGTCCTTCCTTACCAGTTCCTCCAAGTCTCTCTCAAAGCTACCCACAATGAAAAGGATGGCACTGCCTGAGAAGAACCGTTGCTGAAGGATGGGTTCATGACTCAGCTTTCCTCTAGAACCTCCAGTACCTCACTTCTGAATAGAGGTTGAGAAAATTCTAGCTGCTACAAACTTTCTTGCTAAGAGTCAAGGAGGGTGAGAGTGGAGGAGGATGAGGAGAGCAGCCAGTGTTTCTCTTTTATCACTGGATTTCCTAATTAACTGACAGATCTCAGGCCGTGTTCGTTGAATGTAGGATTCTCTGCTCTTTATGCAGGTAAATCCTGGTGAGATTCTTTTTTCTTCTTCTTTTAAATTTAAATTTATTTATTTTAACTGGAGGCTAATTACTTTACAATATTGTATTGGTTTTGCTCTGGTGAGATTCTAAGGGAATAAAGGAAATAGAAATCAGATGATCTTACTGGTTTTGATGTTCCAGCTAATTTGGGGAGATATTATTGTGTCTAACTCCATGTGTAGATGACTCTACAAAATGGTATCTAGTCTTATCTTTCTATCACAGACATGAAAAGCTACTTAGCATCTGTCCATATTGATAGATACACCTATTCCATTTGGCAGTGTGCATCTCTCCTATGAGTGGGAAATGATACTATCTGCAAAATTACCTCTTCTACCTACCCTTGTGATGGACCTCTCCAGACATGGCATAAGCCTTGGCTAGTAATGCGTTCGCCTCTGCAGCTTGGGGGCTGACTTCAGTGTACAGAGAGACACAGATAGAATGGGCCTAGAAAACAGAAAATCATGAGAAGGATAAGTACCCAAATGGCAGTGTTTCACTGTGGATTTTATAGTAGCTCCCACAGAAGTGCTGGTTGATTGACAGCTGATGTTTATTTAATCATGGAGTTACCTACCTGAGAGAGGAGTCTGAGTCCCAGATCTGCTACTTCCTCTCTGTGATTCTTAAGCAAGTAATTTTACCTTCATATGTAGAAAGAATATACATTTTCCAGTGATTAGGATTTGAAAGTGAAAGTCGCTCAGCTGTGTCTGACTCTTTGTGACCCCATGGACTAACAGTCCATAGAATTCTCCAGGCCAGAATACTGGAGTGGGTAGCCTTTCCCTTCTCCGGGGGATCTTCTTAACCCAAGGACTGAACCCAGGTCTCCGGCATTGCAGGCAGATTCTTTACCAGCTGAGTCACAAGGGACACCCTGATTAGGGTTTGGGAAAGGTTAATGAGAAGATGCGTGCAAAGCACAGGACACAGCACCCTTCACATGGCAGGTTCTCAAAAAATTATTACTTTTTATTATGTTTCATCACAAATGCAAAATTATAGCTTTAGCTCAACCTCTCAAGTTCAGTATCACACACACAAAAAAAGTCTAGTAAAGCGTGAATCCTAGAGCCCAACTGCCTGGGTTCCCATCTTAGCTCAGCCATTTACTATAACAAGGCAAATCACTATAATTTCTTTGAATATAAAACAGGGGTGACAAAAATTGTATTTGTCACAAACAGTTGTAAAGACTAAATAAATATGTATATAGTGTTTGCTGCTCCTACTGCTAAGTCGCTTCAGTCATGTCCGACTCTGTGTGACCCCATAGACGGCAGCCCACCAGGCTCCCCCATCCCTGGGATTCTCCAAGCAAGAACACTGGAGTGGGTTGCGATTTCCTCCTCCAATGCATGGAAGTGAAAGGTGAAAGGGAAGTCGATCAGTCATGTCCGACTCTTAGTGACCCCATGGACCGCAGCCTACCAGGCTCCTCTGTCCATGGAATTTTCTAGGCAAGAGTACTGGAGTGGGGTGCCATCGTATCACTAAACATTGTAAGCATTAGAGAAATATAGCTTTTATTATCTGGACTAAAGTGGAAGAAGTAACACTTTGGAAAAGAAAGAAGACAGAAAGTATCCAGTTCACTACCCACCAGCAATGAAACAGCCATCTGTACTTCATATTTCCATAGGCCAAACAGCATGAGGTATTTCAAGGAGCTCCAGACAACACTTCGGAGAAGGCAATGGCATCCCATTCCAGTACTCTTGCCTGGAAACTCCCATGGATGGAGGAGCCTGGTGGGCTGCAGTCCATGGGGTCGCTGAGTCAGACACGACTGAGCGACTTCACTTTCATTTTTCACTTTCATGCATTGGAGAAGGAAATGGCAACCCACTCCAGTATTCTTGCCTGGAGAATCTCAGGGATGACGGAGCCCAATGGGCTGCCGTCTGTTGGGTCGCACAGAGTCAGACACGACTGAAGTGACTTAGCAGCAGCAGCAGCAGCAGCAGCAGACAACACTTAAGACAACATTTTAGAGCTAAGACCCAGTGCAGAGTTGTTATTCGTAAAGGCTGTGGGGTCCAATCTTCTGAGTTCAAATCCATGCCCACCCACCCCCGCAACCTGTTAGCTACACAATTTCCAGTGAATTAGCTACAGTTCTTTGCTATTCAGTTTCCTCATGCTTGCTGCTGCTGCTGCTGCTAAGTCGCTTCAGTCATGTCTGACTCTGTGAGACCCCATAGACGGCAGCCCACCAGGCTCCCCCGTCCCTGGGATTCTCCAGGCAAGAACACTGGACTGGGTTGCCATTTCCTTCTCCAATGCATGGAAGTGAAAAGTGAAAGGGAAGTCGCTCAGTTGTGTCCAATTCTCAGCGACCCCATGGACTGCAGCCCAGCAGACTCCTCCGTCCATGGGATTTTCCAGGCAAGAGTACTGGAGTGGGGTGCCATTGCCTTCTCCTCCTCATGCATAGAATAAGATAAAAAATAAATAATGGTGCTTACTTCATATGCTTATTTCATGAAATAAATGAACTAATATAGCCTCATGCGCACATGGTAAAAGCATTCCATACATTTGAACTATTATTTTTGTTGTGGTTGGGAAACCCTGATTATGTACTGTTTTATTCATTCTAAACTGGACTGCTGCTTTAAGGGAGTCTCAGACACACCGGCCAGGCTTTCTCCATAAATAGTGGATTCCCTGCCTTCCGGGCAGCATTCCCAAACATCTCTCCATTGTGATGTCAATAACCTGGGATTTCTGGATTGCAGGCAAATGCCTTTTCTTCAGTACCAGACTGCTGTCACATGCACTGTTCGAGGGCAGTGCACTTTTTTTTGCAAAATAGGAAATCCAGTACTGTGATCTGATCTCAGTCATGGGAGATACCTGAAGCCAGGCACGGTTCTCCACTGAGGAGAGAAAAGGTGAATTTAACCAGCAGTTTCAAAGAAAGTTTTAAGTACCTGATACATAAAGTGCCCTACACTGTTTAAATTATGATAGATTCAACATTATGTTTCGTTTTCTCCTCGCCATCTGTCAAATTAGTTACCTCCAAGCAAAACACCATCTTGGTGGTTTAACCTTAGATTTAAAATTCAACCCGCTGGACTAGTTTATAGGACAAATGAGAGCATTACACCAAAATATTACAAATTTTCATTTTAGAAGCCCTTTGCAGTTGTTAAAAATGTGAACTCAGTTGCCCCTCTGGCTTTTTCCCTCAGCTCCCTCTTCCTGGCACAGACAGAGGTAAGGGAAGCCAGGAGGGGAAATGCTGTGTTAAATCAGGTCACACAGCAGACAGGCCCACCATGAGCCTGTGTTCCCTGTCCAGAGTTTGAGGAAGGTCTCTTGTGTGGATCTGGAGAAAAATCGATCCCATCCCGTTCTTCCCTTCTCGGAACCAGGCCTGCGGCCAAACAAAGCCTCCTGGCCTGGACTTCAGCCAACCTACCTACCTGGTGCAAGTACTGGATGGCTTGCTCGTGGTTTCTCCTCAGCTGCTCGATCTGAGCAATTTCCTGGTAAAGACTGACCAGATCTGACGTATTGTCACCCTTATTGGCAATAACATTGTCAACTGCTTTTTCAAAGTATACCAGCGCAAGGTTTAACCTGCAGTTGGCCAAGGAGGCTCTGGAAGAAAAGGGACAAGGGTGGAAAGTCAGAGAGAGGTGACTTGCTCTGCAGACACAGAAGGAACTTTCTAAGAACCAAACAATTTGGCCTTAACAGGCTGATCATCTGTGTGGGTGGCTCAAAGTCCAGCCTTGCCGTAAACACACTCCTATTAACCAGCATTTTACCCACCAGATTTCATTGACTACCATTTCATCAAACCCATTAGTATATCACAATAGGCTAATTTTATAAAAAAGCATATGGAAAAAATGGCGTCCTGCAGTTCATAAGATGGGATAATTTACCCCATAACAAAGACTTTCTAAAATGAAAATAAAATTTTATTATATCTGATTCCTTCTCTTTTAGGCTAAAGCAGGGGTTTTCCTCTGTTTTGTCTGATCTAGTTTAGTTTATTATTCCTCAGTTAAAAATAAGACAGGATAGAGAAAACAATGTAAGTATCTCCCCACCAAAAGGGGGATAATTAAATAAATCATGGCACATCACACAATAAAATACTTAAGACGTGAAAAATTTTAAATGTGCTAAGTTCAAAAAAGTTAGAAAACTGTACTTAAAAGATGATCCTGACGTGTATACATGTAAAGCATTCAGAACAGTGTCGAGAATGTAGTTATACTTTTGTAAACATTCCAACACTTAGAAGAGTGCATGCACAAAACAGGTCAACTGTGTGGAGTGGATGAATGAAATATACACTCAGAGTTATTCTGAAAGAGGAACAAGGCTATCTTTCACATAAGTACAAAAATCTAAGTCACTGCCCCCGGTGTCAGCAGGAGACAATCACTGGACTCTCACTTATGGGCCTGCAGACTTAAGAATTGTTTCTGATTCAACTCTGCACATGCCAACATCTCCCGCCATTTCCCATTTGACTACTAGATTCATAGCTGTTTAGAGGAAGCAAGTATGACTCATGCAATTCACTTACTTACCATTCCATCATCTACCCTACCATGCCAAGTGCTTACAGTTCTGGAAACGGACTGTTTTCAAGGATGTGAAGATATTTGAAAAATCTGCTGCTGCTGCTGCTGCTAAGTCACCTCAGTCGTGTCCGACTCTGTGCGACCCCACAGACGGCAACCCATTGGGCTCCGTCATCCCTGGGATTCTCCAGGCAAGAACACAGGAGTGGGTTGCCATTTCCTTCTCCAATGCATGAAAGTGAAAAGTGAAAGTGAAGTCGCTCAGTCGTGTCTGACTCAGCGACCCCATGGACTGCAGCCTACCAGGCTCCTCCATCCATGGGAGTTTCCAGGCAAGAGTACTGGAGTGGGATGCCATTGCCTTCTCCGTTTGAAAAATCTAGGGAACAGTAAACCTTTTATTATTCTTTTTTTTCCTTTGATACTCTGATAGGCCCCTTCTCATATCTAAATATTCTGATTCTCAGAGGATCCCTAACTGTAAAACAGTTAAGTCTCATTCTGGCTTGAACAAATTCCATGAACTTTGTTTCCATATGGAATACAACTTTCCTTAAAAATGCATGTGCTATGAATAACTCAAGGACCTTCAATATATTGTTCTCATTAAGTGTTTTTTCTTTATCATTTAAGTTGTCATATTTAATGACAAACTGAAAGTGAAAGTCGCTCAGTTGTGTCTGACTCTTTGTGACCCCATGAACAATACAGTCCATCGAATTCTCCAGACCAGAATACTGGAGTGGATAGCTTTTCCCTTCTCCAGGGGATCTCCCCAACCTAGGAATCGAACTGGGGTCTCCTGCATTGCAGATGAATTCTTTACCAACTGAACTATGAGGGAAGACCACTTAATGACAAAACTAGGTGGCAATTCAGAAAAAAAAAATAAAAGTAATTTTAGAGTAAGTAGGAAAGGCAGCACAAGGAAGGGCTAAGAGTCCGTAAGTTCAGACCAAGTTCCAATCCAATACTTAAAGCTTATCTCCTTGGATGGTTTCTTTATCTTCAGCTCAGTCTCTTTGCCCTCTTTCTAATGAGATAAGTAATTGCACCAGCTATCTCAAGGGTGGCTATGAGAATTAAATGGGAAGAAGCACAGAAAACTTAGAACATGGTGTACGCATTTGGTAAACATGAGCTTTACTATTATTTGAGTCTCTGGTTCTTTTGCTGTAAATATTTTTTTCCCCTTATATACCGAGTACAGGACAATCATGTAACTCCGGGCTTTAGTCATAAAAATGAATATCCATTGGAAGGACTGATGCTGAAGCTAAAGCTCCATTACTTTGGCTGCCTGATGTGAAGATCTGACTCATTGAAAAAGACCCTGATGCTGGGAAAGACCGAAGGCAGGAGGAGAAGGGGGTGACAGGGGATGAGATGGTTGGATGGCATCCCCAGTTTGATGGACATGAATTTGAGCAAACTCCAGGAGATAGTGAAGGAGGAGCCTGGTGTGTTGCAGTCCACGGGGCTGCAAAGAGTCGGACAGGGCTTAGTGACTGCACAAAAACAAAGTCATAAAAATCCAAGCTTCTGTAAACCCAGATCTCACCTGCCCAAAGCGATTGTTAGATCTTTCTCTGAGACCTGTAATCCACAAGTGCCTCCCTTATACAATTCTCTCAGCTCCTTCATGTTTCTCTCTGACTTCTGCAGGTTGAAATACGCCTCTCTGCCAGTGAAACAGTCAAGGAAAGTGCCAGGTACACAGACGCCCCCACTGGCCAGGGCAGAGTTGGTGAACAAACAAAAGGGGCCCTTGGGAAAATGAAACAGTATCTGGGAACACACACTTTCCTCTATTTTTCATCTGTACGTGTTGTCGAGAAGGGAGGAT
Source organism: Neotragus pygmaeus (assembly GCA_006410875.1). Taxonomy (NCBI): domain Eukaryota; kingdom Metazoa; phylum Chordata; class Mammalia; order Artiodactyla; family Bovidae; genus Neotragus; species Neotragus pygmaeus. The sequence goes on from SJYV01001915.1 coordinate 681,618, forward strand.
TCTTCAGAAAAGGAACGGGGCCCTGGGTGTCTTGTGGTGTTGCAGGAGTCCAGGGCTAGGATGGGTGGCAAGCACTGGGAGTGAACGGAAACCATGAATTACACGGGATTTCCTTAGAGGCATCGACTGCGTGACAATTATTCATTTTTTCCCAAGTTAGTTTCTGTGAATGGCAAAAGAGAGGAACCAGTTTTGCTGAAAGGGACTTTCTGGGTCATTTAGAAAGTCCAAGCAGAGCAGCTTTTTGGCGAGAGGCAAACAGCAGGAAAGAAAATCCCCTTAATTTCCAATATCCTTCTATTTCCCGCATTCTCAATAGCCCTCTGGCAAATGGCATAAGAGAGGAAGGAAATGTATCAGATTTTGCAAGCTGAGTATATCAGGACCAAAAATGTGGAGGGGGGATGTGTAGAGAAGAGCTCAGAGAGGGTTTATGATTATTCATGAACATAAAAGACCCCTTAGTTTTCAAGCAGAGATAGTACCCACAGGCTGTCAAAATCACAAGCTTTTGGAGGAGAGGCATTTTTAACCGTTCTCGCTTGAGGAAAACTATTTCTTTGGTCTATTTTGCTTGGCCTTCAGCTTCATGGGCAGTGTTCTCAACAGCATTTTAGAAAAACTAAAACCATCAAGTGTACATTAAATCAGAGGTTTTTGGCTGCGTGTTACAAGTAACCTGGGGCTTTTAAAAAATCTCAGGGAACAGATGCGCCCGGGGCCTACTAAATCAAACTCTCGGGGGTGGGACCCAAATAGCAATCATTCTTTTTGTTTTGTTTTGTTTTGCAATCATTCTTAAATCTCCCCAGGGCACGAGGATGTGCAGCCTACTCTGACAAACAGTGCTTCAAATTACCATCCATCCTCCGTCTTCCTACATGGCCACTGCCATTATCACCCACCTCCTTACTGCTAACATTAGCCTGTCTTGAGGGCTCAACAAAGCACAAGACAGGCTCCCAAAACTTTCAGGGGTCCAGGAGGTGTGTCCCCAGTGAGAACCCTCCCATGGCTCAACTCAGAGCTCATGTGAATAGACACAGGAGGAACATTTGTACTTTCTAGACGGACTTTCCTAGTGCAGGCTCATGGAGGGCCTGGACGTCAGAACGGAGCTACGAGGCCTCGGTTCCACCTCCCACCCTGTGTGAGATGACTCCTCTGGCGTGGATGGCCCCCGGCCCTGATCCCCAGATCCCGCTGGGAAGGAAAGGATATTGGTTTTGCAGGAGGCAGACCACCCCCAGAGTGTAGTAGAGCATGACCAGGGTCTCCAGAATTTGCTCTTCCTCCTTGTCTGAGGTTGTGGTTCCTTTCCAGGTCAGCAAGACGTTCTTGGCGGATTCCGCATGTTTCTTGGCCTGAGCTGGAAGGCCTGGGGGAGTTGGAGGGTGAAGGGCAAGAAGGAAAACATTAAGAAGGCACGTTTCAGTCAAAGACACTCCTGGGAGGGGCTAAGGTGGGCAGTGTGGTTGTCAGTATGGTCTTTAGTACTGGTTCCCCAAACTGCAGTGCATTAGAATCATTGGAATGCTTGTAAAGAATAAGGTTCCTGGCCACCCCCTCCCTAGACCTGTTGAGTTGGGATCCCTTGAGGAAGGGGGTCCAGGACTCTATATTTGAAATTAACTGCACAAGTGTTTCTTACGCAGTCACCCTGACATTCATCGACAGACTCTATTTGGACATCACTGATGGAGTGATGGAGACGGCAAAGGAAGCCGAGGATCCCGATCTCAATCTCCTGCTAATGCCGTGTGACCTTTTCAACCCACAGAGCTTCTCCATCCCCCAAATGTAAAATGACAACAAAATTACAGCAGTTGCCCTTTTACCAACACATGGAGACAGTCCAGAAATGAACTGAGTTATGCCACAGAGTGCATGCTTTGAGCTTGCTGGAAAAGGGATTCTATAAAGACAGGGGCTTATGAATACAATTACTTCCATCTGGGGATTTTTTTTCAATCCGAGATGAAGTTGTTGATACTAATTGGTCTCACACACAGACACACACACACACACACACACAGAGTATCTGATTTCTAATGCAGTGAGGCCCCTCTCTAGAGAAAGAAGACAAAAGGGATGCCAACACCCACAAGACAGAACATGGGGCGTGTTTCCCCTTGTTTTCTAACTAAAGGCTGGTGTTCCTGAGCCACGTATTTGAACTGGAATTAGTCCAGTTAACAGAGGGAGACTTGGGAGTGTTCAGGTTACAGAACAATTTTCTCATCTTCCACACCAGCTCATGTCCAGTGATCTCTGATGGATAAGGGGAATCCTGGAGAAAAGAGAAAGGCCAGCAGAGAACACAGAAAGCTTCTCCTCTGCTCTCCTGAGGACCACTCATGGCTGACACAGCTGTCCTCCCCCACAGACCTGAGGTCTAGGAAACATATTCACCCTGCCACAGAAGGAGACCCACTGTGCTTTTGACTTGCCCCTCCCACCCCAGCCCCCAGTTTACTCTCCCTCTGGCCCACGGGGGGCTTCCCTGATAGCTCAGCTGGTAAAGAATCCGCCTCCAATGCAGGAGACCTGGGTTCTGTCCCTGGGTCGGGAAGATTCCCCTGGAGGAGGACAAGGCAATGTACTCCAGTACTTGGAGAATCTTCCTTGGAGAATCTCCATGGACAGAGGAGCCTGGAGGGCTACAGTTCATGGTGTTGCAAAGAGTTGGACATGACTGAGTGACTAAACACAGCACACAGCACTGGCCTTTGGAGCTGCTTTCACGGCACAGTGTAGTCAGTGGCATTAGAGATGATTAAAAGGACTTGCTTTTAAAGCGTAAAGCCCTCATATGTTCCAAATGTGCAGGTCCTCCTTAATGAATTGCAATAGTGAGAACACAGTTTCTCTGAAAGACCTAAAAGTGACCCAGAAGCCAAGAGGTCTTTGTTAGAATACTCAGAAATGCCCTTTCTGTAGGTCTCAATGGAAGACAAAAATGGACTCTGTCGCCAAAGAAAGGGCTACATCTCAAGTTACCAGATGACAGGGTCCTCAAATTGCATCGAAAGCGTCTGTTACAGTGCAGAGTCCTGGGCCTCCAGTAGTTATGGTTCGCAAGTTCTAAGGGGAGAACCAAGGGTTCAGATTTATAACAGCTATCTTAGGTGATACTAATATAGGCTGTCTGAGGACCACACTTAGAGAAATAGTGAGTTAGAAAAGTCTTTATGCAGGAAGTGGGACTCTTCTCCTGCCTAAAGAGTAGGTAGGTTCTGACTGATGGAGAAGAATGAGAAATGGTTTCCACTAGGAGGAAACAGCCTGAGGCCATGAAGACAGAACATGTGTGTGTGTGTCTGTGTGTGTGTGTGGGTGTGCACACATGTGCTGGAATATTAGGGAAGGCTGTGAGAAGACCAATCTGACTAACTGCTAAGTCACTTCAGTTGTGTCTGACTCTGTGCGACCCCACAGACAGCAGCCCACCAGGCTCCCCCGTCCCTGGGATTCTCCAGGCAAGAACACTGGAGTGGACTGCCATTTCCTTCTCCAATTCATGAAAGTGGAAAGCGAAAGTGAAGTCACTCAGTCGAGTACAACTCTTAGCGACCCCATGGACTGCAGCCCACCAGGCTCCTCCGTTCATGGGATTTTCTAGGCAAAAGTACTGGAGTGGGGTGCCATTGCCTTCTCCAAGTCTGACTAAAGGGAGGTTTAAATTGAAAGACACGGAAGATATGAATCGAGGGGAAAATGGAGTCTTAGATGCCAAGATGAGGAGGCTGGACTTGATCTGCAGGGTAACAGGGAGTCTTTACAGGTCCTGAGTAGGTAGCAGCAACAGAAAACTCTGCCAGGGAATCAGATCAAGACAACGAACTAGGAAAGTGAGAGTCTTTTTATCAAATAGGTTACTTTCCATGACCAGCTGGGCCCTTGGGAGTGTGTAAGGAGAGCAGGAACCACATTTAGGTGCTTCCCGGGGTGTAGAGGAAGGAGAAAAGCGAAACTGGATGAGCCACTGAAAACCACTCCCAGATCAGCACAACGCTGCTCCTGGGCTCCTAAATGAGAAACAAATTCTAAAGTCGTTCTGAGGCTTTGCAAGTCTCCCCCTCAGCCCCACACCCCAGCCCTGGGGGCCCAGCGCTACTTGTGAAATCCCCAAAAGGAACACTTCCTCTAAACGCATCAGCTAGTTAATTAGTTTCTTGTCTCCCCTTCATTGCATTGTGGTCCTTCTGATGAAAAATCAGAGCTCGTGACCAGTGGGCCTTAAGTAAATTGAACTGAACAGCTCATTAAACTTGAAAGTTCAGCCCTAAAGAAAAATGACTCCTTTACCCTTCCCAGAATGCATTCTGGTCTCCAAAGTGGGATGTGTATCCCCCTCTGGGTATGCAAGATGCCATTAGGGTGTGTGGGAGGGGATAAAAACTTCTTAAAAAAAAAAAAAAGTATTTGTTGTTTTCCATTTTAATGAATATTTATAATATTATGTAATATTTAATATCATTGTACGTAGTTTATAATAAATACATATTTATGGAGAGCGCAGAAAACTTTTTTAGTGCTAAGGAAGCTAATTCTCAAGAGCTTAGAGACCATAGCTTCAGACAAATGTTTTCTAAAGTTTCCAAGTATGAAAAAAGTCCTTTTTCTGTTTTTTAAAAAAATCTCACTCTGGGACTTCCCTGGTGGTCTAGCAGTTAAGAATCCACCTTGCAATGCAGGGGACATGGGTTCAATCCCTGGTCAGGAAACTTAGATCCCACATGCTTTGGATCAACTAAGACCACACAATGCAACTACTAGAGCCCAGCGCCATGACTAGAGAATCCTTGAACAACAATGAAAGATCCTGCATGATGCAACAAAGATCCCATGTGCCATGGCTAAGACATAATGCAGTGAAATAAATAAAATAAAAAATTTAAATGTCACTCTGTGATAATATTTTTATAACATTCCCTACATGAGAAAATTCAGGATGATAAAAAATATGATGAATCAGAATCTAATGTTTTAAAAAGAATTTGCTTTTTAGTAATTATAAGAACACCCTCTTTTGTGGAAAAATAGCATCTGCATATATGTGTACATGTAAGATTCATTTCCTTTCTCTCCAGAGGACACTCACAGATCAGTCACCTTGTTCCCTAACTCGGAGTCCCACCTTCCCAGTTCCAATGTCTGCTCCGAGACCAAGTCAGTTTCCTTTACTTGCTTTCCCAAGCCAAGGACACCAGCCTTCTCCCTGCACCAGGAATGCAGCAACTACAGAAGTGAAAATCAGGGCAGCAGCGGGACCTGCTTCTGAAGCCTGAGACTCAGAAATCACAAGCACATACTGATAAACTGGAAAAGGGGTCTGGAGATTGTTCACCCAATGTATCAATCATTTCTCTTTAATTTGGGATAAGATTCCATTGCTGATGTCTGTTACTCTGACTCAGGCCACAGACAATCTGCTCAGAGCTCCTCAGCCTTTGTCACCCTAGAACACCACCTATATTTAGGAAGTTCTCACAGTAGTGATTAAGAGAGCAGGGTCTAGGGCCAGGCTTCCAAATACAGAAGTTGGCTTAGCCACTACCTGAATGAATTACTTAATCTACCTGTACTTTAGTCTAGTCATTTATAAGACAGCAATGAAAATACCTCCTAACTTGTATGGCTGTTGCAAGGATTATTTTAATTCATGAAAAAGGGCTAAGCAGTGCCTGGCACACTGGTGGGAAACGAGTTTAAATAAATATTAGCCATTATTATCATTACTACCAGGGTCTGTACCTCTTAAGCAATTTATTATACTTGTCCTTACATACTCTGGACATTCTTCATAAAGCTGCTTACAGCATCTCTATAAAAGACTGCCTTCTCAAATGCACACTCACTTTAGATAGGTACCAGGCTTCCTGAAGGTCTGATCACCTGGGGTTTTTTATTATTCCTTTTTGTTCCTGTACTAGCTTTTTTTTTTTTTTTTTT
>SJYV01001915.1:688307-731561 GCA_006410875.1 Neotragus pygmaeus
CGGCAAAGGAAGCCGAGGATCCCGATCTCAATCTCCTGCTAATGCCGTGTGACCTTTTCAACCCACAGAGCTTCTCCATCCCCCAAATGTAAAATGACAACAAAATTACAGCAGTTGCCCTTTTACCAACACATGGAGACAGTCCAGAAATGAACTGAGTTATGCCACAGAGTGCATGCTTTGAGCTTGCTGGAAAAGGGATTCTATAAAGACAGGGGCTTATGAATACAATTACTTCCATCTGGGGATTTTTTTTCAATCCGAGATGAAGTTGTTGATACTAATTGGTCTCACACACAGACACACACACACACACACACACAGAGTATCTGATGTCTAATGCAGTGAGGCCCCTCTCTAGAGAAAGAAGACAAAAGGGATGCCAACACCCACAAGACAGAACATGGGGCGTGTTTCCCCTTGTTTTCTAACTAAAGGCTGGTGTTCCTGAGCCACGTATTTGAACTGGAATTAGTCCAGTTAACAGAGGGAGACTTGGGAGTGTTCAGGTTACAGAACAATTTTCTCATCTTCCACACCAGCTCATGTCCAGTGATCTCTGATGGATAAGGGGAATCCTGGAGAAAAGAGAAAGGCCAGCAGAGAACACAGAAAGCTTCTCCTCTGCTCTCCTGAGGACCACTCATGGCTGACACAGCTGTCCTCCCCCACAGACCTGAGGTCTAGGAAACATATTCACCCTGCCACAGAAGGAGACCCACTGTGCTTTTGACTTGCCCCTCCCACCCCAGCCCCCAGTTTACTCTCCCTCTGGCCCACGGGGGGCTTCCCTGATAGCTCAGCTGGTAAAGAATCCGCCTCCAATGCAGGAGACCTGGGTTCTGTCCCTGGGTCGGGAAGATTCCCCTGGAGGAGGACAAGGCAATGTACTCCAGTACTTGGAGAATCTTCCTTGGAGAATCTCCATGGACAGAGGAGCCTGGAGGGCTACAGTTCATGGTGTTGCAAAGAGTTGGACATGACTGAGTGACTAAACACAGCACACAGCACTGGCCTTTGGAGCTGCTTTCACGGCACAGTGTAGTCAGTGGCATTAGAGATGATTAAAAGGACTTGCTTTTAAAGCGTAAAGCCCTCATATGTTCCAAATGTGCAGGTCCTCCTTAATGAATTGCAATAGTGAGAACACAGTTTCTCTGAAAGACCTAAAAGTGACCCAGAAGCCAAGAGGTCTTTGTTAGAATACTCAGAAATGCCCTTTCTGTAGGTCTCAATGGAAGACAAAAATGGACTCTGTCGCCAAAGAAAGGGCTACATCTCAAGTTACCAGATGACAGGGTCCTCAAATTGCATCGAAAGCGTCTGTTACAGTGCAGAGTCCTGGGCCTCCAGTAGTTATGGTTCGCAAGTTCTAAGGGGAGAACCAAGGGTTCAGATTTATAACAGCTATCTTAGGTGATACTAATATAGGCTGTCTGAGGACCACACTTAGAGAAATAGTGAGTTAGAAAAGTCTTTATGCAGGAAGTGGGACTCTTCTCCTGCCTAAAGAGTAGGTAGGTTCTGACTGATGGAGAAGAATGAGAAATGGTTTCCACTAGGAGGAAACAGCCTGAGGCCATGAAGACAGAACATGTGTGTGTGTGTCTGTGTGTGTGTGTGGGTGTGCACACATGTGCTGGAATATTAGGGAAGGCTGTGAGAAGACCAATCTGACTAACTGCTAAGTCACTTCAGTTGTGTCTGACTCTGTGCGACCCCACAGACAGCAGCCCACCAGGCTCCCCCGTCCCTGGGATTCTCCAGGCAAGAACACTGGAGTGGACTGCCATTTCCTTCTCCAATTCATGAAAGTGGAAAGCGAAAGTGAAGTCACTCAGTCGAGTACAACTCTTAGCGACCCCATGGACTGCAGCCCACCAGGCTCCTCCGTTCATGGGATTTTCTAGGCAAAAGTACTGGAGTGGGGTGCCATTGCCTTCTCCAAGTCTGACTAAAGGGAGGTTTAAATTGAAAGACACGGAAGATATGAATCGAGGGGAAAATGGAGTCTTAGATGCCAAGATGAGGAGGCTGGACTTGATCTGCAGGGTAACAGGGAGTCTTTACAGGTCCTGAGTAGGTAGCAGCAACAGAAAACTCTGCCAGGGAATCAGATCAAGACAACGAACTAGGAAAGTGAGAGTCTTTTTATCAAATAGGTTACTTTCCATGACCAGCTGGGCCCTTGGGAGTGTGTAAGGAGAGCAGGAACCACATTTAGGTGCTTCCCGGGGTGTAGAGGAAGGAGAAAAGCGAAACTGGATGAGCCACTGAAAACCACTCCCAGATCAGCACAACGCTGCTCCTGGGCTCCTAAATGAGAAACAAATTCTAAAGTCGTTCTGAGGCTTTGCAAGTCTCCCCCTCAGCCCCACACCCCAGCCCTGGGGGCCCAGCGCTACTTGTGAAATCCCCAAAAGGAACACTTCCTCTAAACGCATCAGCTAGTTAATTAGTTTCTTGTCTCCCCTTCATTGCATTGTGGTCCTTCTGATGAAAAATCAGAGCTCGTGACCAGTGGGCCTTAAGTAAATTGAACTGAACAGCTCATTAAACTTGAAAGTTCAGCCCTAAAGAAAAATGACTCCTTTACCCTTCCCAGAATGCATTCTGGTCTCCAAAGTGGGATGTGTATCCCCCTCTGGGTATGCAAGATGCCATTAGGGTGTGTGGGAGGGGATAAAAACTTCTTAAAAAAAAAAAAAAGTATTTGTTGTTTTCCATTTTAATGAATATTTATAATATTATGTAATATTTAATATCATTGTACGTAGTTTATAATAAATACATATTTATGGAGAGCGCAGAAAACTTTTTTAGTGCTAAGGAAGCTAATTCTCAAGAGCTTAGAGACCATAGCTTCAGACAAATGTTTTCTAAAGTTTCCAAGTATGAAAAAAGTCCTTTTTCTGTTTTTTAAAAAAATCTCACTCTGGGACTTCCCTGGTGGTCTAGCAGTTAAGAATCCACCTTGCAATGCAGGGGACATGGGTTCAATCCCTGGTCAGGAAACTTAGATCCCACATGCTTTGGATCAACTAAGACCACACAATGCAACTACTAGAGCCCAGCGCCATGACTAGAGAATCCTTGAACAACAATGAAAGATCCTGCATGATGCAACAAAGATCCCATGTGCCATGGCTAAGACATAATGCAGTGAAATAAATAAAATAAAAAATTTAAATGTCACTCTGTGATAATATTTTTATAACATTCCCTACATGAGAAAATTCAGGATGATAAAAAATATGATGAATCAGAATCTAATGTTTTAAAAAGAATTTGCTTTTTAGTAATTATAAGAACACCCTCTTTTGTGGAAAAATAGCATCTGCATATATGTGTACATGTAAGATTCATTTCCTTTCTCTCCAGAGGACACTCACAGATCAGTCACCTTGTTCCCTAACTCGGAGTCCCACCTTCCCAGTTCCAATGTCTGCTCCGAGACCAAGTCAGTTTCCTTTACTTGCTTTCCCAAGCCAAGGACACCAGCCTTCTCCCTGCACCAGGAATGCAGCAACTACAGAAGTGAAAATCAGGGCAGCAGCGGGACCTGCTTCTGAAGCCTGAGACTCAGAAATCACAAGCACATACTGATAAACTGGAAAAGGGGTCTGGAGATTGTTCACCCAATGTATCAATCATTTCTCTTTAATTTGGGATAAGATTCCATTGCTGATGTCTGTTACTCTGACTCAGGCCACAGACAATCTGCTCAGAGCTCCTCAGCCTTTGTCACCCTAGAACACCACCTATATTTAGGAAGTTCTCACAGTAGTGATTAAGAGAGCAGGGTCTAGGGCCAGGCTTCCAAATACAGAAGTTGGCTTAGCCACTACCTGAATGAATTACTTAATCTACCTGTACTTTAGTCTAGTCATTTATAAGACAGCAATGAAAATACCTCCTAACTTGTATGGCTGTTGCAAGGATTATTTTAATTCATGAAAAAGGGCTAAGCAGTGCCTGGCACACTGGTGGGAAACGAGTTTAAATAAATATTAGCCATTATTATCATTACTACCAGGGTCTGTACCTCTTAAGCAATTTATTATACTTGTCCTTACATACTCTGGACATTCTTCATAAAGCTGCTTACAGCATCTCTATAAAAGACTGCCTTCTCAAATGCACACTCACTTTAGATAGGTACCAGGCTTCCTGAAGGTCTGATCACCTGGGGTTTTTTATTATTCCTTTTTGTTCCTGTACTAGCTTTTTTTTTTTTTTTTTTAACCAACTAGACAGAGAAGGTAGGGTTCATGACTTATACTTCTTTTGGGGGGTTTTGCAGAACTTATAACAGAGCCCCGATACTCGGAAAGGCCCCAGTAAGAACAGGCTAACAGATTAATTCACTGCTTCATTAAAAATTGGAAAAGCCTCAGGAAACTGCCTGTCCATATTACTATTTCCTCCTAAACACCTGGAAACAGTGGTAGCAAGGTAACCGACCACCCCTTTGTTCTCCACCTGCCCTTCTCTCAACCACGGAAGCCTAGCCTCAGGACGTTTCTCATCAGATCAGCTGGTGACAGAGTTCCATTTCTAGTGTCCCCTTACTCTATTTCACCAGCCCACAGCCTTTTATACTCTGCTTTGCAAAGGCCTTGTATTCTCTCATTTTTGACTCATGGACTCATCGCATCCATTGTTCTGTTTTTAAAACCTTCAAATTCTATCTGGCTCCTTCCTCACTACCAGAAATCTTCCCAGGTCTCCTCCTCTTGTAAATTTCATGTGACTTTTCTGCCTTCCCTAACTACCCTCAATTTCCCCACATCCCTTTCACTATGCAGGACGTGACATACATAGTCTAGATTGCTGGCCCCTGTGCCTTCCCCTCATTCCTGGGATCTGGCTTCTGCTCCAACCCTTCTGCAGGTTCTTGCGACGTCCCCAAAGGTGTCCTACTGAATCAGTGTGGTCACAGTTTCTTGAATCCCTATCTTATGGCAGCCTTAGACACCCTAGCTGCTGGCTTCTCCTCTTGGCTTCCAAGGCACTACACTAACTTGATTCTCCTTGATAAACCTTCTCTGACTCAGTGCTCACTCTGCCAGGATCCCCTGTTCCCTCCCATAAATGTGTCCATTCTCCAAAGGTCTGTCTTTTCACTTCTTCCTTTTCTTCTCTCTTTCCTCCCAGAAGCTTTATCAACTCCTATAACTTCAAACTTGGCCTTCACACTTATAATTTTCCATTGTCCCTCCCTACTTCTGGTCTCAAATATTCCTCCATACTTATTATTCCCTTGCTTTCTTCCCAAGTTCTGGTCCCAGTTTTCCAGCACCTAGTTAAAATATACTCGTGGCTTTTGCTATTGCAACTGAAAATCAGTATATCAAAAACCAGATCCACATTTCCTCTTCCACTCCACTTTCTTTCCTGATCTGCTTGTCTCTGACAGTGGCACCTTGAGAGGCCTGAAACCTCATGGTCATTTTGGGGCCTCACTTTTCCTCAACCCCAAATCCAGTGCCATGTCCTGCCAATTTTCCCTTCACAGTCTTTTTGGAATAGGCAGTACATACTGCTAAGTCACTTCAGTCATGTCTGACTCTGTGTGACTCCATAGACGGCAGCCCACCAGGCTCCCCCNGAGAAACCAGATTCTGGTAAATAGCTCTCCGAATACTATAGTAAGAGGGACAGTGCTATGCTTTCATTTGGCATAGGAAAAATAGACAGGCAACTGCAAAACAAATTCAACAAACTAACCTATTACGGGGAACTGAACTCTTTATTTCAGGAGTGTTTTAAATTAGTAAAACCTTTAGGTACTTTTCAAGTTGAAAAACTTTCAGGTGTAGATATTCTAAAAACCAGAACAGCCTTGAAACCATTTAAAACTCAGATCAAATTCTCTGAAAGTGTTTATAAAAATGACAATGGATTTTACTCAAAGAGAAAATGCCCTAGAAGAAAAAAACAGATCAGATTTGTTTTAACACGTCAGAAAATAGCTGAAACACTCAGAAAATAGTTGAAAATACACCTAGATGCCACATGTCAGATCATCATCTGATGTTTCCAATAAAGATCTAGAACCAAAGGTATAAAAGCTCATAAGCTAGCTCAGTGTTAAATGACACAGACCATTTTCCAGTGAGGAAAGGACAATCAGCTAAAATAAAGAGGGACACAAAAAAAGCAAACTACAGCATTAAATGCTTGTCACTTTAAAAGAGATTAAAAACTGCATAGTAGAGGTCTTCCTATTATAATTATTATCACTATGAGAGAGAGAACATTCCAGAGAGAAACCACAAAAAATGCTATGGATTCATGAAGGATAAGATAATACAAATCTGAGAAGGGGTGGTGTACTTAGTTGCTCAGTTGTGTCCAATTCTTTGCAACCCCATGGACTGTAGCCCACCAGGCTCCTCTGTCCATGNTGCCATTTCCTTCTCCAATGCATGAAAGCGAAAAGTGAAAGTGAAGTCGCTCAGTCGTGTCTGACTCTTGGCGACCCCATGGACGGCAGCCCACCAGGCTCCTCCGCCTACGGGATTTTCCAGGCAAGAGTACTGGAGTGGGGTGCCATTATGGTTCAAAAGTCAAAATTTTATGCAAAGGTAAATGTTGAGAGATCTCACTTCCAATTTTATTGTCTTTTACCACAAGCAACCTCTAGGTAACTTTTATTTCTTGTGTTTCCTCCAGTATTTCTTTATATGAATATAAGCACATATTCTCATTTCTCTCCCATCCTTCTCACCCAGAAAGAGGCAGGTTACAAACACCGTCCTGCATGGTGCATTCTCTGTCGCTTAAAGATGGATCCAGGAGATCTTTCCCTGGTTGTAGACAGAGCTTCCTCGTGCCCTTTCTAAGACTGCACACCCCACTTGTGCATATTAGTGCTTCATGAGCACACTTGGTTGTTTCCAATCTTTTACTATCATAAACTGTGCTGCAAAGAATAACCTCGGCCATACTGTCTCATCCAGGTTATAACCGTAGATTCAGGAAAGAGTCCCAGAAGTGGGATTTCCGGCTCAAAAGGTAAAGGTATGTGTGCATCACAGACTCTCAAATCCTTACCTTCTCCCTCGTGGCCCTATCATCTGCCTGAGTTTACACCTAGATGTAAACAGCTAGAGGAGATGGCTTCCACTCCAGTTATATTGCTAAACTGACCTTTCCACAAGCCCACTTTGATTTATTCACCACTTGCTAGAAAATCTCTACTAGTTCTCCTTGTTTATCAAACAAAGGACTAGTTCCTCAGCCTTCCCCCAAGTGCCCTTTCCAGGCTCATCTGAGCAGTCCTCAGTGTAGCTAGCCAGGCTGCTGATTGCTTTCTAAACACACATTGCACCTGTCTCTTATANCCTTGTTTATCAAACAAAGGACTAGTTCCTCAGCCTTCCCCCAAGTGCCCTTTCCAGGCTCATCTGAGCAGTCCTCAGTGTAGCTAGCCAGGCTGCTGATTGCTTTCTAAACACACATTGCACCTTCCCACCTCCAGGCCTCTGCCCAGGCTTCGTTATTCATCAGAAATGCCCACCCTTTCCTCTGCCCACCCAACCCTAGACATTTTTCAAAGGACCTTCTTGAATGGTACCTCTTCCTGAATCTATCACTTACTACCTTCAGTAAGAAAGGATTTCACCCAACGACCCCAAGGTCCATCTAGTCAAGGCTATGGTTTTCTCAGTAGTCATATTCAGATGTGAGAGTTGGATCATAACAAAGACTGAGTGCTAAAGAATTGACGCTTTCGAACTATGGTGCTAGAGAAGACTCTTGAAGGTCCCTTGGACAGCAAGGAAATCAAACTGGTCAATCCTAAAGAAAATCAGCCCTGAATATTCACTGGAAGGACTGATGCTGAAGCTGAAGCTACAATCCTTTGGCCACCTGATGTGAAGAGCTGACTCACTGGAAAAGACCCTGATGCTAGGAAAGATTGAAGGCAGGAGAAAGGGATGACAGAGGATGAGATGGTTGGATGGCATCACTGACTCAATGGACATGAGTTTGAGCAAACTCTGGAAGATAGTGAAANGTGAAGAGCTGACTCACTGGAAAAGACCCTGATGCTAGGAAAGATTGAAGGCAGGAGAAAGGGATGACAGAGGATGAGATGGTTGGATGGCATCACTGACTCAATGGACATGAGTTTGAGCAAACTCTGGAAGATAGTGAAACACAGGGAAGCCTGGCGTGCTATAGTCCATAGGGTCAGAAAGAGTTGGACACAACTTAGCAACTGAACAACAACAGCATCCCCAAAGCCCTATATTTAAACCGGTCACATAGCATCTGCCTTCTGGTGCCTTCTTATCATAGCTGCCTATGTGTAGCTCACCTTCTACATGAGGTTGTAAATTCTCTGAAGGCCAAGACTGTGCCTTCTGTATGTTATAGTTCCCAGAGTCCTCTTCACAGCATCTCCCATATACAAATGTCTCATTAAATACTGCAAGATTGTTTATTGAGAGAAATCAATCTTCTGGCTTGAAGCCCTTCCCCCAGGACTGGAAAAGGCTCCCAGGGAAATGAGGCAGGCAGGTCTGCTGGCCATAAAACACGGACACGTGCAGCGAGGCATGAGCACGCACAGATGCATATGTCCTGCCTACATGGAAGCCTGGCTCATAAGTTCTATCCGTTTTAAAGCAGTTGCAGAATTAATGACAACAAAACTAAGTGGAATTCATCCCTCTTGAAGGTTTGTGATTTTTCAAAGCTTTTGTTATTTGAAGGACCACAGACTTTTTAAAAAAGTTAAAGTGAAGAAATTGGGTAAAGCCTATACCTGAAATAAAAGACCCTAGGCTATTCTCAAGGGAAGGTCATGATCATAACCTAGAAAAATTCTAGGCTAGGTTTCAAAAAGTCTGGGTGCAAGGTTGAGCACTATTATATTATATGGACACTTAACCAGGAAGTTGCTTTTCCCATCAAGAAAAAACAAACACACATAAAGACCTTCCTTTACAGGAAAACTTTTTTCCCCTCTAACCTGTGACTCAAATGTGGTTGCCCATGCATGTGGCGGGAAGAACTGTGAGTCAGGGAAAACAGGGCGGTGCCCCCGATGTCTTTTGTGACATGACCTGTTTACCTGTCTTGAGACAGCTTGGAATCTAACTGGAAAAGCAAAACGCAAGGTCTACTGGAGCTGCTCATAGAAAGTGTTGACTTCAGAAGATGAAGCCCAACCTCCTTCCACAGACCCACTCAATAATCCTTCCCTCAGTTCAGACAAACATCCCCCTCGAATGCTTCTGGTTCCTTCCTCTTGGTTTCAAGTTGCCCTCACCTCCAGTCAGAATTTCAAGAACAGTTTCCTAAATTGTCTTCCTGAATCTGGGCTCTCCCAGGGCCCACGGAGTTTACTTGTTGGTGCCAAACCCACTGTCAATGACATGCTGATTGGCAAATCCACGGGTCTCTCTTCAGCCTTCACCCCATTTGATTTCTCTCTGCCATCAGAACCTGCCGAAACCACACTGTGCCTTTTGAAATGCCTTCTCCTCCCTTGGCTTCCCTGAGTTGGCCCTTCCTGATTCTTCTCTTTCCTCACTGGCTCCACTTCCTCTACCCCATTTTGTCTTTCAGGCTTCTGTCCTCTGCCTTCTTTCCCTCATCATTCTCTTTATCTCTAAGTCCCCCATCCTACTGCCTGCCTCACCCATGGGCTTTCCCTTCTCTTGACGAGCTGTGCGCTGGGGACGGGATGGATCCTCCCCTGGTCATCCTCACCCCCCACTGCAGCTGTGTGTGTGCTCAGCATGGCTCACCCACCCACACCCAGCTGGGAAACAGAGTACCTCTCAGTGTCAGGTAGCCATAAGCCAGGGTGGCCAAAGCCTGTGCACATTTCCAGTGTTCTTCCCCAAAAATAATCCGAGAAAGGATGACACAGCGAATCAGCTCCTTATTTGCTTCAATGTTCTGCAGAGAGCAAGCAAGTCATCATGCTTTCTGGAAAGGAGGAAAATCTCTGGCCCGCATCTCATCCCTGGAGTGTAGGACTGCATCCGCTGTCATCTTTTTCCCTCCTCCCTGCTTCCCATCCCGCAGCCAATCCAGCAAGTCCTTTTGGCTCCACCTTACTAGGAAGTCCTAAAGCTAAGCTCTTCTCTTCATTCCTGCCATGCGTACCCAAGCCAAGCCACCCTCACCCATGACCTGGGTGACCTCAGCCCCTCCTACTGCCTCCACCCCTGCACCCCCATAGTTAACTTTCTACATCACAGCCAGAGGGACTTATTTTCACCTCTCACTGTGAAAAATTTTAACAGTGTGCAAAACCAGAATGGCCAGTGACTCACTTGGCTCCTTCAAGTAACCACTCATGGTCAATCTTGTTTCATATCTATGCTCCGCATGTACCCACCCTCTCCCTCTACGGCTCTGAAGCATCCAAGATACTAAGTCATCTCATATTTCATAAGTACCTCCAAAAGATATGGACTTAGAAATACTGAGCTGGCCGGATAGTTCGTTTGGGTTTTTCTGTAACATCTCAGAGAAAACCTGAATGAACTTTATGGGCCAAACCAACAGAACCACAAAATCATTACTGCACCAAAATATTAACAATGCTCCCTTGCTATCAAATACCTAGTCCCATAAATCTAAAAATTACCTCATAGTTTGAAGTTTGATTGTCCAAACACTGAGATCTATCTCCTGAGTCTCCTTTAATCCATGGGTTCCATGTTTATTTCTAATTCTTTTCATTGAAAATTATTTATGGAAGAAACTGAGTTATTTGGCTTATAGTGTTTCCCAAAGATGGAAATTGGATTGACTACATCCTTATGGTGTCACTGAACATGTCCTTCCATCCTCCATTCTGCCTTTATATTGGTCATTGGATTTAGAAGTTTGGTTACCTTTAGCTTTTTTTTATTTCCCCCAAGCAAAACTACTTCATATGTTCTACCATCAGAAGACACCTAATCTCTGCTTGTCTCTTGCTGATGAAGGCAAAACTACATGAATAAATCTATAAAAGATAATAGAATGATGATATCCTAATTCTATCATTGCTTCTTCATATGTTAGCTGGAATAACTTTATAAAAATGAAATCTCCCCTCATCCATTTCTTGGTTACCCTACAGTACAGTTCACAACAGAAGGACAGGATATATACTTTAATCTTTCCCTTAATTCACCAGCTTTCCAAATAATGAGTTCATTCACTAGCACCTGCCAATGGTGACCAAGTAGCTAGGTGTTTATCATTCTTTTGCTTCTCCTCCTCCATTTTTTTCTCCTTCTTCTAAATTTTGATTATTATTTATGATCATAAGCATGTCTGGATTTTTAAAGATATCTGATGTTCCTGAAGACAGCAAACTACTTTCTAGCTCAGGGCTTGTACACCTGCTATTCCCCAGCCTGGGACACTCTCACAGATCATTACCCTCTTGCGTCATTTTCATTTTGTTCACCTCAGAGAGGCCTTCCTTGGTCACTTTAATAAAACAGCCTCTCACCCCATCACTTACTATACCCCATTACCAATTTTAATTTTTTTTCTTCATGGCATTTACCTCTCTCTGATATTCCATTAACTAAAATTTTTTATCTATGATCTGTCTTCCCAAATAGAAAATACATTCCTCAAGAACAGTTTATTCCTCAAGTTCACTACTGTATGCTCCATGCACAGAGGAGGCCACTCATTCAGTACTTGCTGAATAAATCATCTCTCTACTGGCAAAGATAAGGATGGGGTGGGGAAAGAGTCCCTGGCCCTGTAGAACTGATGGGCAGAGCTCTCTTAAGAAATCACAGAATTACATCTTTAACGCATAGATGTCAGTAACTTTACATACACAGTCAGCAGGTAACTGCAGTGATTGACAAAGTCAGGCATTTATTTCCTGGTGAGATGGAACAGCACTTGAGGAAGCCTGGAATTTTGATCCTGGTTCTGACATTTACTGACTGTGAGGTTTCAGGCAAGAACACCCTGCGTCCCAGCTTCCTTTTCTACTTAGGGATCTATACCACTCACCTTACAGAATTACTCTAGAGGAAAGTGAGTCAATATCAAAGGGATCCAAATCTGTTCTGTATTATCTGTCTATAACCCCCTTACAGAGTAACACACAGAGCAGTCTAAGGACTACTCTCTTCTGACCCCCGTGACCCCCACATCCTTCCTCACCTTAGGCTTCATCTCTCTGAGCTCAAACACACAGAAGCAAACAATGTGAGACGGATATTTCCCTTCATGCTTTAAAAACAGCCATTCGGTCAGAGCATGTGAGTGTTCTTCATGGGCTAACCGCACAGTAAACACTAAGTTCTATTCTGAGGAGGAAGCATAATACCATGATAAATGCCTAGAATGAGAGTCCAAAGCCTTTGAGGCCTTTCCTGGCTCTGGACGTTGTGTTTGCATCCATCCCCACACTTCCTGTCCTGGGCACAGAGATAAACCAGTATGGGCTCCAGAGGCCAGCCCAGCATTACCTCTGCCACCGCCAATCCTCCTGTCCTTCAGGGCGGTGAGAACTGGGATGGGCTAGATTTAACTCCTAAATCTCAATCTGTCATTATCCAAAGTGGTCAAGGAGCTGTCAAGTCTTAGAAGCTCACACTTGTATTCCGTGGCAGTTGGTACTTGTCTTTCTAGAACTGAGGCTCATGAAATACCATGGGTCAGGATGATGGTCCTTTCCAAGTTTCTGGGTAGTTTACACAGGTAAATTCACAGATATATCCATCCAGGGAAGCATCGACTTCTGTTGTCCTCTGAGGCACCTCTCTCAGCCTTTCCTAAGCCATCTGCAGACTTTCACACAAGTACTTTAAGATCACTCTTTCCCTTCTGGGAATGGCTAGGAAGTCAGTAAGCCAGCATAAGAATTCTTTGTTGATAAATAACGCTCTGGGAGCAGGCTGGTGCCTGTGTATTAATCGCGAGGGTCTCTGACAGGCTGGCTCCTGTTTCTGGACTTTGAACACTCCTGCTAGACACTTGCTCCGAGGCCCCAGTTCCCAAGCCCTGGCTTTGCTGTTGGAAATGGATACCTGGACTCCCTGACGTCTGCAGCTACCACCCACTTCCTGTCCTTTGGTTTACTTAGGATTCCACTGTAACCACAGGCATCTTACCATATCCTTGCTAGGTCTGAGCCTAGACTGCGCCTGGCTGCCCTGTTCTCAGTCTCTTGCCTCACTATCCTGGACTTCCTGTTGCCCAAAAGATATTATCCTGAAACTCTTCAGGAGAAATCAAAAACTGTTTGTTAATTAAAAGAACAACACAGCAACAGGAAGATCCAACATCAATTTTCAGTTTAAAGCCAGGAGCACAAATACTGCAAGGAGGTATTCGGTGACCCATGTGTGGAACTGGAAGGTGGGCTGGCTACCAACTCTGCTCTGCTCTGTTTTCTCCCACTTACAAAGAAATATTAACACCTTCCTTCACTTCATGGCCTTCTGTCTGAAGTTAGGGAAGAGTTTCTCTAATCATGGACATATATATTTGAAAATGGAAAACCTTGTGAATTTTTATTTTACCTTTTTTCCCTTAATCAGCTGAGCTATTTTCTTCTGGGACTGGGCCAGTTTCTCTCTGGGATGAGACATACGGTCTATGACCTTCTCCTTGACTTTGGTGTCTTCCTCACTCTCTTCAGATCCACTAGTGGGAGATGACTCATCTGTTCGCTGATGTTCTAGGATCTTGGTTTGCTGGGACCTGTGGGCACCAGAGAGGGCCATGGAGTGAGGTTTGACCTTTGCATATCTCAAACAAGGTGGCACTGAAGGACAGAGCCCTCCCAACTGGGGGCTGGGGATATGATCTTTAAAACAGACCTGAAGAATAAAGCCAGGTAGCAAACTCAGGTCACCTGCAAAACCCAGAATTAGAACAGCAATGTAGTGGTTCAAATGAAACAGATTTGTTGAACTACCCACTCAGCTGCAACTCTGCGGCTCACCAACCAAAAGACCTTAAGTAAGTTATTAATCTGTTTCTCTGTAAAATGAAGTCAATATGAACACTCACCTGATGAGGTTATGGGATTAAGTCAGGTAATACTCATAAATCACTTAGCACAGTGCCTGCTATTTAGTAAGTGCTCTTTTAACATTAGCTATTATTATTTTATGAGCTCCATGACTTCAGGATGTTGAACTGGAAGATCTCCAAGATTCCTAGTGTTCTAAATTCTGATCCAAACCAGGGGCAAAAATGGACACAGTGAAATAAGGTAAAGGGAACTAACATTTTGAGATTGGAATTTCACATGTCCTCTTTCAAATTTCTTAAAAGCTTCAACATAAACCCTAATTAAAGAGGATGTTGTACCACCAAGGAGAAGGGAGGGGAACACACACTGGGTCAATTGCAGATTCAGGAGAGAAATGATCTTTTCAATTATTAGGGGGGAAAAAAAATAAACAAAAAATGTGTTGGAAAAAGAGCTGAGTGGGTTGAAAAATCTTCTCTCTTCCCCAGCACCCCTACCCGACCTGCTTACACACACATACACACATATACACACATGTATACACACAGACAATGTAAATCTCAGATTTCAGTGCTAAACCTAATTATGAATGGGTAATTGATGTGATAAAGTCCAAAGAGTGAATCCTATGTTAACAAAAGAAATAACCATATCCTAACTCTACCAGAAAAATCATAAAGTGATCGAGAAGAAATAGAATTCTAAGATCTCAAGAGGAACAGCAGAAATTTTAATTAATTATAAGTAAGTTCCCCCAAAGAATCACCTTTGTAATCATAATAGTTTTTAAAAGCTCAACAACTGCATAGTTTTCAAAATAAATTTTATCTTCCTTTTCCATTCATTAGATAAGTAATGAATGCTCGCTGTAAGAATACAAAAGGGAGAAAATTTAGAAGGAAAATAAATGTCAAATGTCAAAACTTTTACACCAGGTTCAAATAAATGACATGTTAATATCCATCCAGAGTTCTGTTCCAAATAACCTATATTTATTTAGGCATGTGGGTAAACCGTGTGGACAGGGCAGCAACATTTCTTTAGGCCCAGGCCCAGACCCTGGCAGGACTGCACTCAGCCCATAAACAGAAGTGTGCTTTCAGACAATGTGCAAAAACTCAATGGAAAAGGGAGAGAAGCCTGGAAGAGCCATGAAATTGGGAAATAGGAGTTAAACTTGCCTGATCTCTGCCTGGTGAATTCCATACTCCTCCAAGACCCAAATGGAGTATCACCCCTGCTGGAAATATTGCACTGGAGTAGTAGTACAAACACTCTTTACAGGCTTGCAAAAGTTTCCTCCAACTTCGACTACAGTGCAACCCACACTACAGTCTTTTTCAAAATTTGTTTTGTTTCTGAGTCTTCTTTGCTTCCTAGTAAGTAAAATCACCTGGGCTGGGACTGAGTCTCATTTGTTCCTAAGAAACCCTGATATCTGGGTCACAGTAGGAAAAAATAACTGCTTGTTTAATGATGAACAAATGACTGGAAAAAGGAAGTGTAAGGTCTTCAAGATGCCTGAAAAAGACTGATGATAGAGGAAATCTGTGGCAAGAGAGCCTAATTCAAGAAACTCACAGAAAGAAAACGTAGTCCCTCAACAGAAGACCTTGCTTAGACTGCATATTTCATATACCTGGAGCAGAAGTTCAACCTCCTGGGGTCACCAAAAATGTTAACTTTTGATATTAAAAACAAGCCCAAAATAAGCCCAAGCTTTAATAGCAGGGCCTCAAAGGAAGAAGAAACATTCAAGTCTTGGTAAATAACCTGAGACTGCAAAGCCCTGAACTAGCTTTGAACTTGTTGCTGTGAAAGGTAAGAAAGATACCTGGAGAATACTGACCAGATAGATATCTCAAAGGATAGTCAGAATAAAAAGATTAGGCCAGGGATTTCCCTGGTGGTCCAGTGAGTAAAGCTCTGCACTTCCAAAGCAAAGAATGCAGGTTTGATTCCTGGTCTGGGAACTAAGATCCCATGTGCTGCATGACCAAAAATATTTTTTAAAAAAGTTAAATGAATGATCTGCCTTGCTCAGTCTCTAACTTATTCTATATATTGCCATCATAAATGCGAATTCTTACTAGTAAAATTAGACATGAATTATCTATTTCCAAGATACTCTACTATGCACTCAACATTTTTTCTTTTTTAAAAAATACTAATTTTATTATTTATTTGGCTACATTGGGTCTTAGTTGAAGCATGCAGGTTCTTCACTGCATCATGCAGGATCTTTCGTTTTGGTGCATAAACTCTCCAGTTGTGATCAGTGGGCTCAGTTGCTCAATGGGGAATGTGGAATCGTAGTTTCCAGACCAGGGTTTGAACCCATTTCCCCTGCACTGAAACACAGATTCTTAACCACTGGACCACCAGAAAAATTCCTGAACTTCACATTTTTAACTTTTCAATTTTTATAGTTATATAATCCTAAGGAAATGGCAATCCATTTCAGCACTCTTGCCTGGAAAATCCCATGGACAGAGGAGCCTGGTGGGCTACTGTCCATGGGGTCGCAAAGAGTCAGACACGACTGAGCGACTTCACTTCGACTTCACTTCAAAATATTTTATAAGATGGTACAGAATGAATTACACTAACATGTTAACCCCTAGACACACTTGGCTGTTAAGCACGTAAAATGTAGCTGGCCTGAACTGAGATCTGCTGCAGTGTAAAATACACACTGAATTTCAAAGACAATATGAAGAAAAATATTTCATTGATTATTTAATATAATATTATATATATATTGATATATAGTATATACATTTACCTATTTCTTTTTATTTTTTAATATGGCTACTTAAAATTTAATATTAGATTTTTGGCTAGCATTATATTTCTACTTGATAGCATTGGTATAGAGCAATGGTTCTCAACCAAGGGTGATATTGCTCCCAGGGGGTATTTGGCAATGTCAGGAGATTACATTGCTTGTCACAACTGGGGCGGAGCTACTGACATCTCATAGGTAGAGGCCAAGGATGATACAATGCACAGGACAGCTCCACAACAAATAATTATCTAATCCAAAACGTCAATAGTGTCAAGGTTGAAAGGCCCTGGTATAGAGAAGTGGTTAAAGAACAGACCCTGAAGTCAGACTGCCCAGTTTGAACAACACTTACTAGCTATGTGACTTTGGGCAAATTGCCCAAACTTTCTTTAATTTATACTCTTCATCTAAAAAATGGGGTAATTACAGTACCTCCCTCACAGAGTTGTTGGAGAAATTGAGTTAATATATATAAGTACTTAGACCAGTGCCTGGCACATAGTATTTGCTCAGTAAGTATTAGTTGCTATGATGTAAAATTTTTAATTTACTTATTGTCTATTTCATGAAGGACTTCCCTGATGGCTCAGACAGCAAAGAATCTGCCTGAAATGTGGGATACCTGGGTTCTATCCCTGAGTTGGGATGATCCCCTAGAGAAGAATTCTTTTCTGGAGAATCCCAGGGACAGAGAAGCCTGGTGGGCTACAGTCCATGCAGTCGCAAAGAGTTGGACACGACTGAGAGACTATTTCATGAAACAATTTCAATTTGCTCATTAACTTTTTAATTCTCCATGACTTTACCAATCTTGTTAAAATTATCTTATTAAAAAAAGAAAAGAGTTGAAACCTCCCTTAAACTAGGAAAAAACATTTCTTTTCCATCTTGCATAGGTTGCATGTGTGTGTGTTCCAACTAAGTCTTCTCCAACTCTTTGTGACCCCATGGACTGTAGCCTGCTAGGCTCCTCTGTCCCCAGGAAAGAATACTGGGGTGCATTGCCATTTCCTTCTCCAGGGTATCTTCCCAAACCTGGGATTGAACTCACGTCTCCTGCATTGGCAGGCAGGTTCTTTACCACTGAGCCACCAGGGAAGCCCTTGTATAGGTTGCATAAGTACAAATGGACATTATAGCAGAACTGTTATTAGAAAACAACACAGAATCTCAATCTTCCCTATAACATGCATGCAAAGCTTCTCACCAAGATTGGCCTTAAGTGGAGGTCCCACAGGGAACTCTGCTCAGTGTTATGTGGCAGTCTGAATGGGAGAAGAATTGAGTTTAGGGGAGAATGGATACATGTATATGTATGGATGAGTCCCTTCACTGTTCACCTGAAACTACCATAGCCTTGTTAATTAGCTATACTTCAATACAAAGTAAAAAAATGTAATAAAGTGTACTAAATTTGAATATACTTTTAAAGAACATAAAATGTAAACACTGAAAAACAAAATCTTTTCATATTTTAAAAAAAGTGAAGGTCCTACTGTTTCAGGCCAGTGGAAAGTGATGCTAAGACTCTGTGGACTTACAGATGGAAGCAGAAGTCCCAGTCGATGTCATTGGTGACAGTTGGGATGCGGATGGGGCTGGCTTGCATCTTCTTCCTACCAAGAATCACATGTGAGGTTAGCTTCGGAAGAAAACACTTAGAAGTCTGTTCTATTTTCCCTCTGTTGGATGCTATTAGCATTAAACTGAAACTGCCCAAATATATAACCCATCCTAAATCCACAAATAAGACTACACACACACTCATGAATGGTGGACCTGGAAAGCAGAAATTAAAGACATTTGCCAAATTAAATCCCTGAGTTAAATTTCTATTGTTTAATTTTTACTCCACATTACCTCCCAAATCTCTGACCTTTCTAACCCCTTAAGCCAACACATTTACATCTCCTGAAACTGTGATCTCCTACTCAAGTCAGATATTGTTTTTGCAGATGATCAGCTCTCACGACTCACACACTAACAGTGTGTTTGTTAATTCTTCATATCCCTAGAGATGTCTCACTATTTAGTAGGTGATTCTAGTTGAGCTAAAACACATGCATCTATGTTGATTGCTGTCATTAACTGATGGAGGAAATAGTGAAAAGTGATGGCAAAAAAGAAAAAAATGATTTATATTATTTTCTAAATTGAACGCTTGTGGCTATCCCCACTGCTTAAATCCAATCCAAACAGAATGCAATTATTTATGAACATTAGCACCCACCAAGTCTCTCCTAATTTCACCCTGCAGAAAGTCACTCATTCCCACCTGAGCCCTGAGTAGGTCTCTGACTAAGGCTGCACCCAAAGAAGGGAAGGTTCACTAACTTGGCTTTCTATTCTCTACTTCCAAAACTGTAGCCGGTGACTTCCCTGGTGGTCCGGTGGCTCCACACTGCCAATGCAAAGGGCCCAGGTTCAATCCCTGGTCAGGGAACTAGATTTCGCAGGCTGCAGTGAAGATCCTGAGTGCTGCAACTTAGACGGGTGCAGCCAAACACGCGCGCGCGCGCACACACACACACACACACACACACACACACAGTGCCGGGGGCGAGGTTCAAACACACACACACACACACACACACACACACCCATATATATATATATATATATATATATATAAACTGTGGCCAGGGGGAGAGGTTCTGACTTCTCAGTCTCCTAAATTCTGTTCCTGTGACTGTAACACCAAATTCTGGCCCCTCTCTCCAGTGCAAATCGCTTTCTTCTTTTCTGCAGTTGTCTCGTCTTCGTAAACCTAAACACCACATTTCAAGCACCGTCGGAGGCTCCCCCTGGCTTCTTGTCAGCGGTGCACCGGCCGCAGAGGCCCTGACCGGAAGACAGGGCGAGGGCGGCCGAGAGGCAAGTGTCGCGGGGTACCTGGAGGAGGGCAGAAGGCGCGAAACTAGCCTTCCTGGCACCCTTTGCTCGACTTCCGCGGGGCGCTTCAGTGTCCTGGCCTCTGCGGACCTCGTTCAAGGCGCCACAGGTAGCCTTGCGGAAGCAAGACGCTCAGCTAGCTCTGCCTTCCGCGTTCGCTGCCGGGGTTTTGGCTCCGGAGACAATGGTGTTACCATAGGAACGGAATGCTGCGGGCGGTGTTTAGCGTCCGCGCCTGTAGCCATGGCGACGCAGGCACTTCCGGTCCCGCGGAATGCCGGGCTGCCCCAGCCAACTACAGCTGTTGCCGCCGCGGAGGCTCTCCGGTCCTCTCTGGCGAGATGAGGGCGTCCCGAGTCTCGTCCTGACACTTCCCTCTCCTGCAGCTCTATCGCCTACTATTGTTTTTCTCAATTTGACTTTACATCTCGGAGATAAAGGCCCGGAAGGAGGCGATAAATCCCATCGAAGGATGGAATGGGGCCTCGGGCTCCACGACCTTATTTAAAGCTGCGATGTACCCAGGCTGTATTCGGCGATACCCTGCGCCTCCCGCGCTCCCTGCACCCCGCAGTTCCCTGGGTGTTCTGTCTCTGGGGCACGGGGAGGAAGGCCTCAGAACTATTGACGGCGCTGGCACCGTCTTTGTTGCCTCTCCTGGTAAAATAGGCGCTACACGTGAGTAGGGGAGCGGAGTGTAGGGAGTCGGTTGCTTAAGAAATAGTCCACGAGTTTTGCTAATGATTGGCAGTTCAGAGAATGTTTTCCAGGGTACAGGGCACACTTGGCAAACACTACATAGCGCAAAGTTATACACCATGTAGCTTTATCCTACCCACCTTCAGTGGCCTGAAAGACACACAGTGAAAACAATCATTTAGATCTGCCAGGTGAAGGGGCAGTTGTGGTCAATACATAAATAAATGGCACTGGCTCAAGTAGCCTTGTGTTTAAGGAGTTGTCATGAACCCCACGATGATTTAGGGGCCTATGACAAGTCAAATTGGAACTGGTATGTCCTTTCCTTTTCAAAAACGAGCAAGCTCAGTAGAGAGAAAAGGAAAATATTTACCAAGAACTTGACAGGTGGTGTTTACATTTAGTGTTTGTTCTTTCCAGTTCCTTGGTTGAAGTTTAATTGCTGTTGCTCCAGGACTGCCAAGATAGCCTTTCTGGAGTTAGGCTGGAGGAGCTGTTTAAGTGAGCTTGCTTTAATATCCCATAAGTTTAAACCTGGATAACCTATTAAAGCTTAAATCTCTACCCTCAAGCTCCTCAGCCAGAATTTCAGAAAGATCCCACCTGCTTTATTCTCTGTTTCCTAAAAGAATCCTCAGCATGAAACTACGATGAGAGCACTGATCTGGGCTTTGAAATGGCAGAGTTTTGCTTCAGACTCTGTGCCCTGGGGTAGGTCATAGTCTAGGGGACTCGATTTTCTCGCCTCTACTGTGAGAGTATTTGCACCACGTGCTTTCTAAAACCCCTTCCAGTTCCAGGATTCTTTGAGGGTAAACCAGAGATTTTTGTGATTCTATGAATAATATTAAACATGTATGAGGATAAAAAGGAAGAACTTGTTTGCTGTTCTCTGACACATCTCCCTTACCCTTGTTACAAGTTGGTCTTTGTTGAAGAGTTTTAATGTTCTGTCATTGTTGGAAGTGCCTATGAGGTTGTCTCCAAGAGTAATATAACTTCTCTTTCCTGAACACTTGCTTTGCTGGTCCTCATGAGGGCAAGTGAGGTGCTGGAACAGCCACTGAATTCTCGTCCCTAAAGCCAACACTCTGGTGCCATTTCCATTTAAATAGTTCTAACCAGAAGCATGTTGCCCTCATCTGTAAAATTAGAAATCAGATGAGAAGAACTTGAAGACTCTTAGAATTCTAAACCTCTGTGACTTTTTTTTCTTTCCTTGCATTTCAACCTTGGCTACAAATGTAAGCTTAGTTATGGAGCTGCAGAAGAGGGAAATATCACCACGTCCTGGGGTCTGCAGGAATCCTTAGGATGGACTGCCAAGCGAGGGTTCTTGGCTTAGTGCAAGAGAGAATTTAAGAGCAAGCCACAGTAAAGGGAAAGCAAGTTTATTTAGAGAGATACACATTCCATGGGTAGAATGCAGTCAGCTCAGTGAGAGCGACCTCAGGGCATGGGGCCATAGGATTTTATGGTCTAAGTAATTTCATAGGGTTAGTCGCTCAATCTTGTCTGACTCTTTGTGATCGCATGGACTGTAGCCCACCAGGCTCCTCAGTCCATGGGATATCCCAGGCAAGAATACTGAAGTGTGTTGCCATTCCCTTCTCCAGGGGATCTTCCCAACCTGGATCTCCTGCATTGCAGGCAGATTCTTTACCGTCTGAGCCACGAGTATAGGGATTTCCCAGGAACTGGGCCACTCCCCACTTTTTGACCTTTTATGGCCCACGTCGGAACTGGTACGGCATAAGGGGAGTAATTTCTAGTATTACAATGAAGGTATAATGAGTTAAAGATCAATGACCCGGCTACTCTTAAAGCCACCTTGGTTTCAGCTGGTTCCAGCTGGTCTTTATTGCATCCCAACAGCCTCACTCCATTATCAAGCATTTGTGTCCTGCCCTTTCCCTTCTGTCTCAATAGTAGGTGTGCTTCAGTTCTGTTTACTGACTCTGAATTGAAATGCTAGTAATCTGGGACAGTGCTTTTATTAATACAGCCTGTTCACGCAAAGTTCCTCTCTTTATCCTGATTAAGCATTGCTATTGCAGAAATCACATAGAGGAACCAACCATGTGCAGATGCTTCCTTCTACAGTCTTACAATCCCCAATCAAATGTGATTCAGTTCAGTTCAGTTCAGTTCAGTCGCTCAGTCGTGTCCGACTCTTTGTGACCCCATGAATCGCAGCACGCCAGGACTCCCTGTTCATCACCATCTCCCGGAGTTCACTCAGACTCACGTCCATCAAGTCCGTGATGCCATCCACCCATCTCATCCTCGGTCGTCCCCTTCTCCTCCTGCCCCCAATTCCTCCCAGCATCAGTCTTTTCCAATGAGTCAACTCTTCGCATGAGGTGGCCAAAGTACTGGAGTTTCAGTTTCAGCATCATTCCTTCCAAAGAAATCCCAGGGTTGATATTCAGAATGGACTGGTTGGATCTTCTATCTCCAGATTATTGCAAACCCAGGAACTGTGAAACTTGAGGACAAGGAAATCCAAATAGACTTTCTCATGGACTGTGTAATTTCTTAAAACACATTTTCCTGCCTCTCAAGGCAGGGTTGGATGTCTTTCTTCTGAGTGCCCTTGGTGTCCCATCTGTGGTCACATAGTCACACACATGAGGCTGTTTGCGCTCCATTTACTTGAGAGTTTCTCCATGCATCTGTCCATCCCTTAAGGAAAAATACCTACTGAATGCCTCCCATGTGCCTGACACTGCTCTTTTTAAGCCTTAGGCAAGCAACAGCAGGCAAAGCAGTGGATATTTTGCTTCTGTTCTACCAGGAGCTTCTGTTCTAGCAGGTGAAGAAAAACAGGGCTGCTAGTAAACACCGATGTCTCTGCAAGTTAGAAAAAGGCAGATGGCTTAGGGAATAGGCAGCAACTTTGTGTGAATCATGGAGAAGGAAATGGCAACCCACTCTAGTATTCTTGCCTGGAGAATCCCATGAACAGAGGAGCCTGGCTGGCTACAGTCTATGGTGTCGCAGAGTCAGACACGACTGAAGTAACTGAGCATGCATCGTGTGAATTAGGAGAAAACCTTCTAGCTGGTCTCAGGCCTCTGCTAAGGGATCCAGCTTTGGGAAAGGGATGAACCACCTTACATGAAAGTAACAAATTATACAAAGTAAAACAAAGCCCTGCAAGGGATCTAGGAAGTGATGTGGGCAGCTGGGGAGAGCTGTGCTGGTTTATACAGGGTCGTTAAGGAGGACTTCTCTGACAAGGTGGCATTGACCACAGGAAATAGGGGAGCAAATCAGGCCAATGTCAAGAAGAGCATTATAGGATGTTAATAGCAGGCACAAAGGCCTGGGGACAGAGCAAATTTAATCGATTCAAGGAACAACAAAATGTTCAACTAAGAATGAGAGAAAGAGGACTTCCCTGGTGGTCCAGTGGTTAGGAATCCGCCTGCCAACGCCAGGGACACAGGAGAGGACACCTAGTTCGATCCCTAGTCCAGGAAGATTCCACATGCCACTAAAACTGTGTGCCACAACTACTGAGCCCATACACCCTAGAGCCTATGCTCTGCAACAAGTGAAGCCACCACAAAGAGAAGCCCGTGCACTGCAGCTGGAGAGCAGCCCCCATTTGCCAAAACTAGAGGAGGCCTGCAAATAGCAATGAAGACCCAGCACAGCCAAAAATAAATACGTGAAGAAAGAATGAGAGGAAGAGACAGGAGAATGAGTCAGCCGAAGAGGAGATCATGATGCAGGGCCTTATAAGCAATTCATCCATCTAAATCTCCACCTACCCATCCATCCAGTGAATGTGGAATGTCTGCTCGGTGGCAGACCCACCGATGCGAGGTCCTGTGAGCAGGAGCTTTATAGTCACCACTGAACCTTTAGCATCCAGCAGAGTGCCTGGCTTATTATTCATATTCAATAACAGTAAACTGTGTTATCTTCAGGAGCTCCCCGTTATTAGAGGTTCTGGCCTCTGTTATGTCTTGCTGCTGTAAACAAGTCATCACAAACTTAGCAGCTTAAAACGACAGGAATTTATTATCTCCTCCTGTTGGAGGTCAAAAGTCTGCAATGACCATGGCTGGGCTAGAGGCTCTCAGCGAGAATTGTTTTCTTGCCTTTTCCAGCTACTAGAAACCACCCACCTTCCTTGGTTCTCGGCTCTTCTTCCATCTTGACAGTCAGCAGTATAGCATCTTTAAATCTCTGACTCCTTCCTCTCCTTGGGACTTCCCTGGTGACTCAGACGGTAAAGCATCTGCCTGCAGTGCGGGAGACCCGGGTTCGATTCCTGAGTTGGGAAGATCCCCTGGAGAAGGAAATGGCAATCCACTCCAATAATCTTGCCTGGAAAATCCCATGGACCCAGAGGAGCCTGACAGGCTACAGTCCATGGGGTCACAGAGTCGGACACGACTGAGCGACTTCACTTTGATGACAGCAGGCTCACCCAGATAACCCAGGATAATCTCTGTATCAGGCTAATCAGTTCAGCTGATTAACAACTTTAATTATGAGAACTTAATTTTCCTTTGCCATATAACATAAACTATTTAAATTCCCAGGAACTGGGACATGAGCCTCTTTGGGAGGGTGTTATTCTGCCTATGAAGAGTGTGTTTGCTGCTGCTGCTAAGTCGCTTCAGTCATGTCCGACTCTGTGCGACCCCATAGACGGCAGCCTACCAGGCTCCCCCGTCCCTGGGATTCTCCAGGCAAGAACACTGGAGTGGGTTGCCATTTCCTTCTCCAATGCATGAAAGTGAAAAGTGAAAGTGAAGTCGCTCAGTCATGTCCGACCCTCAGCGACCCCATGGACTATAGCCTTCCAGGCTCCTCCGTCCATGAGATTTTCCAGGCAAGAGTACTGGAGTGGGGTGCAATTTAACCTGATGTAAATGTATAGGTTTAAAAACATGATGACACAGAGGTAACTCTTACTACCCTTCTCCTTTGTTACATCCTACATTATTTGACCGTGTCTTGCTCCTCTCTCTCCCCTCCACATTCTCCACTAACAATCTGGTATATCCAGTCACCCTTCTTGAAATAGTTTCTTCCCATTTTTAGGGCTTGGCTTATAGTGAGTGTGCAGAAATGACTCTTCCCTTCTACCCACCTCCGTCTCTTAAGGATTTACTCCTCAAAGGAGCCTTTTCATCTACTGGAACCTGCCCATATCGACCGCTCCCTACCAGCTCCTGTTGGCCCAATCACGCGACTGTCATCGATGAGCTTTTGTCCTTTGGTTCACAAATGTGCCACACACTCCCTGAAGGCTTGACAGTTCCCTGCCCTGAGCAGGTAAACAGAAACTGCTCCCGTGAATACCTCTATTGCTTTTTTCAGCTCAATCTCTGCCTTGCAGTCTGCCTTTTAAACCTTACATCACCCCCATCTTGGCTGGGTGGTGTTTCAACTGCTGTCAGCGCCCAGCATTCCAGTTATGCCACATGGCAAAAAGTCATGTGTCAACATATTTTAGGAGCATTTTCCCCACACAGCATATCATGTGTTGATCTTAAGATCGGTGAGTTGAATTATTAAAGGCTTTGGAGTCAGTCTGAAAGTTTACGTAAGAAAAACAAGTTGATGACTCTTATGTAACCCATGTGAAGTAAAAGGCCATTCTTTGTCACTGACTGTGATGATCCACATGCTATTCTACTTTTTCCTTATCTGCATTCCTGTATCACCTGACGGAGGCCAGTGTGCAAACAGACAATTTGAAAATTACCCAAACGATGCTCACACATATACATACAGACATTTATTCGCAGCATAGTCATCACATCAGTTTTAGGGCTGTAAAATACTGGAAGCAGACTAAATGCCCATCAATGAGGAGCTATTTTAATAAAATACAGCATAATTATACTATGTAACATTATGCAGCAGTTAAAAAGGATGAGATCTGTGTGCTGACAAACAACAATCTTGGATATTTTAGGTGGAAAAAGTATGGTCCTGAAGAATGAATGAAGTTTCCATATTTAAAGAGGAAAGTAAAAGGGTGGCCAAAATGTTCGTTAAGATCCAATACATATAGACACAGACTGTCTTAACTCATTCGAGAAACTAAATAGTTGTTGCTTCTGGGGAGGTCAACTAAGGACCAGAAGGAGAGACTTACTTTCAGTTTATCTCATTTATCCTATTATACAGTGATATAGAATCATTGAGGGATGACTGTTTCTTTTCTTACCCTGCCGTTGGCATATGACAGTTCTTTCCATTGAAGAATCCTGGTTTGAATTTATCTAGGTTAAGTCCTCATTTGAGTGTCCCCAAGAAATTATTTTCTGAGTTGAACGGTTGGCCTGTTGAGGTAAACTCTTTTTAGGGAGCATGCACTTGATAACTTAAAATAACAGTAGCCTCAGACAGTATATTTTCGCATTATTTTCATTGGTATCTTTTGTCCTTTTTCTTTTCAGAGGGAGGAGGTGAGCAAGGGTTCAGTCGAGTATTATGGTATGCCTTGGCAGCAGAACTGTGTTGTGAGCAAAGGGAGATGGCCTTGTTACACTGTGCTATGAAGAATGTGAGCTAAATAATTGCACCCATTTCATTGTCATCTGGTGTTTCAATTATGATTTCAACCTGCAAGAATTCACCCTGCTACTGCTAAGACACTTCAGTCGCGTCTGACTCTCTGTGACCTCACAGAGAGAAGCCCACCAGGCTCCCCTGTCCCTGGGATTCTCCAGGCAAGAACACTGGAGTGGGTTGCCATTTCCTCTCCAATGCATGAAAGTGAAAGTGAAGTCACTCAGTTGTGTCCGACTCTTAGCGACCCCATGGACTGCAGCNTCAAAGGAGGAAGGAGGAGATGGAAGGGCAGAATCAGAGGCTGGAGTGATGTGCTCTGGGGATGAGAGAGGGGCCATGAGCCAAGGAAAGCAGGCAGCCACCAGAAGTTAGAAAAGACAACCAGATTCTCCCCAGAGCCTTGAGAAGGAACCAGTCAGCTGAGACCTTGACTTTACTGTTGTGAAACTGTTCTTTGAACTTATGATCTCCAGAACTGTCAGTAATAAATCTGTGTTGTTTTAAACCAAGTTTCTGTTGCTCTATTACAACAGCCACTGGAAACGAGTAGACATGAAAGAACTTTACTGGGTGAAATCAGAAGAGGGGCCAAGCAGCTTCAGACATGTGGATATACAACCACCAGACATCCTGGCCCCCTAATAAGAAACATCTCGAGCCACTGGCAGAGACAGTAACTACTGAAGCAGAAAAACAGAGAAAGGGGAGCAAGTGAGTGGAAGAGGGAACAAGACAAAAAGGCTCCTGCCACTGTCCCGTAGACTCCTCCCTTCCCAGTGACACACAGAACCCATTCTCACTGCAGGTAATGACTGGGACACCCACTAGCTCCCTCTCTGGTCCTCACCTAAAGGTCTTTAGTCAATTGCTCACTGAAGCAAGACACTCTTTAGGCTGGGCAGCTTTCTGCTCGTTTCCACCTGTCCCCCACCCACAACCCCCAGCCAGCAGTGGAAACAGGCCCACTCACCGCCAGCTGGTTCTGCAGCTGTTTGACCTGCTGCTGCAGCACCTCCAGCTGCTGGCTCTGCCTCTTGGAGGAGCTGGCAGAATAGGAGAGCTGTGAGAGGCTATTCAGGGCCTCCTTCAACTTGGTGACTTCCTTGGACATCTCATTTATCTAGCGAGAAAGGAAAGCTCTTATCAGGAGAGAAGGCACCCACAGAGGCAAAACGCCAGCTGTTTCTCCACTGGGAACACAGCCTCGACTGGCCTCTGGGCCTGGAGCAATCTGTTTTCTTAATTTTTCAAAGAAAAGCCATACAATGAAACAAAACCAGGTAAGAATCAGGGAAACCAACATGCCTATGCAGACAAGAGCCCTGGAATGAGACTGTGCTTGGGGCCATGAAGATAACTACAGCTGTTATGTGGATTCCCTTCTTTCACTCTTAAGATGGGGAACTGTTAAAAAATAAAATAAAAACAGAATTTCAGGTATTCTATATTTGGAGCCAGCTAGGCTTTGTTTCCTATTGCTGCCATAGGCAATCAGAAAATAAGTTCTGGGAATCCGGGTATCTCTGCTATCCCCACCCCCACGGCTTTGGAAGCTCTTTTGGAAACATTCATTATAATAAAGGAATAAAAGATAAATAATTCTCTAGTGAATGCCATTCAGAACATCTAACCCAGGAGATTGGGCATCTGGGGATGCAGAGCAGATCCAAGCACAGAAGCATGCTTCACTTCTCTCCTTACTCTCTGCCTTCCTCCTTGCTCAGCCCATCTGGGTTGCCTGGCCCCCCACTTCCCTCCCTTTCTCTCCTGTTGCACACCTTTGAAAATGAGGACCAGGGAGGGCTTTTACACTGACTCAAGGGAAAGCTCATGGGGTTTAGGGAAGCAATATCAAGTCTGGCAGTAATTGATTTTCCATACGACAGAGGAAATCTGTCTGGATTCTAACAGAATAGAAGTTTAAGATGGACCACAAATACTTCTCAGCTGGTGGGTTCACTTCTGGCCCCTGACACTTGGCAGAGCTTCTGTAAAATGCTCTGGTGTGAGAAAAGTAGTAGATGAGGGCTTTCTCACTCTCTCTTTTTAAATAAATGTCCACCCTACTATTTTTAACGTGGCACTGGGGACAGATGGAGTCCTGTGTGGAGCCTTAGCGCTTTCACAATAGCTTAGTGCTAACAAATGCTAAAAACGCTAACTTCAGTAAATGAAGGTTCAAAGTGCTAGCGTTTGCTAGCTAAAATTCAAAAGCAACAGTCTCACCAACCTTCTTGTCTTTATCCTCTTCCAGTTTTGAGGAGCTCTCGGAATGTCTCTTCATTTCTGCGAGTTCTTCCTGAGCATGCTGGCATTTTTGCAGAAGTTCATTTACTTCCTGCTCTTTGGCTTTCAAGAGAGTCTGAATGCTTTCCTTTTCCCTTTTCATCTGCAAGACCTCACTTCTAATCTGGGCAACCTCTGAATGGGCCTTCTCTTTCTCTTTCACGGAGTCCCTTAATTTTGAGGCCAATACACTCACTTCGCTTTCCAAAGATGACTGGAGCTTCTCGTAGGCAGACCGGGGCACCATGGCGTCGGTCGTGGCCGCCTTCTCCTCTAGGAGCTGTTTCTCCAGCTTCGCCACCTCCCCTTCCTTGCTCACCAGTTGCTCTTTCAGACTGCTTATTTTTCCCTCCATCTCTTTAGCAGCGGTCCGCAGAGTGGTTATCACTTGCAAATGCTCCGTGATGGAGACAGAGTTCTCTTTCTGTGCGTCTACCAACTGTTTGAGCTGGGTCAGCTCATTTAGCACTTTTGAATACTGAGACTTCATTTCGGACAGTGCCTCTTCGGCCTTGGCTCTGGATACGGTGGTCACTTGCATCAGCTTCTCATGCTCTGCTTTATGGATATATTCAGCTGTGACATCTTCTAGAGACTTCCTCTTCCGGTAATCCTCCAGCTCTGCCTGGGCCTCTTTGTACAGCTGGGACAGCTCACTCACCTGCTTGTTGAGCTCATCGATCATCCTGTTCATGGCTTCTTTCATGTCCTCAGCTTCATCACCCGCCTCCTGGGTCATCTGATTTTTCAATGTATCTTTCAGTTTTGTGATTTCTTCTTGTGCCTCTTGGTATTTCTCAAACAAAAATGCTTTCTCCTTATTCATATTCTCAATCACCGTGCAGTAGGAACTTTTCATTTCCTCATACTCCTCCCTCGGTGGCTGCATAACTGCCTCTTTCTCCCTTTCTGCCAGCTTCTCCTCCAACTCTCTCACTTTCTCTTTATTTCGTTCATTTTCTTCCAGGGCGCCCTGGAGGTCCCGCTTGAGCACATCCATTTCTTCCTCGGTGATCCTCAGCTCATGCAGGTGCGAGTAAGTGTCCACGCTTTCTGGTGAGACCAGGCCCAGCTTCATCTGCTTCTGCACACTCAGGACTTCTTTCATAGCTTCCTCGTACTTGCTCTGAGTTTCCTTAAGTTTCTGGCTGAGGTCGGAGCCGTTCTCCGAGATCTCGGTGTTGTTTAAGCACACTGATTCTGTCCTCCTGGTCTGGAGCTCGGCCTGCAGCTGTTTCCTCTCCGCTTCAGAGCTCTCCAGTCTCTTCTGCAAATCGTGTAAAACCTCTTGGAGTTGCTGGATTCTGACATCACTGTCAAGAGTGGATTTACTGGAGGAATGTGTTGTGACAGATGGAGATGGTTTGGAGTCTAGAGGAGGGTTTTCACTAGGTTTGCCCAGGGATGGGGCCAAGTCAATTTGAGTAGAATGGAAGGAGTCAAAGCTCAGGTCTGCTTCCCCCTCCCTGGGTGTTTTGGCCTGGAAAGAAGGCAAGAATGAAATGACACCAAAGGTGTGGTTAGATGAGCACGCAATTGCAATTGGGGAGCAAATCCAAACCTTGAGTATGGGGGAGCAGCAGTATCATTCTGCATGCGTCCTCTTGCCCCATGAAAAAATATGGTCTGGGACACAAGAGTCGGACTTGACAAACTAGCTTATTCTGTGCTCTTGAAGGACAGATTATGTTTGCCACTTTAAAAACGCAAGACCTGTTTTGGCTGCAGAGCTTCTGACTCAAATTTTTCTTTGTTTCTCATATTATTGTCGTTGTCCTACTTCTTACCACATTCTTAAATCTGCGAAATGATCAACTTTAATAAATGAATGACTAGTCATATATATGGTGTGCATATAGCTATCTCTTGTCATATATATCATACTAAGTATATAATATATCAGTTTATAAAAATAATAAATTAATGAATAAGTTTCAAGAAAAAAATTTGAAGGTCTAAAATGCTAAAGGATAATTATATTNACAAGAGTATGAGCTGTCTCTTATACACATCTTGTCATATATATCATACTAAGTATATAATATATCAGTTTATAAAAATAATAAATTAATGAATAAGTTTCAAGAAAAAAATTTGAAGGTCTAAAATGCTAAAGGATAATTATATTTTAAAAAGAAGAAACCAATGTTGGTGTCTAAAACAAAATACCCAACTAACCCTGAGAAATTCAATAGCTTGCCCCAACTGAACAGACTATGGTAGTGATCTATTTACCGACCTGTAATTTATCTTGTAATTCCTTATTGTGTAAGGTAAGAGAAGCAACTTTTGCTTGCAATAGGACAAGAAGATCTTGCTGGTCAGCTTCAGAACTTACATCCAATAAGCTATCAGCACCTTAGGAAAGAGAAAGGCAATTTAAAATAATATTTTAAAAAGTTAACTGTTATATCTCTGACCTCTAACAAACTCACTTTCTATCCAATCCAGTTGTTCTTTCTCATCCAGACTAGGGATGAAAGCCCCTTACAGCTGGATAGATGAACAGAAATTCTCAAGTACTGGGGTCTCCTCACTCCCTAGCACAATACTAGATGCCTAGATACAAATCAACTCATCTGAAAACTGATGGATTTGGTCATACAGTTTCTGTTCACTTGATTAAGTGCCACACCTTGGTTGTTTTTTATTCCTCCCATTCCCTATACATCTCACTCTATGAATCCTTTTAGAAAGATCTCTGGTATCTGGTTCACTTCTTGTCCCCATGCCCATTACCCTAGTTCAGACTTCAGCACCATACCTGGTAACTGTACAAACAGCTTCCTAACAAATCTTTCTCTCTCTCCTCTAATGAAAATGTAGCCTGTACCAACAACACTGTCAGATTGATCTTCCTAAAACATACTTTGATGGGGTCGTGCCTTTGGTTCAAGTGCTTTAATTGCTCTCCCTCCAAAAATAATCTCCAACTTCCTTTATCTGGATTAAGGCCTCTTGGATCTGGCACCAATCTACTTTTTTTTCAGGTTTATGACTCATCATGTCTTTCCCCAGTGTCCCATTTTCATCAGATTCACACCCTCTCTATACTCAACACAAGACTGCTTCTTTAATTCTTCATCCATATGATTGCCCTGTAGCATCTCTTTGGCTGTATAACTCTTAGGCATCCTTCAAGACCCACATCAGACCCTGCCTCTTCCTTAAGGTATTTGCTGACCACCCCAGCATGAAACAGGAGTCTCTGAATCCCACAATAAACACTGCTGGTAAACCACAACTGTTTGACATTCCACTGATTATCATGCTGAAATAACATGTAAAGCTATGCTACTCAAAGTTCTCACTGAGACAAGACAAGAAATGTGCTGCAGAATGTCATTCAATGTACTGCTTCCTGCACCCAGAAAGTCTTCCTATGGAAAAAAACA
Source organism: Neotragus pygmaeus (assembly GCA_006410875.1). Lineage (NCBI taxonomy): Eukaryota > Metazoa > Chordata > Mammalia > Artiodactyla > Bovidae > Neotragus > Neotragus pygmaeus. The sequence goes on from SJYV01001915.1 coordinate 720,889, forward strand.
AAACAAAACTGTCAGGTGGATGAAACAGTGTGCTTGGCTGGATGACTTTCTGGAGCAATCCCTTTTTTTTAAATTTTAGACTGGCAACAGTTAAGAGACCACACTCTGAACAGTGTGGTCTGAACAGCACTGATCCAAATTTCACCACTATTTAAAAAATTTCACAACCTAATGCAAGGATGAAAACTTGAGTCTTAATTTGGAAGGATGCAAAATGACATCTCTTCACAAAAATGCTTACTAATGATATCTGGGGCCTAAACCACAGCTTTATGAGTGTTCTTGACATACAGTCTGGTCAGCTTGGAATGAATCAGGGGATTTGGGAGCAGGAGGGTAATTCTAAGCAACAAAAAGTACTTCTAAGATAGGATGGATGGCTTTTAAAATATCCAATGTAACAGTTGTGCAGTTATATTAACATTGTTCTCTACCAGGAATATTTCTTAACACATTATTAACTGGAGCTGTATTAACATCTCAAGCATTAATTTCTGCAAAAATTCCCCAATCAATAATGTGTTCATATGTCTAAATTCTTTAAGTTAAGTGCTCCAAACACATATGATATGTGTAACAGATTGAGAAACTGAATGCTGGAGTGAAAAGGGGGCCTTTGAAATAATCTACTCCACATTTCAAATTAATTCTGATGGTACTGTACTACATTCCTAAAGGGTAAAGCAACAAGATGAACTCAATACAATGAATCAAACCTCCTTGAAGACAGTATGATCGTATGTGATTTCATTGACACTCTTTTCAGGTCTGTTTAAAATTCAAAGTAGAAAAGTTCAATTATGGCAGCCATGGAGATCCTCAGTTGGCTCTCTCTTCAAGAAATAACCTGCTGCTCAGTCACAAGGAGGGCCACTAGCTGGCAGCTCACAGCCCATGGACCTCATCTCAAAACAGTGTCTTAAAATGCATAAAATAGAATGTACAAGCTACAGCAATTGGCAGGCTTCTTTTGTAACTCACCAAATAACAAGATCTAGAAGCAGGTCTCATAACTGCATAGTTTCTAGTAGAGATACTACAAATGATCTTTCAAGATATCTCTAACAACAGTAAGGGGATATGATACCATCTGTGAGTTCTCTTGGTGTCAAAATCACTGATCTGCTAACACTATGGGGGCTTACTGTCTATATTCATCATTGAAGGAAGTGCAAATGCTAAATTAGGACCAGATGAAAACAGAGATTTCCTTGTTCATACCCAAGCTCAGGGAATCCTTAAAATCTAGGTGAAAGCCCACTGAAGTAGACAGCATCAGACTGTGAAATACTGGCAGTGTTTGGGTGGTACCCAAGGTTCTCTGACTGCCCCTTACCCAATACCTCCCCAATACCTCTCCTTGGCCTTTGCTCTCTTAAAGGGACATGAAATAGAGACCAGTCATGGGAACAAAAACACACACCCCTTCTCCTTACCTGTAGTACTGTCACTTAGTCTGTCTCTGTTCTCTCGTATAGAACTAATCTCAGCCTGCTGGAACACAAAAATGCCTTAAAATACATTCCAGAATGTAACACTCTACAAGAGTCCAGCAAATTTTCCTCCTTGAGTTTACACAGGTTGGTGTGATCCTACTACAAAAATAGATATCTCCAGGAAAGGAGATATTTTAAAATATAAGTACATAAAAACAACAATTAACCCCTGAGGTAAAATTTTGATTTAGAGGTCCCTAAGGATATATTCTCAAAATATTACAAAATGAAACTTCTCACGAATATTATAAAAGTCTCTGAAGATTATAATAAAATTACAAAATAGCTAATTTAGTGTGCTGTGTGCTAAAACTTGAGATTGTGAATACTACTTTCATAATAGAGACAAATAGAAGTTTTACTTATCTGGGTAATATACTAAAATACATTAGAAGTATTTTTAGCTTTATCACTTTATCGATAAACCATTAATATATGAATTGCTTTTATGAGAAATGGTAATCAATGAGAACTGTCAGGGAAAATAAAGGTAATTTTATATGGGAATAAGAATTTTTATGGCTGTGGACTGACAATCCCCTAAAGATTTCCTCTAAACCTGTATCCCCGAATATCTGCCTTTTAATATGTTGGAAAAATCCTTGTAACTTCAAAGCAAAACTCTCATTCCAAAACAAAATCCAGTTACTTGCCAGAAATTACTAAGTTTTATCTAGATAAGCCACAGATCATGATGAGAGAGATAATTTTTCAGCAAAGGAACTTTTGTAAAGGCTCAAATGCTAAAAATAGAGTGGCTCATTTTTGGCAAGTGCTTATCATAACAAAAGCTTTATTTTCACTTAAAAATAAGCACTTATTTTTATTTTTAAACTCTATTACAGTGCAATAAAGTATATACATTGAAAGCTTTTAATTTGAGGAGTTTTAACAGATATACACCCAAGATGCCACTATAATCAAGATCCAGAATATTCCCATTACCTCTTAAGTTTCCTCATGCCTCATTAGCCAATCCCTGCCATTCCCAGGTGATCACACTACTCTTTTTTCATTTTCTAGAATTCCTATAAATGGAACGTTACAAGGGATGAACTTCTTTTAGCCTAGCTTCTTTCATTCAGCATGATGGTTTCCAGATTCATCTATGATACTGCTTGGCCAGCACGTCATTCTCTTTTTATGGCTGAGNTCTTTTTTCATTTTCTAGAATTCCTATAAATGGAACGTTACAAGGGATGAACTTCTTTTAGCCTAGCTTCTTTCATTCAGCATGATGGTTTCCAGATTCATCTATGATACTGCTTGGCCAGCACGTCATTCTCTTTTTATGGCTGAGTCATACTTTTATATATGGATATATCTCATTATCTTTATCCATTCACTTGTTGTAAGACATTTGGACTGTTTCTAGTTTGGGGATATTTGAAAAAAGATGCTATAAACATTTGTGTACTTTTTGAGACATATTTTAATTTCTCTTGGGTAAATATCTATGAGTCAATGGCTAGATGATATGTTAGGTGTATACTGAACTTTTACAGAAACTGTCAAATGGTTTTCCAAAGTAGCTGTGAGCTTTCCTGGTGGGTCAAGTGGTAAGGAATCGCCTACAATGTGGGAGACCTGGATTAAATCTGTGGGTTGGGAAGATCCCCTGGTGGAAGACATGGCAACCCGCTCCAGTATTCTTGCCTGGAGAATCCCCATGGACAGAGGAGCCTGGCGGGCTGCAGTAGCTGTATCATTTTACATCCAACAAACAAGAGTATGAGAGTTCTAGTTCTTCCACATCATCACCACCCACTGGCATTTTTTTTAACCTTTTTAAATTTTAGCTATTACAAATGGTGTCCTTTTCAATCTTTCTGTGATTTTTTTTTTTAAAGAAGTCTTTTTACACTCTATTTCTGTTTTTTTTTCATGTGCATATATTCCTCAGTTTATTTAGGTCTTTTAGAAATCCTTTCATCAATGTTTTGCAGTTTTAAATACAGAAGTATTTACACTCTATTTCTGAAAAACATAATTTGTCATATTGTTCTTTGGAATGCATTTACCCCGTTTGAGCCATAATCATATTAGAAGATATTAGGATGGTAATTATAAAGGCATAACTTCCTTTCCTTGCCTTATATTAATAAAATCTAGTTAACACAAGGGACATGATAGGTTGATAGAATTGTTTTCAGATCAATGTACATCTAAGTTAAAGACAAATTTATTTTTAGTAATTCTTAGATGGGGAAGTAAATACACAATTATGCCATTGAAATTTCACTTTAACAATTATAAATTTTAATTTTTTTCCAAGTATAATTTCCTAGTGATACTTAGATAAACAAATTGAAGTATTCTCTCATTCCTTAAAATATGTTCCAATCACAAATCTAGAGAATCAGGTTGAATGGATTTATTAACATTTCTAAAATACATATTACTTTTATAATTATATAAAAATATATAATTACTTCTTAGTAAAACATCAGAGACTATCCATTTCTTTCTGTTTGATTGACATTATATCAACTCAGTTTGGAAAGATGACTGGTTATCAGGTAAGTTCTTATCTTTGTCCTTTTTTTAAATGAAGAAAATTAGTTAATAAATATATTCAGTCTACTCTTTTTTTATGGAGTCCTCACCAGAAAAAATAATCAGAGGATGCTTTCTGATGAAAAGGCTGTAAACCAAATGACTGGGAAGTATATTTATATTCTGTTTTACCCAGTGCCATATAACTTAAGCCAAATCTGTTATATTATCTTAAAATTAAGTAATAAGTTGGACACAGAAAAGAAATACCTTGAAGGGTGGTTCAGCAAAAAATACTGATTCCTTTCCTGAAAGTGGTGTTGAAGTTATTGATCTTGGGGAAGACACATCACTCAACTAAAAAACCAAAATGAAAACCATCAATAAGGAATCCTTCTTCAAAAGTTTTTCTTCTCCAGTGCCAAAGAATTAGCCTATTTAACCAATGCAAATAAATCTAAATAATCTAATTATGCTTAGTTTCAATTAATTCAAGGGTAACATATTTTCAATACAATTCACCTATCTCAAATACTTTCTGAAAGTTTACAGAGTAGAATTAACTAAGGAACTTTGCTCCTATATTCACTAGAATTAACTTTACAAATTTATAAAACTTCTATTGCATATTGAGATTATTAATGAATATGCTAACATATTTAATATTGCTTATTGAAGGAGATATTCCTCTCAAATACTTGATAAGGATTATTCTTTTTATGGCCTATGCTTCTTTTAATAACAAACCCTGGCTTGTTTTTATTTACCATTTCATAGTTATTCAAGCTTCCTCTTCTACTCAGTAATCACTATAAGCTCAAAAATGAAAGCTGCTTTAATGTTAGTCAACCTTAAATGTAATATGAAAGGCAAATATATTTCAATAATGTTTGATAAACCAACTAAAATTCATTTTCAACTAATGTTTCACCAGTCACACATTCTCCCTACTTTACTAGAGCTGTTAATGTGAGCTCTGACTGAGCTTATTATCTTAAGGGAAAAGGTCCTGTCATACATTTTGAGAATTTTCAAAGTTCTAAAAATGATACAGTCTAATTCTTCAGCTTTGAAATAAGTAAGAATCAACATTATTTCCCTACTATAATCAAAATTCTTCATATCACTATTTGTAGTTTAAAACTGCTAAAGAAAATTTTAAATGTGCATTTAAGGGTCAATTTTAAAACAGTTCTTTTTGACCTAAACACAAAATGACAAAATTATGGCTTTGTTGTTATATGTTTTTTTCATTGTTGGTTTTCTTTCATTTTTACCTGGGTAGGACTGATAGGAGGTGGTGGAGCTTTGCGTTTTTTTGGAGTTCCACTTCTCTCTGAGCTTATTTTAGAGACGTGATCATGCTGAAAGTTACCACAGTCCAAAGAATGGAGGTGGGTTAGTTAGGTTAGTAAAGTCTGAGTAAATAGCTTCATCAAACAAATGAGAAAAACCTCAACAGTTCATGCACTTCTTACTTTATCAAATTCTGAAACCTGCTACCAACATAAAGTAATATGCATGCTCCAAGTGTTCTTCTAGCAGCCCATGCTTTAAAGTAAGAAAATAAAAAACACAAGACAAAACCAGATTAAGTTGGTGTGCAGAACTTGGAAAGGAGAGGATAAGAAATTGTTTACCACAATTTAGAACCCAGAGTATGTTCATAATCTAGCTCTCATCTTAATGCAAAAAAGGGGGTATTTCCCCAATCTTTTCATTACTTCCATTCCTTTTCTTAAAAATGTACAGTTGACCCTCCATATCCACAAGTTCCATACCTACAGATTCAACCATCTGCATATCCCAGAATCACAGATACAGACAGCCAACTGTACCACACTATTTTATATAAGAGACTTGAGTGTCTGCAGATTTTGCTATTCTCTGCCGATACCAAGGAATGACTATGAATATGGGGAAAGGGGAGAACTTTATCTCTGAAGGTTATGGATAAATAACAAATTGGTACAAAATAAATTCAGTATCAAGTATTTGCTCAGTATGATAATTTTTTGAAGAACCTTATAAATAAAATAGTCAAATATATAGCTCATTAATAAACAATAGTGACTATGTTTTTAAGAAAAACTCCAAAGTAACAGGGTAAACTTCTCAATTTTTATTTGTNAATAACAAATTGGTACAAAATAAATTCAGTATCAAGTATTTGCTCAGTATGATAATTTTTTGAAGAACCTTATAAATAAAATAGTCAAATATATAGCTCATTAATAAACAATAGTGACTATGTTTTTAAGAAAAACTCCAAAGTAACAGGGTAAACTTCTCAATTTTTATTTGTATAAAATGAATGACATTTTAGAAAAGATCTAATTAAAATGAAAGTGGCAAATCTCATATTTTCATTAAATATCTAACACAGATATGGATAGAGTTCTGTAATTCATGTGATATTATACGTAGTTAAAATACTGTTGATCTCAGAGTTAAAAATCACATCAAACCTTTTCACACCAGTAGGAAATATTAGTACATTTCAGGAAAAAATGAATATATNCTCCACTCAAGAGGAATCTCGAGGGTCCCCTCAGAACTCAAGAGGTACCCCGTGTCCCCTTGATCCGCATGTAATCAGGCTTCCTTTCCCTGCTTCTTCAGGGATGGATCCCCCACCGTCCTGTCGCAGCTCGAGAGCAGGTGCTCTCCACAGGTGTCTCCAGAGGAGCTACGGGGGTCGCGCCACCTTTTCTATGAGACCCCAGTGGTCTCTGCCCACTCCGTCTGAATCTGGCGGCCCTGATACGCCTCGAGAGTCATCCCGAAGACTGGCTCCCAACTGAGAGGCACGTGTCTCAACCCTGTGGGAAAGCCTCGAGGTGCAGCACATAGACACCTGTGTCACCTCGATGGGAAGCCGGACCTTGCATTTGGAGCTCGGGAGGAGGGCAGAGGTGCACGTCTCCACTGGAGAAGAGACTTGACTCCCCTAAGGAGCCTCCAGAGGATCTCCAAGGTCCACTCCTGCAGTGGAGAGGAATCCTCAGGGGCCAGACGAGGACTTAGGAGCTGGAACCGACTGCCANGCCATTTCCTTCTCCAGGGGATCTTCCCAACCCAGGGATTGAACCCAGGTCTCCCACACTGTAGGCAGACGCTTTACCATCTGAGCCACCAGGAGAAGGAAAATTACCTGCATAATGTAACGCTGTTTTCCCAGAGCTGTCGATGCTTTCAGCTGGGCATTTAGACTATAAGACAAAAATCAGTAAATATGTATAGTAAATTTCCGTTCTATTCAGTTCATCCTCTTTCTGCGAGGTATGATGCAACTTACTAAGCAAAGTATAAACCTGAATAAGCCCCAGCTGCTGTGCTCCAGGAGCTTATGGTCTTATGGGGAGAGAGACTCACCTCGAAGCAGTGAAGACACAAGTGATCTGTCACGTCTCCCTTCTATCAGCTCTGTCACCAACAGATCATCCCCACCAGCAAAACGACATGCTCTAGGAATTCTCATCAGGATCCCATTTCCTGCCCTAATTCTCTATCACCCTTCACAAAACCAACATTCTGATAAGAACTGCCTGCACACACACCATCTCCCTGCCTCTTGTTCATTCCTGGACCCACTGCAGTTGGGCGTCTGTCCTCAATATTCCTTGAGGAATATTCCTTGGATCAGGGAATCCATGTCACCAACCACCTTTATGTTTCTAATAACGACAAACTTTTCTGTCCTCCTCTCATCAACCTCTTACCTGCAATCCACTCCCTCTTCTGCAAACACTCTCCTCTCAGCGCCTGGAGTCCTGCCTGGCCCATCCAATTGTGGTTTTCCTCCCACCACTCTGGCCACCCTTCCCCAGAGGGGAACACAGGGCTCCCTGGTGTTTCTTCTTCTCTATGCTCTCACCCTGGGTCATCTTATCCACACCCACAGCTTGAAACCCCATCTAGAAGCTAATGCCTCCCAAATATATATCTTAACAATGACGACAAAACTACTTCACAAGTATTGGCTGTTATGTGCCAGGCACTGTTCAAGGAATGGTTTTAAGGCTGCTAACAACTCTGATTAGATACCATTAGCCCCATTTACAGATGAGGACATTGAGGTACAAAGAAGTTAGTAACTTGCTCGGGTCACAGTAAGTGGCAGAGCTAGAATTCAGACCCAGACAGGCTGCGTAGACCCTGTATTCATGCCAGTACACAGCAGACGGCATCTCTGAGCCCTGGGTTTCATAACCCACTGCCTATTTCTCATAGGCACCTCGAACGCAGCACAACCAAAACTTCTGGGGTCCCTTCCTGGTGCAGCTTGATCCTCCCGACCCACCCTGCCACTGTCAACAGCACATTCATCTCTCCAGTCCCTGAGTAACCACCAAGTCATCCTTGATTTCTGCTTCCTCCTCCTTCCCCACATCTAGTCTACCACCATGCCTGTCAATTCTGTACCCCAAACACACCCTAATCAACTCTCCTCCTTACCCCCATCACCACCACCTGGTCTGAGCCAATACCTGCTCACCTTGACAGCCTTGACGGCCACCTGGCTGTCTTCACAGCTGGCGTTTTCCTTCTTTAGTAAATTCTCTATACAAACAGAGAGACCTTCTAAACTGTCAGTGTAGCTCTTTACTTCCAAGTCCTCTGCGGTTCCATCATGTCGCACAAGGCTGCATCCTGGGCCCTTCTTTTTTTGTGGCCTTACTCTGTACCATGAGGGATCCCTCATCAGGAATCAAACCCACTACAGTGGACACACAGAGTCTTAACCATGGACCATCAGGAAAGTCCCATGGGCCCTTCTTTTTCTTTCTCCCTCACTTCCCCCCAGTCCCCTCACTGGCTTTCTTTCCTCCCTGACTACTTAGTGCCCTTTCAACCTTTTGCATTTGCAAAAGGTCCGACCTTAGGTCTTTTGCACTTGCTTTTCTGTCAGCTTGGAACGCTCTCCCATGGCTCTCTGAACTGCTTACTTTTCAGCTTGAATCTCAGCTCTACAGGGGCCCTCCTGAACACCTCTCACAATCCTCTTGTCAGTTTGCTTCTGAGTGATGTGCAATTTGTTGTGGGCGTTTGTGTCTTTGTTCACCAAGTGGCAGCCTCCAGCAGGATGGGGGCTGCTCTGTTCATGAGGAAACACTCGCCATTTGACACAGTGCCCAGGGCCCAGGGCCCACTTGCTAGAAGTCAGAGCCGGGGGATTGGGGGCAGGGGGTAGGAGACGGAGAGGTCATCTGAATTTGAAGACTCTCACAAGGCTCTCTTTGTGCTCATTGCCTTGAGGGGGGAGAACTCTGAAATGGTAGCCCCTGGAGAAGGGAAGTCTCTCCAGGAGACAGATAGTAAGAACAAAAGGCCAGAGAGAAAGGAGCAGCTGCTGAAGGTGCAGGGTGAGGGGCTGGCAGGAGACAGCAGTGGTCCCATCGCAGAGGGTGTGGGCTGCCCAGACAAGAAGTGAAGCAGAGATCAGAGGGGTGCAGGACTCAAGGTAAACAACTCACTAGGAGGCCATCAAAGCCTCTGGTTTTCACAACTATCCAGAAAGAACACCATTCAGATGATCTGTGGAGAGCAGGCAATGTTGGAAATGTTCGTCTGCCCTTCAGTGGTAATAAGAATAGAGATCATGTTACGACTTACCATGCTTTGGCCTAATTTTAGAACAGCACAAGGAACTGTTTAAAGGCTTCAAAGATTCCAGAGAAAAACCAATCCATTTGCATAACCAGATATAAAATTACATTAGAGGCTAGAATATCTGGTCCTTGCCCATGAGGATTTCCAGCTTGTCAAGTTCATTCTTCCCTCAAATCAGAGCCAGATGCAAAGTCTGGATGGCCAAGCCAGGATGGGAACAGAGACTTGGAATACAAATCAGGTTTTTAAAAAAAAATTGAAGGTAAGACCGTGGGCGTGGAGGCAGGGCACTTGGGCAAGTCAGTGATTCTCACTTCTCCAGCCAGGGTATCCAGCCCCAGAGCAGGCAGAGAAGAAATGTCCTATTGTAACTTTCATTAGAGAGAAGCCACATAATAAAAATCATCGTCATCATCGCAGATGTTGATCTATCTTTCTTGAATTTCACTTCAAAGACCTGTTAAGGTTAAGCACTCCTGGCACTGGAGGTAGCCTGCATCATGTAACGCAAGACAAGCAGCTGTGTGATCAACAGAGCAGACAGCTTGAAGAATGTGCCCGCATTTCTGCATCAGAATTGCGAAGCTAAATGAAAGCAAGACGCTGGGTCTCAAACAGTGCCCAGGAAGGCCGAGACGACAGCTCAACAGAGCAGACAGTACTCCAAACATGCAGTTTATTGCCCTGTGCTATTCCTGAAAACAGCCAAGACTGCATTTTGACTGGCAACAGCTGGAAGTTACTGTATGAACTATTGGGATTTCATTAAATATTCATCTTTAAAGATAGACAGAAGCTGTCGCCCTAAGTGATCGTTATAAAAGCTTCTTGGCAAGGAAGTTTCCAACCAGGGAGTTGACCTAAAATTATAAAGAAGAATAAAACCAAGAATTTGAACAAAAACTAAGAACTAAAAGCTCATCAAGTTACATACAAGGAAACAGTGGTGGAAGTTTTGCTTCTCAAAAAAAGCTGCATTCTACTAATGATTGAGCGAGAATAAATACTAGGATATGAGAGATCCTGTATCGTAAGGATCTCCAATAGCACAGGAATTTTTTTTTTTTT
>SJYV01001915.1:731733-805663 GCA_006410875.1 Neotragus pygmaeus
AAAAAAAAAAAAAAAAAAAAGAGCTGAATAAAGGGGACAAAAGAGCTGGATCCCAGGAAGGCACTTCAAATTTATTAGGATCCTCTTCTCCACCAGTGGAACTGCTATAGAAATAATCTTCTCCTTAGCTATCTGAAATTTTACTAATGAAGCTTCTTAGGGAACCCCAGTTCTGGGATAATATTTAAAGGAGCATGCATGTATTTATTTGCTCTTTCACACACACAAGGTTACTTTCAATTTTTTTAAATGACACATTTATAATTTTAAGTTGTTCCACTTTACCTGAAGGAGCTTCTTGATGCATTCATGGTGGCTGTTCTTGGCTGCGAGGTGCAAAGCACTGTGTCCTAAATGGATTTTTAAAAAATTGGAAGGAAAAGACCACACATTTTAAATCTCTTATCTCTGTAATGAAGACAGCTATGAGGAAATAAACTGTTCTCCAACAAAGACGGAATTGTTATTCTTGAGAGTAACGCCTCCACTTCTTATCTGCAAAGTTCATTGTGACAAAAGTGGGGAGAACACAGCATCCTGACCCCTGGATAACATTCAGGGCCCACGCCAGCTGCCATTCTCCTGGGGTACAATTAAGCTGTGGGCTAGATGCCTGCGGTAGACTCTAGGTATGCAGCTTGGAAATTCCACTTTCAGCTGTCAGCATGGGTGCCAGATGCTCTGCGACCACAACAGTGATGCCAGACCACGACTGCCACGGGCCCCGGAACCCAGCACAGGCAGCGGCAGAGAACACACACAACACCCACAGGAAACCCCACTTCCACCTTTCCTTTCGCTTTCCTCCAAATGTGCTCCAGCTCTGCAGGTGAACTACCTGTAGTTCGGATGTTCAAACTTGGAACGAGTGGAAGAAGGAAAAGAGTTATAAAAACACTATCAAAGGAGCATCTCTTCACGTTCCCTTCAAAAAATGTGACACCAACGTGAGGCTCTGCTGTTTCTGTGCTCAGATAACTTTAGGAAATTCTACCCCATGGTCAGAGGCAAACCTCATGGCAAGCTACAGTCCATGAGGTTGCAAGAGAGCTGGACACGACTTAGCGACTGAACAACATTACACCCAGTGCCCTCCCCTGCATTACCTAGCTGGCCTATAGAACATCTGTGGGTGAGGGGCTTAGGGACAGCCTTAGTGTGGCTACCAGGCTTCCACTCTATGGGCTAGGGCCCTAGAGAATTGCTCTTTGCTTAGCCTGGATCCTCTTCTTCTAGGATAACCATGCAGCTCGCCCGCTTACCTGCCTGATGCCACTGAAACCTGCTTCTCAACAAGACCTTTCCTGATTTCACCACTTAAAATTCCTCCCCCACTCCTTTCATCCCTTTGCTTCATTTCTTTGTCCTTCATAGCACTCAGCACCTTCAATCTTCCCTTCTCACCTGACTCCCCTCTCCTCCTACTCACAAACACACATTTATGTAGTCAACTATTCTTCCTTTCCCTCTAGAATATAAAGTTTGTATCCCAAGTGCCTATGTGTGCTAAGTCACTTGAGTTGTGTCTGACTTTTTGCAATGCTATGGACTGCAGCCTGACAGGCTCCTCTGTCCATAGGATTCTCCAGGCAAGAATACTGGGGTGGGTTGCCATTTCCTTCTCCAGGGGACTTTCCAAACCTGGGGATTGAAGCAGCATCTCTTACATCTCCTGCATTGGCAGATGGGTTCTTTACCACTAGCACTACCTGAGAAGCCTAAATAAAGACAGAAGAAACAGCATGTGTGTGCTAACACAGACCAGGCTCTTGATACACACTTGTTAATTTGAATTAGAGAGTCTGTCCATTATGAATGTCTGGGGAGGGGAACATGGGGGAAGGGAACCGAACTCATAAATCCTGCATTTGTAAACTGATCAAGATATCTCCAATATAACGCCTGTAAGCAACACACACTTAAAGCTTGTTTCTCAGCCTTAGCATCAGTGAAATTCAAAGCTATGAAAGGTGGCTCTATGTACCACAGGATGATGAGTAGCATCTCTGACCACTATCAACTGAATGTCCAGATGGGACAAGCAGAAACGTCCCCAGACATTGCCAAACATCCCTTGGATAAGTGGGAATCACATAACTCAGTTGAGAACCCCTGGCTTAGAGGAACAACTTCTTGTATATGGTGATCTGGTCTCCAAATACCATTTCTCTGTTCTGAATTAGTCTTTATAACACTGACCTGAAATCCACTAATTATTAAAGAATCATATAGCTAGGAAATACTGTATTTAAAATTAGAAGGTTTTAGGACCACAGTGAGCTACCTAAAAGCAAGTATAAGGTTAATAGATCAGATACCTTCTTTGCTGAGAAGCTGCACAGAGATTTTAAGGGTATGCATAGTGGGAGCTGGTTGGGGGAGGTAGAACACTCCATTTGACCTCCGCCCAAATGGATGAGGATGAAGATCAGGAAATAAGGCAATGAGATCTTTGGAAGTAGCAAGACAAGTATCTTCTTTTCCCGTTCCTCCGTTTACCACAGGAGACCTCTTTTCAGGAGTTATAACACACAAGAGTGAGTTTGCTTCAACTACGAATTGAGCTTTGGTGGGTTAGCCGGGCCCTCGACCATCATTTCTATCACTGCTTCTAAGGAGGAGCACATTCTGTGCTTTAAACAAATGCCTTACAGATGAACTTTTGGAACCCATCCTGATTGTAAGTAGAAGACTGTTTATGTCGTGTATGCAATGCATTAACGTTTGTCTATCTTGTAGACAAAAGCTCTTCTAATACATAAATAGCATCCACTGGAAAAAGGCACAGTTCTCCAAAGACAAGAGGGTAGGGAGATTTAAACAACCATCATAAAATAAATAACAGGCCTTCATTTTCACTGCAAGTGTCCAAGTCATACCTGAAAGTAAGCACTGTGCTTCTACAGAAACAACACTCTTTTATTCCTTGGCCCTGTGATGGGCTTCCCTAACCAGGAGCACAAAAGCATTTTTCACTTAAAAGAGTCTCTAAATTCAAACGATGCATCAGTCCCTGGACAGCATTACCTTGGAGTGAGACGTCTCTCACAGATATCATTAAAACAAAATTCTTTTTCCAAATGCAAAATTTTCTGGAGAGAATATATTAGTGACAGAACTTCACTGTAACCAGCCCCCACATAAGATTGGCCCCCATTTGGCTCTGGATCTGTCCAGAATATCAGAAAGCAATTTCCCTATAGGAAAATAACAAGTACAACCCTAATTCAACTGCATTTCAGCAGAATTCTGCCTGTGAGTGAAGACTCAGTGTTATTCATAAGTCAACTGTCAGAGGCTATCCCAGGTGGGTTAAGAATCCTGCTATTCAAAGAGTCTAAGCAAGATGAACCAGACACGGAGCACCACCCCCCAGGCTAACCTGGACATTAACCACTGACTCGATGATTTCAGACTGCTACGGAAACAGAGCAGAACTCACTCATAGAGTGGAGGAATTAGATGGGACTATGAACACAGTCTTCAAGTGCAGGTGACAAATCTTTAAACTGATGAAGTCGTAGGAGACAAAGACAAGACGAACTAACACCCAAAGGCTGAAGTTTGAGAAATTGCAGCTTCAGGTTGTAATATGGTAACGTTAGGAAAAATAAAAAGAACTAAAAGATACTCAACCAGATATGTTTGCAATATCTACTTAAGAACCAGAGTTTCAAAATGCTGAATATACACAATGAAAGAAATTGTCAGTCGCTTAGTCATGTCTGACCCCGTGGACTGTAGCCCGCCAGGCTCCTCTCCCCATGGGATTTTCCAGGCAAGCTACTGGAATGGCTTGCCATTTCCTCCTCCAGGAGATCCTCCCAACTCAGGGATCGAAGCCGGGTCTCCTGCATTGCAGGCAGATTCTTTACTGTCTGAGCCGCCAGGGAAGCCCAATATAAACAATAATATAACAATAAAAGGAGTATAAACAATAAAAGTAGTATTAACAAAATATAAACAATAAACGTAGTAATTAATTTGATTTTTATTTACAAGTTTAAATATATTTAAACATTGTTCTTAGAAATGCTTATCTTTACATCAAGTTTTCAATCACTGAAGCATAAAGCTATTCATCTAGTTATAGTTCCAGGGGAGAGATCAGAGTATGAAAGATGAATTTCTTTTTTTAAACAAATTCTATTAAAAAGAATAGATACATGTATACATATAACTAAATCACTTTGTTGTATACCTGAAACCAACACAATGTTAATCAACTATGCTCCAATATAAATGTTTTTTAAAAAAGAAAAAAATCCACAACTTTGTAAATAAACTATATGCCAATAAAGAATAAAATTTTGTGTCTTTTTTATTGAAGTATATATAGTTGATTTATAATATTGTATTAGTTTCCAGTGTAAAGTGATTCAGTTGTGTGCATATATGAATATATATACATACAAATACCCCACACACACACATACAGAGAAAAGAGAAATTTCTAATAACCATTCTTACTATTAGAGTTTTGAAATTATCCCTTAATCTCTACAAAGTAGATCTACATAGTGATTTACATTGAATCAAAAGGGTTTTGTTTTTTTTTTGCACCGGCATGTTAACATCATTTGAAATCTTTTCATGGCCAGATTATGTTGATCACTGTATATAGTTGGCCCTTCAGACATGCATATATGTGCACAACCAGCAAGTAAAGAACTATAATCATGCAACCAGTTTTTGGCTTGCTTTTATTCCAAATTAAATATGAAATACTTAATGGACTACAGTCTGCCATTACATTTTAAATGGCCCATTCTCTCAAGTACTTGAGTTTTAAGACATAACTGTTCTTGGCTAGAATATGTGAGCTAGATTGGTATTATACGCGAGCTAGATTAAGGGCATAATAGAATGGAGGACCACCCAGAAACCCAAACAAAAGCTAAGCCAATACCAGAAACCCTAGAAAAGAAGGGTTCTCCAGTGTCTCCCTCCTCAAGCCTCTGTGAATTATGGTATCTCCATATTCCATAGCTAACACTCTCTTCTCAATGAGAAAATAAGTTTTGTGTGCAAAGGGATCAAGGAAAATTTAAGTTATTTAAGTGTGACAAATCACATATCATTCTTCAATTTCTGCTTACACTTCCTTCTACAGCAAAACATTCTATACATTTTTTTAAACATTTACTTATTTGGTTGCGCCGTGTCTTAGTTGTGGCACGTGGGAAAATTTCAGTTGTGGCATTTGAACTCTTACTTGTGGCATGTGATAAGATCTAGCTCCCTGATCTTATGAAACCCAGGCCCCCTGCATTGGGAGCATGGAGTCTTGGCCACTGGACCACAAAGTCCCCCTCCTATATTATTAAACTGGACAATTCGCTGCTCTGCCCAGAATTCCCAGCTTCCTTTGAAGGCAGGAGTGGACACAGATCACTCTGTGTCCAGTGAGATCTGAGTGTACGCCACTTCATGAGCTGGGCTTTCCCTTCTGCCAGTTGGGACTGGGATGTGGACGCAGTGGGGGAGCTCCCCTGGGCTGTTAGGACCAAGGCAATACCCTGGATGGTGGAGTAACAAGTCTGGGTAAGAGTCCTCAGTGTGGAGCTGAGTGGCCATAGCAAATTGGGAGTTTTAATTGAAAGAGAGAAAAGTCTATCTTATTTAAGCCACCGGGTCACATTGTGTCAAATGCATACACTTGCTAAAAGAGAAAGCCTGAAAGTTAATGCTTCAGACAAGCACTTGATAATAAACAGAAGAAGATTCTTCGGTCTTCTTCAATCTTCTGTTAATGCTCTGTTTAATCCTATCTTATCTCCCTGGGTGCTAATTATAGGCATCCCCTCCCCACCCAAAAAAAACCTAGAAGTCTGGGAGAAATGATTCATTTCTAAAGAAACAGAATGCTACTTCCTAAATCAGTGAAGAACACGAGCAAACACAAAGGCCCTGTTTAGAGTCTGCACTGTGAGCTTAGGTGCAGACTTTCCCAGCTGACTGTTATCATTATGTCTATGGTGGTGTTTGGCAAATAGGTGATAAGGAATGGGGTGTATGTGTTTAGTTGCTAAGTTGTGTCTGACTGTGTTGTGACACCATGAACTGCAGCCCACCAGGCTCCTCTGTCCATGTGACTTTCTAGGCAAGAATACCGGAGTGGGCTGCCATTTCCTGCTCCAGGGGATCTTCCTGACTCAGGGATCGAACCTGTGTCTCCTGCATTGCATGCTGAGCCACCAGGGAAGCCAAGGAATGGGGGGAACCCCACAAACCAAAAACATGAGTCATGAGCTTCTGCCAGTTTGGGGATTTCTTTTTCTGATTTGTACTATGAGAGTGTTTGGCTTGGTGATTATCACAGTTTGGTGTTTTTTTTTTTTTTTAAAGATGTGAAACATTTTCAAAACCTGATGTGCAAAAGAGACTGGGTGCTAGGATGTTCACATGTATCCTCTCACCCAAGCCTCCAAAGCCATCTAAAATGACGATAATTGAGATCGCCTGGGCTTTCCCGATGTCTCAGACAGTAAAGAAACTGCAATGCAGGAGACTCAAGGGCAATCCCTAGGTCAGGAAGATCCCCTGGAGAAGGAAATGGCAACTCACTCCAGTATTCCTGCCTGGAGAATCCCATAAACGGTGGAGTCTGGCAGGTTACAGTCCATGGGGTCACAAAGAGTTGGACACGACTGAGTGACTAACACTTTCACACTATTGGTACTACACACAAGTCTTTATCTACTGACAGTATTCTGCTCCTGAGATTGTTTGTAAAGCATTTATGAAAAGTCTGTGGTCAGACTTTCAAACATTTGATGTGGAAGGATAGTTGATAAAAAAGTAGATACTAAAATCCCTTTGCTTCTGAACTTAAATCCAGTCACCAGTTTAAGAAGTAGGTAACTGTACCAAGTTAACCATCCTGTACACTTTGTGGGTATAAAGAATTAAAAGGGTCAGTGTAAAGATATATTTTGAAAGCAGGATTTTTTCTGAAACTCTGCAGGGCAGTTGGATTTATGGTAACAGATTTTCTTATGAGTTCTCACTGGGTATTAGAATTGAAGATAACTGGATCTTAGCAATAACATAGCAACACTTCAGATAAGTTAACTGAAAAGATAGCATCTATGAGCTGACTTTGAGAGTCCCTTGGACAGCAAGGAGATCAAACCAGTCAATCCTAAAGGAAATCAACCCTGAATATTCAGTGGAAGGACTGATGCTGAAGCTGAAGCTCCACTACTTTGGAGCTTTATGATGAGAAGATGAGATAAGGAGACTCATCGGAAAAGACCCTGATGATTGAAGATAGAAGGCAGGAGGAGAAGGGGACAGACGATGAGATGGTTGGATGGAATCACCGACTTGACGGACATGAGTTTGAGCAAACGCTAGGAGATAGTGAAGGACAGGGAAGCCTGGTGTGCAGCAGTCCATAGGGCCACCAAAAGCTGGACACAACTTAGTGACTGAGCCATTTAATCCATCCTTTCATCAGATGTTTTGGGCTAATGACAACCACTAAGGCACAGTGACTAATGTCCTTGCCATTCCCCTGGATTCTGACTCGCATTCTTGAGAAGGAGAGAAAGGAGTGGGTGTTACAGCCAACAGGAAGGACATGAGCAGTAAAGGCCATCACGTTTTTCTTGTTCATCGTAACAGGAAAAACTCTGAGAAGTGTTGTTCTAGATAACGCAACCGACTTTCCATGTACTTTTACCCATGCCGCTTTTCCTTCTTTTGTTCCTGGGTTCTGTGTGCATGCTTTCAAGAAATCACGAGGAGTCAGTGCCTCACTCAGACTAAAGCAAAACAATAAGCCCAAGGACCAGTGTTGACCTCATTGTTAGAAATGGGAGAAAAGTGACAGGCAGCTCGAGACACTTCCAGCTCGCAGGATGTCTGGAAGATGTTCTGGGGCTGCCAAGTGCTATGGATTCTACCAGTTTCAATCAGAGTTGAAAGAAATGGGCTGTGACAGTTTCCACTAACCAGCCCAGAGAAGAGTCCAGGACAGGAGGATGGGTCTGCAGTTTCCCCTCCAGCTTGTTTTTAGTTCGTTGTTTTTTTTTTGGGCCATGCCTTGTGGCATGTAGGATGTTAGTTCCCCGACCAGGGACTGAACCTGTGCCCCCCTGCAGTGGAAGTACAGAGTCTTAACTACTGGACTGCCAGGGAAGTCCTCCCCTCCAGCTTCTTGGAGAGCACTGTCATCTCCACTGGCAAGGAAGAGGGAACTGTGCTGGGGTGCCCAGGTCTCACTGCATGACTCCCCAGGCTTTCAGGAAATAAGTGAGGGCTCTGGTAGTAAATACAAACTCTATTCACATGGTATTAGATAGCCACAAAAAACCTATACTTCTTAAGAGTTTTTAGTACAGGAAATGATCATGGTAATCTTTTTTTTTTTAATGGCAGGATTTAGAGTTTATTATATAATGTGATCTCAACTACATAAAACTGTACCAGGAAAATCTGGTAGGAAATACAGCAAAACAGTAAAAAAAATTTTTTTCTTGGAGTAGAACCACTGGTTTATCTTCTTGGTAGTTTTCTGTATTTCCCAAATTTTCTACAATGGACATGTATTAAACATTTGTTTCCCTTTAATAAAAACATGGGGGAGTGATCTTCAGTTATGATGGAAATAATGAGATTCCTATCTATTTTTTAACATCAAATGCAGTTAAACAAAATTATATTACAGCTCAAATGTATTCACACTAAACAAACTTTTTTAGATTATGATTTTCTTAAAGAAATCCCATCTACTTAAGAGGACACATCTCATCAAGGGGATGGTAGCCACTCTTACCGCTTGATGTGTATGTGGTACAACTTTAAAAGTAGCAACAATAAACTTTAAAAACAAAATAACTGGATCTTAGCATTAAAGATGATTTTTCATTAGCAACATAAATTAGTGTTCCCTTCAAGGGAGTCACTTAGAGAAAGCATTCTTTCTTCTACTGGTATTATAATAATTTGTGTTCAGTCGTGTCTGACTCTTTGAGACCCCGTGGACTGTAGCCTGCCAGGCTCTTTTGTCCATGGAATTTTCCAGGCAAGCATATTGGAGTGGGTTGTCATTTCCTTGTCCAGGGGATCTTCCTGGCCCGTGGATCAAGCCTGCGTTCCGTATGTCTCCTGCACTGGCAGGCAAGTTCTTCACCACGAGTGTCACCTGGAGCACTGCCATTTCTCAAAATATTTTTTTTGGAGCTTTCTGTGGCACTGCTCTGGAAAATCATTCCATTACTTCAATCACTCCCTATTTTTAACCAAAAATGGTTTTACCAGATTGACACCTCCTTTACCTGACTTGACTTTAAGTGGCTCTTCATCTGTCATAAAAAAACAAGTCTATTCTCAAAGAATAAATATTCCCAGACCCTGATATTATTTTTTAAGTGCCACAGACTTCATGAAAACAAGTCTGAAACATGAGTTTTCCGGCCATATTTTGAGTAATAATTGTATTTTCGTAACACTTGACCAATCTGCCCCCAAGATGACTACTCGGAGGTGTCAGTGTTTTCAGGTGGCAAGCAAAAGGGATCCATCACAGATTAATGAAAAGCCTCAATTAAAGACTACAGAACAGACTAATCTTATATTCCAGTAAAAACCAGCAAAAGCCTATTAGAAGACAAAGATTCTCAAGTACAGTAGAGAAATGAAAAGCCACCAGTAGTTGCTTCCACCTTTTGGTGCGGACAACAAGGGGCAGAAACTCAGGCTGGCAACCCAGGGGCTCCTTCCTACAATACGATGTTCATAAAAGACAAGACTACACTTCCTTTTCTATCTGACTTGATCATCACTTATCAACACTGGCTTCACGTTAGAATCAGCGGGGAGCTTTACAAAAGTACCAGCTGGCTGGAAACATTCAGACATTCTGAATCTCTGAAGACAGAGCTGGGATACGTATGCGTGGGGTTGTCTGTAGGTGTGTGTTGGTGTATGTGCTGTTTATTCTTTCCCTTCTTCTCCTTTCCCCCTTTAAGCCCCTTCACCCTTCCTCCCCTCCAGTTCCTAGGTGATTCAGATGCACTAAAACACAGTAAGGGGTGCAAACCACAGGCAGCTGATCCACATGAAGATCCTGCCTTCTGTCCACAGAACCCACCTCAGCTAGTTGATGAAATGAGCACCTAAACAGTTCCCTCCATTCATCACTTTGTACCATGATTCATAAGAACAAAAACTGGGGGAGAGTACTTGGTCCATACAGATCACCTTAGAAAATAAAAATTTTAAATGGGGGATAAGAAGCATAGTCTCTAGTTGACTAAACGCATATAAGATGAAAACACTCGTAAAGGCCCAAATAATGAAACCACATCAGAGCCTAGTCATTGGAGGAGATTCTATGTTTTTCTTTTGGTTGATCTGTATAGACTGTAAATTTTCCACAAGGAATATATATCATTTCTGTGATACCTACTTTTCTGCTGGCCTGTTGACTTAAGAGAAAAAGATTACATACCGGCAGTATCTTGGGCCGTCACATCCACGCCATGTGTAACCATGACCCTGAGGCATTCCACGTGTCCTTTTGTAGCAGCAAGATGAAAACTGGAAAAGAAGTAACACAATCTCCTTAAGAATGCCACTCTTTACAGACTTACCCCGACCATGTTTTTGCCTCTTGTGTATACTCTCTCTCACTTAAGCTCCAAACCACCTCATGAGTAGGTCTTACTTTGTTCTCATTTTAAAAAGGAGAAAACAGAGGCTTGAAGTGGTCTGATAATTTGCTCATTGATACTTTTTATTAAGTAATGGATTAGGAGCTAGATCTTAGGTCTTCCCATGTAAAGATAGGCTTGAAAAAAGTAAAATTCAATGACATTTCTTACCCCTTTAGGAAAAAATAACCAGAGTCCCAACTTGATTCAATTCCTAAATATATAAGTAATTTATCAACTTTTTTCTGTTTTNCATCTGCAGTGATTTTGGAGCCCAAAAATAGAAAGTCTGACACTGTTTCCCCATCTATTTCCCATGAAGTGATGGGACCGGATGCCATGATCTTCATTTTCTGAATGTTGAGCTTTAGGCCAACTTTTTCACTCACCACTTTCACTTTCATCAATAAGCTTTTGAGTTCCTCTTCACTTTCTTCCATAAGGGTGGTGTCATCTGGATATCTGAGGTTATTGATATTTCTCCCGGCAATCTTGATTCCAGCTTGTGCTTCTTCCAGCCCAGCGTTTCTCATGATGTACTCTGCATATAAGTTAAATAAGCAGGGTGACAATATACAGCCTTGACGCACTCCTTTTCCTATTTGGAACCAGTCTGTTGTTCCATGTCCAGTTCTAACTGCTGCTTCCTGACCTGCATACAGATTTCTCAGGAGCCAGGTCAGATGGTCTGGTATTCCCATCTCTTTCAGAATTTTCCAGTTTATTGTGATCCACACAGTCAAAGGCTTTGGCATAGTTAATAAAGCAGAAATAGATGTTTTTCTGGAACTCTCTTGATTGAAGCAGGACCACCTGGTGCCTCGCCCATCACCTGGGCCACGCCGATCGCCTGGTGCCACCTCACCTGGTGCCACCTCACCTGGTGCCGTGTGCCCTGGTTCCACCTCACCTGGTGCCCCATCTGTCATCTCGTACCGCACCACCCGGGGGCCCTCGCATTCCCCAGCGCCCATCTCCGAGCTCCTTCTCGCCGCCGGCACTTCTTCTTTGCAAGGGTTAAACTGAGGCTTACGTGCTGCACACTGGAAGTCACTGCCGCGAAGCGTGCTTTCTGTTGAGTCGTGTTCCGCGGTTGTTCTCGGGCTCCTGCGGGCCTCGGGGCTGCCTGCCGAGGAGCGCTGCCGGCGGAACTCGTCCCTGGTCCTGCTGGGAGAGCCCTCCAGGCCTGGCAGGAGGCCCGTCTGCGCCCACTTTACGAGGTGACTGACAGCTGTCACTTAGGTCTTGGGTGACCAAACTTGCCCGTGTTTTTTTAATTTTCTATTAAAGTCATCCTGGCAGGACCTGAGATGTGTGCCGGCCCGAAGCAGGGCCTGGACTGGGGGCTCTTGGAGGCATCGGGCAGCCTTCAATCTGAAGAGTGTTCTTCCCGGGAAACTCACCCAGGGATCCTGGTCCTGGTGTCCTGTGAGGCGGCTCTGACTCTCACGTGGACCCATGCAGATCCCACTGACTGACCCACAGAGGCAAGCTCAGCCAGTCTCAGGACGCCTGTGGGCACCAGGCACCGGTCTCTCAGCTACCCTGGGCCCTGGGATGCCTGGCTTCCCTGACCCCGTTTGAGCACCAGGTTTTCTCCAGCGTTTTGGCATCTCTGGGGGGACTCACCCCTGGGGAGGCCGCGGGGGCTTTAGGGGGCCTGAGAATACCCTGGACACCACCCTGCACTTCATAGCACCCCGTCTCTTAGTGCTAACAAACGAGGCACTTTGCTTCAGCGATGTCGATGTCGTTCCTGCTCAGGTGTGGGAGGCTCGGCCAGTCTGGAGGAAGGCCTTGAGTGAAGAAGCTGCCGCTGGGGAAGTTGTTTCATTAGTTTCATCAGCTCAGCCCGTCACGGACTCAACTGATGGAGCTGGCCGAGTGGCGGGGGATGGGATGGGTCCTGCCCCAGCCCTTTCTTCCGGTCTGTGTGCTGAGTGCACAGGGCGGGAAGTCCCCGCTGATGGTGGACTGTCTGTTTCCAATGGTGATTACAAATCCTACTTGGCCAATAAAAGCCACTCAATGGGGAGGTCACATACCCCCCACACCCAGTGACTGGTTGGCCAGACCTGGCCACTGAGCTGCTCTCCATGGTCTAGACTAAAGCTGTTCTCAAGGCGAACCCAGCCTGCAGCGTCGGCGCCACCGGGGAGCCTGGAGGAGATGCAAACCCTCCGGCCCCTGGGACTCTGAGGCCTGCGGTCCAGCACCCCGTGTCTAGCCATCCCCCTCCCCCCACAGGTCTTCCCAATCCCAGAGAGCCTCCCACAAGGCCAGGGTGGATCTATGTGCAGCTGAGACCTCCTCCCTGCCTCTTCTGCTCCCCTCCCCCCGGCCCTGAGGAACCCCAGGGCGTCCCCTGCACGAGCGCCCCTGTCCCAGGGTCAGCTCCCAGGAGCAGCCGTGGCGTTCCTCCTCTGCCGCGGACAGTCTCCAAGCTGGAGCAGAGGCTGTTTCATGCCCCTTTCCTACCTCGCACCTTTTAAGTCCTTGGTCTCGTCTTTGCCCCGGAGCCCAAGTCACCTTCGCTGGTTTAGCCGCTTAGCTGCGTCTGACTCTTTTGGCACCCCACGGATTGGAGCCCACCAGGGTCCTCTGTGTGGGGTTCACCAGGCAAGGATACTGGTTGCCATTCCTTTTTTCAGGAAATCTTCCTGACCCAGGGATTGAACCCGAGTCTCCTGTTCAGTAGGCAGACTCTTCACCACTGAGCCACCAGGGAAGCCCCAGAACCTAATAACGACTTACAGAAATCCAGGGCAAAGTGGCTCATGGAAATTGCCAATGTTTAATTCATCTAAAATTCGTTTTTTTCATTTTTAGTGTCGACTCAGCGCCCAGGCTTGGCTACCAGGATGTTACTTCCTCATTCCTCTTTAAAAAATTCAGTGCCACCAAAGGAAAAGAACCCTTCCCTGGGCGGTTTTGTCAGGGCACATGGGTAGCAATCTCATACTTGAAAGGAGCTCTCGCCACAGCATTTCAGCCTTGTCTGGGGTGCGGCCGCCCAGTACGGAGGCCACCATCCGCATGTGCTGGTGGCGTCTGCCTTGCGGCCGCCCTGAGCCAAAAAAAGTTCTGCCCGGGGCCTGCACCCTGAGCGTCGGAGACTGGGGCCGGAAAGGGGGCCACGGGTCTCATTAAAAACAGTTTAGTGCGGAGGACATGCTGGGATGATAATATCTTGGGTTAAATGAAATATGTCATTAAAATCACTTTCACCTGTTTCTTTTTATTTCTGCAATGTGACTGTGGAAAATTTAATAACGTGTATGTGGCTCACTCTGTTTCTCTTGGACAGCCCGGGCCTGGGAGGGAGATGCTGAGAACAGCCAGCTTGGGAGTGAGGGTCTTGCCAGACAGCTGTTCCCAGGCCGAAGAGGCTGGGCGCGCGGGGACTGGGCGCGCTGGCCTGCCCCATCGGGCTTGGCTGTGCGGGTGCCAGCTCCTGAGGTGGGGACGGGGGCTCCTGGAGCGGTTTCCCGGCTCACCGCAGCCGGCGTCCCTGGAGCTGGGTGCGGTGCTGTGAGCAAGGGTGTCTTTGCTGGCTGGGGTGGCTTTAAACCCGCAGGAAGCATGCCTGGAAGACAGGGCCTGGGAGCCACAGAGTCTGGGGAGGAGAGATGGCTGCGGGAGGAAATGCCGCAGTTTCCCACGGGGTGCGGGGTGGGGGTCGTGGGAACACTCGCCAGCCTCCTCTGGCAGGAAGCTCGTCTTCACAGTTTAACTTCATAAGGAGTTAAACTGTTTGCTCCTGCTCTTTCCAGAACAGAGAGGGCGGATAGCTGGCCGGCACACTCAGCATGAAGCCCTCCGGGTGAGTCAGGAAAGCTTCATTTTATCCCTTAAGTCTCTGTTCCACAAGCTAGATGACCTAGGCTCCTGAATAAGCACAATGGTGATGTTTTTCCTCTAGACAACAGAAGCAAGGCTATCTGGCCTTTGTCCGTTTGGTGGCGAGTGTGGGCAGGTCATGAGGCTTGGGTCTCACCAGGTACCCGAAACCACGAGGTAGTGGGGCTGTGCCCTGCACGAGTTCAGAGCCTCGGCGCAGCAGCGATTGGCAGCGTTCTCTGGGTCTCTTGCTCATAAAGCCCTCACGCGTGTGCTCTGTCTGACTCTGCGGCCCCGTGGGCTGTAGCTGCCAGGCTCCTCTGTCCCTGGGTCTCTCCAGGCAAGAATACGGGAGTGGGCTGCCATTCCCTTCTCCAAAAGCCCTTATCAGTTCAGTTCAGTTCAGTTGCTCAGTCGTGTCCGACTCTTTGTGACCCCACGAATTGCAGCACGCCAGGCCTGCCTGTCCATCACCAACTCCCGGAGTTCACTCAGACTCATGTCCATCGAGTCCGTGATGCCATCCAGCCATCTCATCCTCGGTCATCCCCTTCTCCTCCTGCCCCCAATCCCTCCCAGCATCAGAGTCTTTTCCAGTGAGTCAACTCTTCACATGAGGTGGCCAAAGTACTGGAGTTTCAGCTTTAGCATCATTCCTTCCAAAGAAATCCCAGGGTTGATCTCTTTCAGAAGGGACTGGTTGGATCTCCTTGCAGTCCAAGGGACTCTCAAGAGTCTTCTCCAACACCACACTTCAAAAGCATCAATTCTTCGGTGCTCAGCCTTCTTCACAGTCCAACTCTCACATCCATACATGANCTTGTTCACTGTAACAGGAAAAACTCTGAGAAGTGTTGTTCTAGATAACGCAACCGACTTTCCATGTACTTTTACCCATGCCGCTTTTCCTTCTTTTGTTCCTGGGTTCTGTGTGCATGCTTTCAAGAAATCACGAGGAGTCAGTGCCTCACTCAGACTAAAGCAAAACAATAAGCCCAAGGACCAGTGTTGACCTCATTGTTAGAAATGGGAGAAAAGTGACAGGCAGCTCGAGACACTTCCAGCTCGCAGGATGTCTGGAAGATGTTCTGGGGCTGCCAAGTGCTATGGATTCTACCAGTTTCAATCAGAGTTGAAAGAAATGGGCTGTGACAGTTTCCACTAACCAGCCCAGAGAAGAGTCCAGGACAGGAGGATGGGTCTGCAGTTTCCCCTCCAGCTTGTTTTTAGTTCGTTGTTTTTTTTTTGGGCCATGCCTTGTGGCATGTAGGATGTTAGTTCCCCGACCAGGGACTGAACCTGTGCCCCCCTGCAGTGGAAGTACAGAGTCTTAACTACTGGACTGCCAGGGAAGTCCTCCCCTCCAGCTTCTTGGAGAGCACTGTCATCTCCACTGGCAAGGAAGAGGGAACTGTGCTGGGGTGCCCAGGTCTCACTGCATGACTCCCCAGGCTTTCAGGAAATAAGTGAGGGCTCTGGTAGTAAATACAAACTCTATTCACATGGTATTAGACAGCCACAAAAAACCTATACTTCTTAAGAGTTTTTAGTACAGGAAATGATCATGGTAATCTTTTTTTTTTTAATGGCAGGATTTAGAGTTTATTATATAATGTGATCTCAACTACATAAAACTGTACCAGGAAAATCTGGTAGGAAATACAGCAAAACAGTAAAAAAAATTTTTTTCTTGGAGTAGAACCACTGGTTTATCTTCTTGGTAGTTTTCTGTATTTCCCAAATTTTCTACAATGGACATGTATTAAACATTTGTTTCCCTTTAATAAAAACATGGGGGAGTGATCTTCAGTTATGATGGAAATAATGAGATTCCTATCTATTTTTTAACATCAAATGCAGTTAAACAAAATTATATTACAGCTCAAATGTATTCACACTAAACAAACTTTTTTAGATTATGATTTTCTTAAAGAAATCCCATCTACTTAAGAGGACACATCTCATCAAGGGGATGGTAGCCACTCTTACCGCTTGATGTGTATGTGGTACAACTTTAAAAGTAGCAACAATAAACTTTAAAAACAAAATAACTGGATCTTAGCATTAAAGATGATTTTTCATTAGCAACATAAATTAGTGTTCCCTTCAAGGGAGTCACTTAGAGAAAGCATTCTTTCTTCTACTGGTATTATAATAATTTGTGTTCAGTCGTGTCTGACTCTTTGAGACCCCGTGGACTGTAGCCTGCCAGGCTCTTTTGTCCATGGAATTTTCCAGGCAAGCATATTGGAGTGGGTTGTCATTTCCTTGTCCAGGGGATCTTCCTGGCCCGTGGATCAAGCCTGCGTTCCGTATGTCTCCTGCACTGGCAGGCAAGTTCTTCACCACGAGTGTCACCTGGAGCACTGCCATTTCTCAAAATATTTTTTTTGGAGCTTTCTGTGGCACTGCTCTGGAAAATCATTCCATTACTTCAATCACTCCCTATTTTTAACCAAAAATGGTTTTACCAGATTGACACCTCCTTTACCTGACTTGACTTTAAGTGGCTCTTCATCTGTCATAAAAAAACAAGTCTATTCTCAAAGAATAAATATTCCCAGACCCTGATATTATTTTTTAAGTGCCACAGACTTCATGAAAACAAGTCTGAAACATGAGTTTTCCGGCCATATTTTGAGTAATAATTGTATTTTCGTAACACTTGACCAATCTGCCCCCAAGATGACTACTCGGAGGTGTCAGTGTTTTCAGGTGGCAAGCAAAAGGGATCCATCACAGATTAATGAAAAGCCTCAATTAAAGACTACAGAACAGACTAATCTTATATTCCAGTAAAAACCAGCAAAAGCCTATTAGAAGACAAAGATTCTCAAGTACAGTAGAGAAATGAAAAGCCACCAGTAGTTGCTTCCACCTTTTGGTGCGGACAACAAGGGGCAGAAACTCAGGCTGGCAACCCAGGGGCTCCTTCCTACAATACGATGTTCATAAAAGACAAGACTACACTTCCTTTTCTATCTGACTTGATCATCACTTATCAACACTGGCTTCACGTTAGAATCAGCGGGGAGCTTTACAAAAGTACCAGCTGGCTGGAAACGTTCAGACATTCTGAATCTCTGAAGACAGAGCTGGGATACGTATGCGTGGGGTTGTCTGTAGGTGTGTGTTGGTGTATGTGCTGTTTATTCTTTCCCTTCTTCTCCTTTCCCCCTTTAAGCCCCTTCACCCTTCCTCCCCTCCAGTTCCTAGGTGATTCAGATGCACTAAAACACAGTAAGGGGTGCAAACCACAGGCAGCTGATCCACATGAAGATCCTGCCTTCTGTCCACAGAACCCACCTCAGCTAGTTGATGAAATGAGCACCTAAACAGTTCCCTCCATTCATCACTTTGTACCATGATTCATAAGAACAAAAACTGGGGGAGAGTACTTGGTCCATACAGATCACCTTAGAAAATAAAAATTTTAAATGGGGGATAAGAAGCATAGTCTCTAGTTGACTAAACGCATATAAGATGAAAACACTCGTAAAGGCCCAAATAATGAAACCACATCAGAGCCTAGTCATTGGAGGAGATTCTATGTTTTTCTTTTGGTTGATCTGTATAGACTGTAAATTTTCCACAAGGAATATATATCATTTCTGTGATACCTACTTTTCTGCTGGCCTGTTGACTTAAGAGAAAAAGATTACATACCGGCAGTATCTTGGGCCGTCACATCCACGCCATGTGTAACCATGACCCTGAGGCATTCCACGTGTCCTTTTGTAGCAGCAAGATGAAAACTGGAAAAGAAGTAACACAATCTCCTTAAGAATGCCACTCTTTACAGACTTACCCCGACCATGTTTTTGCCTCTTGTGTATACTCTCTCTCACTTAAGCTCCAAACCACCTCATGAGTAGGTCTTACTTTGTTCTCATTTTAAAAAGGAGGAAACAGAGGCTTGAAGTGGTCTGATAATTTGCTCATTGATACTTTTTATTAAGTAATGGATTAGGAGCTAGATCTTAGGTCTTCCCATGTAAAGATAGGCTTGAAAAAAGTAAAATTCAATGACATTTCTTACCCCTTTAGGAAAAAATAACCAGAGTCCCAACTTGATTCAATTCCTAAATATATAAGTAATTTATCAACTTTTTTCTGTTTTCCAGTGTTTTTAACAAAGCCATTATTTTTAAGCAATGCCTCTCTAAAGGCAAATCTGTCCAAGTCAAACAATGATCAGGGTTCTTGGACAGCATCAGTATCAAATCCATTGTTGTGTCCTAGCAGATAACAATAGTTATCTATAGTTGTACACAGCTACACAACTTTTTTTACATGGCTAATCTGTGCCAAGCATCTTATTACTCACTTTGGTACATTAGCTCTTTTCATTCTCATAAAAGCCTTTAAAAAAATTTTTTTTTTTTTTTTGTGGCCACGTCAAGCAGCATGTTAGAGATCTTAGTTCCCTGACCAGAGACCAAACTTGTGCCCTGTGCATCGGAAGCAAGGAGTTTTAACCACTGGACCACCAGGGAATTCACCATGAAAGCCTTCTGACGTGAGTCCTAACACCATCTCCATTAGATGGCAGGGGTCTACACTCAGGTGCAAACAGCATTAAAGGAAGCCCACGGTTAGGCATTGGAACTCAATGACACTTGAGGGTACAAACCTCGGTCAGCATGTTTAGGTTTATCATTAGAAAGAGATAATGTCCTTAT
This sequence comes from Neotragus pygmaeus, assembly GCA_006410875.1. NCBI lineage: Eukaryota > Metazoa > Chordata > Mammalia > Artiodactyla > Bovidae > Neotragus > Neotragus pygmaeus. Next base: position 750,917 of record SJYV01001915.1, read on the forward strand.
AACACAGGAAGCTCAGCTCAGTTCTTGGTGATGAACTAGATGGGTGGGATGGAAGTGAGGGTCAAGAGGGAGGAGATATATGTACACATATAGGTGGTTCACTTTGTTTACAGCAGAAACTAACAACACTGTTTCGCAATTATACTCCAATAAAAATAAATAAATATTTTTAAAAAGATACAACATCCCATGTCACACCCATGCTCCCCGCAGATCCCAGGGGTGAAGGGCACTTCCACGGGCAGAAGGAAAGCAGAATTCCTCTGAGCAGCCCTGCCTTGAGAAGGAGGTTAATGCACCTCTGAGCTCTCCAACTGCCTCAGACCTATCTTAGGGAGTTACCTTCTCAGGGTACTTGGTCTCTTTAACTCTGAATTAATGCCCAGGTAATAGTTTTCCATAGCACAGGATCTGTCACTGGGGCCCGTGGTCACAACCAAGTAGCAAATCCGAGAGCTAAACTGATTCAAACTCAAGTGAACTTGACCCCACACCTCTGCTCTAGAGAACTGGGCTGACTGAGGGTTGGCAGGTCGGCAAATAGGGTTATATCAGTCCTGGCTGCAGATCAGCCAAACGTCAGCTATGTATCTCTGGGAAGTCACTTTAAGCTCTCAGAGCCTAAATTTCCTTCATTGTAAAGGGTGTGGATAGACTCAGATGCTTTCTAATGTTCCCTCCAGCTCGTACACTCTATCATTTTAGCTTCCCTGGCTCTGATCACATTGACCATTTCTTCATTTGTGCAGCAACTTATGTGTAATATTTCTTTAAAGTCAAAATCTACTTTATAGTAGATTTACACTTACACATTTTGTGTAATGTTTACACATTACAGTGAAGCTTTGATTATATGGAATGACTCGGGAACATGTGACTTGTTTAAATGAAATTTCTGATTAAATACTGCTTAACCAAAAGAACCGCACCAAAAGGCAGGACAATGAACAATAACATCTGTTTTCAGCATGGTTAGGGTAACTTAATTTTACAGTTAGTAAACTTCATCTCTAAACAGTGAATCATTTAATCACAGTGAAAGGTTTCTAAAATTTCCCCACCCTTAGTAACAGTGTGGGCGCTAGTGGTAAAGAACCTGTCTGCCAACAGGTAAGAAACAGACGTTAAGAAACGCGGGTTTGATCTCTAGATCGGAAGAATCCCCTGGAGGAGGGCATCCAGTATTCTTGACTGGAGAATCCCATGGACAGAGAGGAGCCTGGCGGGCTACAGTCCATAGGGTCACAGAGTCTGGACACAACTGAAGTGACTTAGCATTCATGCACGTGCAGTAACAGTGTACATTACATAATTTAACTGCTCTTGAGGACATGAAACCACTAAGTGACTCATTATTGAACTCTGCTTTCAAGGCAATGGATCTAAATACCCCAGATTATTAAGCCCTAATATTTATTAATATTTATCTTTTCTTAATGTCTATGTGCTTGCTTCTAAGCTGTTCACTCTGCTATATCCTATGACCAGGGGAGAACTCGATCAAAATGCTCTGGACAAGGCAGCCAAATCTTTTGCTAAAGATGAAAATAACAGGAATAGGAATTAGCACACTCACATGCGCACACACACACACATGCAAACATGTATAGATACAAAACTTTGGACTGAAGTTTTAAACATATGGACTTTCCCTGTGGCTAAGCTGGTAAAGAATCTGCCTGCAATGTGGAAGACCTGGGTTCAATCCCTGGGTTGGAAAGATGCCCTGGAGAAGGGAAAGTTTACTCATTCCGGTATTCTGGCCTGGAGAATGCCATGGGCTGTATAGTCCATGGGGTCACAAAGAGTTGGTCATGACTGAGTGACGTTCACTTTCACTCTAACATATTTAAGCTACACATGTCATAATTGTATAATTTGCTAAAACGTCTCAAGTGGAACATGTCCCTTCCGCTTTCACACTGAAGAAACACAACGTGCCCAGAGACACAAAATCCCTCCTGTATCTATCTCCTCTTAGCACCCCAGAAGATCTCCATGGCCCCTTCTAGTTGCTAACTCCTTTCTCCCTGTGATAACTATTTTTCTACTCTAAGCTTCCTGGATTTCTTCAGCATGCATGCTCAGTTGCTCAGGCATGCCCAACTCTTTTGTGACTCCACAGACTGTAGCCCACCAGGCTCCTCTGTCCATGGAATCTTCCACGCAAGAATACTGGAGTGGGTTGGGTAGGTGTTTCCTCCTCCAGGGGATCTTCCTGACCTAGGAATCGAACTCATATCTCCCACATTGCGGGCGGATTCTTTACCACTGAGTCATAGGGGAAGCCCTGTATTTTCTCTGGATTGCACACTATATGTACAGGGCATTGAACTTCCAGACACATGTGACAATGAACCATTTGTGTACGGCCACTCCTGCATGCTAATAAATGTGCTCTAATGAATGTGACACGATATTCTACGGATGGCTTGGCAGCTGTATAATTTTCAGTATCATATTTGAAAGGTCAGTGGTCATTATAAGTCAAGAGAAGTGAGATGTTAGGAAGTTAGGCTCATTATCCAATCCAATTTTCTTAGACATTGCTTTTTAAAGTGAAATTGTTATAGCAATCCATCTTTGATGGCTATAACACATTGCATTGAGGAATCCAGTTAATTAAGGTTTCACTGCATATGTTTTAATAAATTGTGTGCACGTGATTTTGTTTTGCCATCTCTCTTCAGAGTTTAGATCACGAAGAGACTTTTTCCTTTATTTTTGGGAAATCTCCAATTATTCTTCTGCAAAACACTGTGTTCTGATGAAAAAATAAAACGAGTCTTTTCCCAATTCATAATTTTATCCTCATACATTTCACCTGAAACTTCAGCACTCGTTCTTACAGAGAAAATGAACTAGTATAAAGATAAATAATTATAAACAGCCAATCATCCATACATAATGATATTCATGCTGGTATTTTTATACTGCAGAATCTCATATTTTTAGCTAATCAAATTATTCTTAGTTGACGTTATTCAACTAACTAAACCAGTATTTCAAGCTGTTTCTGAAAGGAGACTCATTTCCAGGTGTTTACTGTGGATGTCACATAAAAATTGTTTTTAAGGATCTCATTTATCGTATCTTTTCATCTCTGAATTTTTCTACATGTATACTTAAAAGATAAGCACTTCACAAAGTAGAAATAATAATGCGATGAAATCTTTTGTATCCAACAACCTTGTTTCATGTATACCCTTACCAACCATTATTATTTTGAAGCAAATCTCATGTCATATCATTTCATTCTTAAATATTTCAATGTATTTCTAAAATAAAATGGCTCTTAATGAAAATGTAATAACAATAACATCATCAGAACTTAAAATTTAGTAATTTTTCAATAATGCCAAATATTCAGGCATTGAATATTTCCAATTGTTTCATAAATATTATCATTTTTGAATAGTTTGTGGGAATCAAAATCCAAAAAAGTTCAACATATTAAAATCCGGTTGATGTCTAATGTTCCCTGTTTCTTTTTCAGTTCTTGCAATTTGTTTTATGAAAAAGCCATGCATTTGGGCCTATAGAATTTCTAGTATCTGGATTTTTCTGCATCTCCCTCTCCACAGTATTTTTTAACATGTTTCTCTTGCCTCTACCTGTTCTGTAAACTTGTAGCTAGGTTTAGAGGCTTGGTTTGATACAGGCACAGTTTTTGGCAAAATAACTTTATGAGTGGTATCATGTACTTTCACTGAAGACACATAATGTCTAGCTGGTTCTGTTTCAGTGATGTTAGCAACCACCGATAATCACTACTTGGAGTCATCCTTTGGTTTGCCAAGTGGTGACATTCTAATCCATGATTTTTTTTTTTCTTATTCAATAGCTGGAATTCTTCTAGGGAAAAGAAAAAACTCCCTTGATGACAATTTAGTTTTCCAGAAATATAGTTCATACAGGAAAAAGAAATATCTGATCTTTTACTTTAATGAAAGTCTTAAGAACAAGTTGGTTGCCTGGTGTCTTCTAAAGGAGACCAGTGTGGTGTGAGAAGATTAATGTATGTAAGTTGAATAGACATGTGTATGATAGTCAATCAGTTCTCCAGATTTTTTTGAGAAACAAACTTAAGCATTTTCACCACTGTACATCCCCATATTTAATATTACAATAAATGCATGTCAAACCCACTGCCAAAAATATTTCAACTCTGCATGTAATTGAGTTGACTGTTTAAGATATTTGGGCATGACGACTAAAATGCTTTGATGGGAGAATGTGTCAAATCACCTTAACTGCACAGAATACGATAAGTGACTTCAAAAGGATTTTTGGATATAGTGTTAAGGCCAAAGTATAAGCCAGTTTGGAAGGTTTAAGATACCCCACTCCAAGGATAAGAAAAACAGTTGACAAATAAGAGCCAGTGCTCAGTCTAGAACATGATGCAAAAAAGAAATGCTATAATTCAGATTTTAAACTGTAGATTTGTTCTTGATAAAATAACCAACACCCATCTACAACACATACGGGCACAAACATGGCTGAACATACTACAGCCATGTTCTAAAACTGGGAAAGTCTTTAAAAGTTCTATGAGCATATGCTGTGAAATAACAAGGCCTCTTCATCTTCAACACCATATACTACATTTTATACTCTATATAAATACAGTACACTATTCTTTGTAACACATGCTATATATGCTATTTTATACTATGTTCTATCATTTAAAAATACGTGGGCTAGACTTAGAAAATATAAAATAAGAAAGAATAACTACCAAGACATATAGTTACTTGGTATTTATTGATCACTGTGATTAAATACTCTGATACTTATAGAGTATCCCTTTATTTAATAATACATCCAAAAATCATTTTACTACCTACTTTGGTATAAAATGTCTATAACCTGAGTTTGCTAAATCATCACATCAAAGAACAACCCAAATGATCAGTATACTGATTTAGCTTTGCCCTGTTCTTCAGGAAGCTGTACAAATGCAGAAGAAATAAGGGACAAAGGAGACAATGAGATGACTCTGTCAGCAAGTCCCTCACACCAATACCACTTATACATTCAGTCCAGCTACCTTACACCTGAAGAGCAACAAATGACCAAGTGGAGCTGTGTCATTTGGTCAATTCTCCTCCAGCTGCTGGAAGAGAAAGCCCTGTCTTCCCTCTCTCATTCTCCCAGCCTTGTGCCTAGAAGCAGCTCTTAACCAAGCTTCCCTGGTGGCTCAGAGGTTAAAGCGTCTGCCTGCAATGCGGGAGACCTGGGTTCGATCCCTGGGTCAGGAAGATTCCCCTGGTGAAGGAAATGGCAACCCATTCCAGTATTCTTGCCTGGAGAATCCCATGGACAGAGGAGCCTGGTGGACTACAGTCCACGGGGTTGCAAAGAGTTGGACACGACTGAGCGACTTCACTTTAAGCCATTATACAGAAGGGTATATTCTATGCTATTCTTCTGTGTGTACTGAATTTGGATATTCAGTCATTTTAAGGTTTTAACTTCAGAAAACCTGGTCCTTATTCCAAACACCCAAGATTTTGAAAAATCAGACAAAACTTCCAACCTTTAGAGCTTTATTAAAGCTTAGAGGAAGGACAAACATGTGTAGCCAGGTGAGAAAGTATAACAAGAAGCAGGATATTGGGAAGGCAATACACATAATCTTTAAGGGCTCAGGCTAACTGGGTTTGAATCTGCACTCCGCCGCTTATTAACATTGAGTGCTCTTGAGGAAGTGTTCTCTGTATCCCAGTTTCCACATCTGTAAAATGGGCTGTGAGGAATGAATGAGGTATATGTAAAAAGTGCTTAGCAAAATGTGAAGCATGGATACATATCCAAAGAAATGCCACCAATTATCAGAGCCTCATCAACACAAGGCAAGAAACAGAGACGGAAACATTCTGCTTAATAAAAGGATTTGTCTCAATGTTCAGAAAAGACGGACTAACAGAAATTAAGTCAGAACCATCGCTGCTTTAAGAAATGAAGAAAGAAATACGGTTTTCTCTGGGTATATGCTACTCAGCGTTCTGTTGTGATTTAAAGGGAAAGAAGATCCAAAAAAGAAGGGATATGTGCATAAATATTACTTATTCAATTTGCTGTACAGTATAAACTGACAAAGCAATGTAAAAGAAGTATATTCCAATTTTTTTAAAAAGTGAAAAAAAAAAGAAAAGAAGAAAGGGGCAGGAGGAGAAAAGCAAGAAGAAAATCAAGGGGGCCTGGGAGGGAGGTTCCCGAGGGAGGGGATCTATGTATACTTATGGCTGATTCGTCTTGCTGTATGGCAGAAACCAACACAATGTTATAAAGCAATTATCTTCCAATTTTTAAAAAAGTAAAAAAAAAAAAAGAAAGAAAAGCAAGAAAGACGGAGTTACAGACAGTCATTGAAGACAAAAACAAAACAAAACAAAAAAAAACACCACCAAAAACAACATCTGAGATCAGCTTGGTCTAATTAATGCTTACTCTTGAGCTGCTAAGTAAGATTCAGGCACTTTCCAGAAGTGACAATCCCCAAAGCAGGGTGTGGCAGCAATAAGTCATTAGCATTTAGCCTCTCAATAGCTTTTAGCCTCCACTTGAGTAACTTTTTATAAGATACTCAAGTGGAGAGTTGGGTTTGGTTGGGTGGGAAAACATGGTCAGTCATTCACAGAACCTGGATCTGTAAATGACAGTGAGTAGGCTTCCTTTCTTAAGCAGTGCCCGATGCATGCAGGCATCCTCAGGGCGGCAGTCCCGGCGACTGGTGGGTGCTGGTCTGGGCTGCAGGTGGCATCTGTGGTGTTACCTCAGGCTTAAGGAGCAGATGGCACCCCGAGTCAGCACACAACTACTTAAGGTCCTGGTTGGTGGCCTCTAACAGCCTGTACCCTGGAGAGCTGATAAAAGAACACACCTCTAGGCAAAGACAGTTTGCACACTTGGGTGAGGTGGGTAGGAAAAGTGCTCAGCTGAAGAACAGCCCCCCTCACCCCAAAACAGAGGCTGCTCTTGACAAAGTTAATCCCAGGGCACTGGAACTAATTTGAGCATGGAACCATTTCTATAGTTGTCTATTTTTATAAACCGCTATAGCTAACTATATTAATTCATTTACATATTTACCATAGTAGGGTATTTATGTGCCCGACACTGTCCTAAGCACTGAGAAACACATGGTGAATAAAGAAGCCCTCACAGATCTCAGCTTTTAACAGGAAGACTAAAGATAAACCAGTGGTTCTCCACTGGGGGTGATTCTGCCCCACCCAGGGGACATTTGGCAACACCTGGACACAGCTGTGATTATTATTCACAGGGTGGCGGGGGGCGGGGGGGGGGGGNTTTCTGGCTAAAACTCATCTGACAACTGATTAATTGTTACATTCCCCCCTTCAGACTCAGAATTTTAAATTATGTTACAACATCCCATCACGAAAAACCACAACTACTTACCTCTCTAAGAAGTTTTTGAGCATCTTACAAATATATTAGTGACAAAAAGTCATGCTCTGAGACTGTATCTTAGCAGTAGAGCTAGTTAGCAATTCTGACTTTCTTACCTGGTTTCTGGAAGTGTCAAAGTACTGCCTGGTGAAAGCCAGGATATCTTCTGTCTCATTCTGTGAAAGGAAATAGGAGTCTTCATCCTGCCTGAGGCTGAGAAGGCTGTGCAGGTAAAATGTATACTCCTTATTACTCATGTTGAGCTTAGAAGAACAAATCTCTTCCTGATGAATGATGTAATAGAGGAGGAGAAGAGAAACTCGCTGGATCACTTCCTCTCTGAGCTGATCCTCGAAGTCTCCTCCAGCTATTAGTAACAGGGCATCCGGTTCAAAGCACTGTGTAAAAATTAATAAATAAAAATAAACAGAAAGCTTGACAAATAGTCCCGGAACATTAACCACCACAGAGTTTCTGACGCTTATTATTTTATGAATAGGAAGGAAAAGCGGGCAGCCTCAATAGCTCAATTCAAGTAAGACAGTTCTCCCAGGAAGTCCTTATTTCCTAAATGCAGTCTGTCTTCAACTATGGTAACACAAGCTGTCAATTTGCTGCCTTGATTAAAACCAGCTGACTTTGGCTTTTAAAGTGATGCCTCATTGCATTTAGAATGAAATTCAAGTCCTTATAATTTTCTCCTCAGTCTGGCTTCTACCTACCCTATGTAGCCAACCTCATCTTATCCTCTCTCCACTGCTCTCACTTCACTTCTGCTTCTGTGACTTTCTGTCAGTTCCACCAGGCTCTATTCCACTTGATTTCTTGGGTCTCAGCTTCAGGGGCCACTTCCTCAGGGATGCCTTCCCAGATACCCTGTCCAAAGCTGGAAGTCCCCATCCCTGCCCTGTGTTCTCTAGCACAGTGCCATTCAACAGAAATACAATGCAAGCTACAAGTGCTGGGCACACTTTAAAATTTCTGGTAACTGCACGTTTTGTTCTGTTTGGGCTGTGCTGGGTCTTCACTGCAGTGCACGGGGATTTCTCCCGCTGTGGAGCATGGCCAGGCTCCACAGCATGCGGGCTCAGCAGTTGTGGAGCATGGGCTTCTCCACTTGGGGCACACGGACTTGGTTGCCCCATGGCATGTGGGATCTTAGTTCCCTGTATTGGAGGGTGGATTTTTAACTACTGGACCACCAGGGAAGTCCCAAGTAGCCACCTTTTAAACCATAAAAGAAAGAAATGCAATTAATGTGGATAATACATTTTATTGCAAGATACACATATATGCAAGATATGATCATTGCAACACACAATCAAAATTCTAAAAGGTGTCAATGTGCTATTTGACATTCTTTTTGTCACACTAAATCTTTGAAATCTGCTGTGTGGTTTACGCTGACCAGTATATCTCAGTTGGGATGAACCACATATTCAGGGTCTAACAGGCTGAGGCAGCTAATGGCAGCTCTAGCATTCACGTTTTTGTTTTTGTTTTTTTTTTCACGGAACTAGCCTTCTAAGATTAATTTGTCTGCTTGTTTATTTTCTATTTCCTCTTGATGACAACTGGCCCAATAAGGCTGGATTTTGTCTGCTTTGTGCATAGATCTATCCTCGGTCTCTAGCACCATGATGACACTTAATAAGAATGAAGATGGAATACGTGTGCTCAGTGGCTCAGCCGTGCCTGACTCTGTGACTCTTTGGACTGCAGCCTGCCAGGCTCCTCTGTCCGTGGGATTTTTCAGACAAGAATACTGGAGTGGGTTGCCGTTTCATCCTCCAGGGGAATCTTTCCGACCCAGGGATTGAACTCGTGTCTCTTCCATCTGCTGTGTTGGCAGGCGGCTTCCTCACCACCAGTGTCACCTAGTGGGTGCCATCCGCTTCTCCCTTATCCCGCCTAAGAGAACGGATGTCAGTACCCTTCTGAGACTCAGTCACTGCACCTGCTGTTAACAGAGAGCTTGGTGGTTTGAGAATTACTAAAAATGTTTCCGCGATGCTTTGTTTCACAAGCCACAGACAGATGCCTGGCTTGTCTAATCAAGAAGTTTACTTGACAGCGGAAGGTGTTTGGAGAAATGTGTTGAGACAGTGAGAAAAAGAAAGACACATAGGTTGTGGAAGAGAAGCTTTCCAAGCAAGACAAGAACTGCCTTTCTTCAAAGACACTTGAGGAGCTTCTAGGATCACTCCCAGGATCCAAGAAGAAGCAGTCCATGACATGGCACCAGCCTCAGAGTGAAGGCATTAAGTAATACCTATCTCGAGCCCCAGGGGAGCTGTCCCACTGTGGGATAATCTACTCTAACATCTTTGAATCTGTTCTCTGAGGTGGAAGTTTCAGGGGATCTAATTCCATGTTTGCTGTGCGTCCCACTGGGTAACATCTGGAAAATACCATCTGAGTCAGAAAGAAACATGTCATCTATCTGTAAAGCAAAGCATTAATCACATTCTTCACAAGCCAAGCAGATTCCAAGCTCTCTCCAACTCAACTGCAAGGGGCCAAGAACTCAGCAAACAGGCGCAGGCTTCTCAATGAGACCAACTCCGAATGTCAAGGTTAAACAAACCACCAAAACCACACCAGCCCTTTTCTGTTCCCTAATCAGCCCTAGAGAAAAGTCCATGGGTCGGTAGCTGTTGTATGGGGCTGACACCAGGACCCAGGGAGGTGAGTCAGATGAATCCTTCTTTGGACCAAATAACCTCCTGAAACTAGAATATTGGTAAAACTATTGGTCATACAGCTACCATTTACTGGAAGCCATGTTTTCAAGACAGAGCTAAGCACCTTCCATACCGAGTCATTCCTCAATGTATAAGTCTCCTGGTTTCTGGAAAAGGTATTGGATAATCAATTTTTCAAAGAAGGGAAACATTGCATCATTTTAAATGAAAAAAAAAAAAGTGCCCAGTTTATATCATAATCAACCAAATATTTCTGCACAATAGACAGCATTCAGAATACTACCTGACCAATTATTTAATGTATAATGAGTTAATAGGTATATTTATATGCAGTATGCAAAGATTTAAGTATGCACAGAATTAAGTATGAACTAAAGTTTTCCTTCTATGAGGAAGAATACCCTTAGTATATGTATAAGACAATTTTAAGAGAGGGTGAGTAATGTACTTAAAGCCACACAGTTGCTAGTGGCTGCCCAGTCTTAATTCCTGCTCTGCCATTGACAGACTCCATGTTCTCATTCCTTTGTTTTGTGTCATGGAAATCAGCTGTGGATCACCTACGTATTTACTGTGCAGCCCCTTACCCAGTAATTTTCTCTCCCTCCTGTTTGGTAGGAAGAAATTGGGTCAATTAGGAGGTTGCTTGGTAGCACTGGATAGATGGGAAGAAGAGTGTCAAGAACACACAGAACCTCTGTGAGGCCGCCAGACCCCATTTATGTGGCCCAGGTGTGGCTGTGTGCTGGTTGCACTCAGCCGTGTCTATAGCCACTCTTCATCCCATCCAAGCTGCCTGAGACCTTGGTCCACTCGTGGTTCCTTCTCCATGCCTTTGCTGTGGACCTTTCTACGGGTGGGGAGGAGGGGTGTGGCACAAGGTAGTGGAGAAGAGGGTAAGATCTGGGCTTTCCTAGTAGTCAAGTGGTTAAGAATCCACCTTGCAATGCAGGGGACACNAAACTCAACATTCAAAAAACTAAGATCATGGCATCCGGTCCCATCACCTCATGGCAAATAGATGGGGAAACAATGGAAACAGTGACAGACTATTTTCTCGGACTCCAAAATAAAGTGACAGACTTTATTTTCTTGGGCTCCAAAATCACTGCAGATGGTGATTACAGCCATGAAATTAAAAAATGCTTGCTCCTTTGGAAGAAAAGCTATGACCAACTTGGACAGTGTATTAAAAAGTAGAGACATTACTATGCCAACAAATGTCCATCTAGTCAAAGCTATGGTTTTTCCAGTAGTCATGTATGGATGTGAGAGTTGGACTATAAAGAAAGCTGAGCACTGAAGAATTGATGCTTTTGAACTACGATGTTGGAGAAGACTCTTCAGAGTCCCTTGGACTGCAAGGAGATGCAACCAGTCAATCCTAAATAGTCATTGGAAGGACTGATGCTGAAGCTGAAACTCTAATCCTTTGGCCACCTGATGTGAAGAATGATTCATCTGAAAAGACCCTGAATGCTGGGAAATACTGAAGGCAGGAGGAGAAGGGGACAACACAGAATGAGATGGTTGGATGGCATCACTGACTCGATGGACATGAGTTTGAGCAAGCTCCAGGAGTTGGTGATGGACAGGGAAGTCTGGTGGTGGTGTAGTCCATGGGGTCNACTGAAGGCAGGAGGAGAAGGGGACAACACAGAATGAGATGGTTGGATGGCATCACTGACTCGATGGACATGAGTTTGAGCAAGCTCCAGGAGTTGGTGATGGACAGGGAAGTCTGGTGTGCTGCAGTCCAAGGGGTCACAAAGAGTCAGACACGACTGAGTAACTGAACTGAACTGATTCATGACTCCCAGACTCTATTACCCAGAATGGGTGATTTGTACCAATTTTCAAACCTTTCTGACCATGCTTTTCTCTTTACAAATTACTCCAGGGTGATTGAGAGCATCAGATGAGAAATACTGGGGGAAAATGACATGATCTTTCTAATGGGTGAAAGATCAACTATCTGTTGACTGAAGGATACATATGAAAGCCCCCAGCCCAGTGCTGGGTACTCAATATTAACATGATAAATAACAATTGTTAGTTGTGTAAGATAAGTACAAAAGTAAAGAAGACCCATCAAGTTCTAGGTGGTTTAAGAGAGGTAGTGGTTGAGGTCAAGCTCAACCCTGTTGGAAATTAGAAAAGACTTTATGAAGGAGAGGGCAAACCGGACCTTGAATGACTCTGCAGCCTGTATGGTGGTGGCGGCGCCGGCCTTTTGTAAAGCTGTCACTTTCAGGGATGCAGGCAAGGAAGCAGGAGTATTTCTAAAGGACAGGCATGTGTTGAGTGATGTCATGTGCCTCAACCCTTGAACTGTCTGGTGGCTGCCAGCGTGAGAACCTCCTGCCCCAGGTGCCCCCTCCTCCCGCGAGGTTAGTCTGGATGGAGGTCAACGCCTGCGTGTGCTGTCGGCCACGCCCACTCGCCCCGGCTCCGCCCTCTATCACATCTCCCTTTCCCAGGCTCTCCTGACCTCTGTATGTGGCGGCAGGCCTCGCCCCTGAGGCAAAGCCAGATTGCTGCAACCCTGGGCAACAATAAGCCATCTGAGTATCTAAAATCCTTCCTTTTCAATATACTTAATCCAGCTTTGCAAAGTTTCAAAATGAAAAAATCCTGTGACCTCCACCAATATTTTAATCACTGTAGTTCTTAATCCCCATATCTATTCTCATCAATTTGCACCACTTCCCTGGTTACATGTCTTCCTTCCAAAGCACAGTTTTGCAACCTGATCTGTTCAGCTTTAACCCATGACACTATTTCCCTATAAACACCTTGTGAATTATATAACTTTAATATACTTTATGACAAAATTTATCTTTCATTTTAATTTTACTCTGTGCATAAGCATGATATATACATGTATGTGTGGATGGGCTTCCCTGGTAGCTCAGACAGTAAAGAATCTGCCTGCAATGTGGGAGACTGGGTTCAATTCCCAGGTTGGGAGGATCCCCTGGGGGAGGGCATGGCAACCCACTCCAGTATTCTTGCCTGGAGAATCCCCATGGACAGAGGAGCCTGGTGGGCTACCGCCCATGGGGTCACAAAGAGCTGGACACAACTGAGCAACTAAGCGCGCACACACACACACACACACACATGCTAGAAAACATTTCACCTGGGCTCCTTGAGCCTTCCTCAGTTCCCCTGTAACCCGTCATAAGGTAAACCTGTGGGAAGCTTTGGGCTATAAAACCCTAGGGTCTCACTGCAGAGTGACCAGCACCATGATCCTCTGCTTGGGCTGACCATTCAAGCCACCTGTGTGCTGAAACAACCCCATGCCCAGACTGCACCCCATAGGAATTACACAGGTAGCTCTGAGGGTGATGCCTAGCACTTCTCAAAGCTGTCCAGGAAGCTGCTAATGGGAGTTAGGTTGAGAACCAAGAACCAAGGATTTAGTTGCCAAGTGGGTTCCTGACCTTGAAGTGCTATGATAAGCTCTGGAGGAAGGGAAGGAAATAATGACCATGGTATTGTTTTTCTTTTCCATTTGGGATGGTCTCCATCCACGCAGTTGCCACTTCCTCTGTCCCCACCACATCCTCCCAACCCATCCTCTCAGGGCCACCTTGCATCACAGGAAGCATTCCTTCACTACTCCAGTGTATCACCACCTCTTCCCATCTTGAACCCCTTACAGTTAGTATGTTACGATTTAGCACTTAATTATTCTCCAGTACTTCCGTTGGTCTTATCTTCTCAGCCAGATGCTGTGCATCTTGTAGGCAAGGACCATATCTTCTCCCTTTTTTTGTTATGTGCTTATGAATGATTTTGGAGCACTTTAATACCTCCCAACTAGAAGCAAACATTTGGGTACATTTGCAAGACAGGAATAGACATTATGTCACTTTCAAAAACACACTTGACCAGAAGCAGAGTAGATATGCTATAAAGAAATTATAGCTTTCAGTTCATCCCTCTGCCAGATATTAACAGGATTTAGACAAAACACAGGGTGGTTTTGCCTGGAAGGCGATTTTGCTGAGAAGGAGGCTGCAATTACACATAAAGTATACTGCAGTTTTAGGTAAATGAATTTGAGAGCTATGAGAGAAGGCAACCAGGTGGTATGACTTGATTTCCAAGGGTTTTCAGTTCTGGAAATCTCTTGGTTTTCTCTTCCAGAAAACAGGAAGAGTCAGAAGTACAATAAGCCACCGGCCAGAGAAGCCCCTTCTCATACTGATCTGCAGAATTCGAGAACTACCTCTTCTATTTTACATGTAAGTGCCACCGAGTTATCTAAAAATACTTGCACAAGTTCTTGTTTTCAAAGCCAAAAAGATCAGGTTTTTGAAAGGTGGGCTAAACATGGATAAAGACTATGTGTGTGTGTGTGTGTGTGTGTGTATATATGTGTATATATATATATATATATAGTCTTTATACACACACGGCTGGGTGGTATTTCTTCAAATACCACAGTCCCAGCAGTGATTTTATTTAGTCTGGTTGTTCCTAAAACAAACACACATAACTTTAATTAAATGCACATCCAAATGTAGGGGAAACCATCTTGAAACAATTAGCTTGCTCTATGGTGAGAGATTTTAGGGCATGGCATCTCCCCCTTCCTCACCTCCACCGTGGAAAGAGAACAGATGGGCTGAGGGAAGCCAAGCTTGACTCCATAAACACAGCCCGCAGCTGAAGCTCTCTGCCCAGCTCTATTTTGTTCTCTTCTGACCCAAGACATCACCTTTCTTTTACTCTATGTGAAATGAATTTCAGTTATTTGATTGCTCCCCCCCACTTTTTAACCCAACTTAGATCAGTTTTAGAGGAAAAAAAAAAATTCAGACAAGGTTTCTTATCTCTCCCTAAAGGAAGTATTCCAGGAAGAACTGAAAAGTCTGAAGAATTACTAAACCACCCATCTGGTTATTGACCTTGGGTTATGGAAGCTTCTGGAGAATGTCAACCGAGATGGCTGCCTCATTCTTGGGACTTTTGGGGTTGTCCGATTCTCTAGGTAGTGAGGGTTGAGTTTGTCTCTACTGAAATTGCACTGGAAGCTGGGAGAGACGTGTGTCAGGTCGTGATGTTCACCAGGACAGCTTTTTTCCTCTTGAGCCCCAAGTTAGTTCATCCCTAACAACTTTACCCATGAGATAGGACCAGCAAAAAGAGAGTTTTCTCTATTAGAACCATGCTGCAAAGTTCCCTTACACAAATAGCAGTCAAGTGCCTCTTATATGCCTAGAACAAAGGGAGAAACCAACACCACCACTGAAATCATAGGATCCCTGTCCTCACAGAGCTTCCATGTTGTAAGGGATTTGAGTCATTCAGAAAACACAGATCTTGGGGGTTTCCCTAGCAATCCAGTGGTTAGGACTCTGCACTTCCAATGCAGGAGACACAGGTTCAATCCCTGGTCAGGGAAGTAATATCCTGCATCCACACAGCATGGCCAAAAAAAATACAGATCATATTTAAGCTGTAGAGACTTTTCTACATCAAGTTTTTCAATCAATATTCTAGTATCTCAAAGAGAAGACAAAAATTTTTTTAAAGGACTGAGAATATCAGGGAGGAAGGCATTCTGGACTAGAGAACCTGGGGCAAACACCTAGATGGTCTCACAGGAGAGGAAGGCAGGGAGCAGACAGTGCCACCTCCAGCAGAAAAAACGAGTAAGAAAACAGCAAAACAAGGGCAGGGCCACCAGGAGGCCCTTGAAAGCCAAAGTCAGGACTCCAGGCTGTTACGCAATAGGAAAACCCTGTGCATCACTGAGCAAGATGACAAAACGGGTTATCACAAAAGCTCACTAGAAGACAGGCCTCCAAATTCATTTTGATATGGAGGTGTGCATAAATCTAAGGGTAAACCCCAATGAGTGGGCAGAGAACGAGGCCAAGTCCTGTCAAGGACCTAACTTCCAGGTATGTGATCTAATCTTACCCTTTGGAGACAAATGCAAACCATTCTATACACATCTTCCCAAAAATGCAGGCCCTGCAAGCTCCAGAGGGCTGATGGAGCCAGAGTTCTTGAGGGAGGAACACTCTGCATTGGCCCGCCCTGAATTCAGAACTGCTCCTAGGGAGTTCCCCATTCCCCTGACATCAAACTGATGCACATGGAAAGAACAGGAACAAGAACAGCGAAGTCTCCATAGCTTGAGAGGCATGCACATACACGCAGGCAGGAATGCACAGATTAGACTAACCCAAAGCCAGAAGTGTAGACTTGCAAGGTAAGAATGCTGAAACCAAGGGAACAATGCTGCTTGGAGCTCACTGTTAGAGCAGACACTTGGCTTTGCAGAAATTACGTGGTACCAAAGGGACAGGCTTTCCTAGTGGCTCAGACAGTAAAGAATCTGCCTGCAGTTCAAGAGACCTGGGTTTCATCTCTGGGTCAGGAAGATCCCCTGGAGAAGAGAACAGCTACTCACTCCAGTATCCTTGCCTGAAGAATACCATGGACAGAGAAGCCTGGAGGGCTACTGTTCATGGGGTCGCAAAGAGTTAGTCACAACTGAGTGACTAACACACACAGAATAAAGGGACAAGAGACATGGTTTCTAACCCCACAGCACCCCTCCCCCTTCCTTCTCAACACTAAAACCATTAGATTTCAAAGAAAATATGAAGCCAGTTAGGTTTAATTCTGTAGTGGCTTTGAAAACTCAATTCTTACCATTATCAGTTAATAACTTTAAAAATCAAAAGGTAGAGTCCAACCAGAAAAGTTTAATGTTAGCAGATGATGTCTTATGAAAAATCCTGCATGGAAAAATTAATTCCCTCCTCTCTTCCTTTTGCATAGAGTCTCTCTAGTTTTCTACCTAGGTGTCACTGAAGGGAAAAATGTAAGTGCAAAGGCAGAGATGTTAGAAATGGCTCAGGGTTAATTCAGGGAGAGAGGCATCACGTGGACCTTAGTTTTATCATCTTTTAAATGAAGGTGGTGATTTTTTTTATAACTGCTGTGTTCATTTCTAGTTGAAAAGAACAGAATGAACTACTGATTCATGCTACAATGAGGATGAACCTTGAAAACATTAAGCTGAAAGAAGCCAGAGACAAAGGGCCTCGTATAGTATGATTCCGTTTGTATGAAATATCTAGAATAGGCTGATTCATAATGACACAAAGCAGATTAGTGGTCACCAGGAAGAGTGGGAGGNCAGAATGAACTACTGATTCATGCTACAATGAGGATGAACCTTGAAAACATTAAGCTGAAAGAAGCCAGAGACAAAGGGCCTCGTATAGTATGATTCCGTTTGTATGAAATATCTAGAATAGGCTGATTCATAATGACACAAAGCAGATTAGTGGTCACCAGGAAGAGTGGGAGGGGAGGTTAAGGAGTGTCACTGTTTAATGGGTGTGGGTTTCCTTTTGGGGTGATGAAAATTTCTGGAACTAGATGATGATGATGGTTGTACCACAGTGTGAACACAGTTAATGCCACTAAAATGGATACTTTAAAATGGTTAAACTGGTAAGTTTTATGATGTATATATTTTACAATTAAAAAAGAGAGAAAAGAGGAAATAAATTTGACCATCTGTTCTAGAAATACATAATGAATATCTTATTAACAAAAGGCACAGATTGATCAGTTCAGTTCAGTTCAGTTGCTCAGTCGTGTCAAGACTCTTTGCGACCCCATGAATTGCAGCACGCCAGGCCTCTCCGTCCATCACCAACTCCCGGAGTTCACCCAGATTCACGCCCATCGAATCTGTGATGCCNAAAAAAAAAAAGAAAAAAACATGTGGAGAGACAAGAAAAAAATCACATTTTTTTTCAAGCTAATCACAATGCTCTGCATTTTTATATATTTTTTACAAATGGTTTTATAACTGTTTTTGGAAGATTTTAACAGGAACTTCTCTCTTCAAATTTTTGTGTTTTTTTTAAGTGTGCAGATACAGGTTTCTTTAATTAATGTTGTACACATGCCATTTTCAAGAACTCAGTAGCATAACAAAGAAAATAGTTTCAAATATCTGTTTTCTAAATACTCTTTATCTCACACACAGTTTTTTTTTTTACTATAAATTAATTTATTTTAATTGGAGGCTAATTACTTTACAATATTGCATTGGTTTTGTAGTACATCAAAGAAAAACAGCAATACAGTATACTAATGCATATATATAGAATTTAGAAAGATGGTAATGATAACCTTGTATGCAAGACAGCAAAAGATACACTGATGTATAGAACAGTCTTTTGGACTCTGTGGGAGAGGGAGGGGGTGGGATGATTTGGGAGAAGGCAATGGCAACCCACTCCAGTACTCTTACCTGAAGAATCCCATGAACGGAGGAGCCTGGTAGGCTAGAGTCCATGGGTTTGCAAAGGGTCAGACACGACTAAGCGAC
Source organism: Neotragus pygmaeus (assembly GCA_006410875.1). NCBI lineage: Eukaryota > Metazoa > Chordata > Mammalia > Artiodactyla > Bovidae > Neotragus > Neotragus pygmaeus. The sequence continues at coordinate 769,421 of SJYV01001915.1, forward strand.
TTCACTTCAATTGGAATATCATATATGAAACGAATCACCAGTCCAGGTTCAATGCATGATACAGGATGCTTGAGGCTGGTGCACTGGGATGACTCACACACAGTTCTTTTCAAGAGTATTTATCATCTGATTCTGTTAAAATGCTCCTTTTTCCCCTTAGATATACAGATTAAATATGCTTTTTAAAATAAGTGCTGATGGATAGAATATTTTAAAAATACACTGCCTTTTAAGTGTCTTTTAGAGTGAAAATGGCAATCCACTCCAGTATTCTTGCCTGGAAAATCCCATGGACAGAGGAGCCTGGTAGGCTACAGTCCATGGGGTCAGGAAGAGTCGGACATGACTGAGCGACTTCACTTACTTTTCACTTTCATGCATTGGAGAAGGAAATGGCAACCCACTCCACTGTTCTTGCCTGGAGAATCCCAGGGACAGAGGAGTCTGGCGGGCTGCCGTCTATGGGGTTTCAGAGTCAGACATGACTGATGCAACTTAGCAGCAGCAAAGAAAAAATGATAAGGCAATATATTTGGGTCTCTTTTATTTTATACAAAGAAGTACAGTCTGTTTTCAAATTCTATGAACTANTCTGGCGGGCTGCCGTCTATGGGGTTTCAGAGTCAGACATGACTGATGCAACTTAGCAGCAGCAAAGAAAAAATGATAAGGCAATATATTTGGGTCTCTTTTATTTTATACAAAGAAGTACAGTCTGTTTTCAAATTCTATGAACTATTTACTCTTTCCTCTTGATAACTGATACATTCTCAACATTTTTTGTGTATGTGGAAAAAATATTTCTCAGTCAAATCATTACCTTTTAGCAAGTTACTGTAAAGATTTAACTGTATTTTAAATTTTTAAAATACAGTTAAAGAACAGTATAATGTTATTTATATCAATGACATTTATGCAAATTCTTGCAACAACTTTGAGTATTAATTTTCCTATGACTAATGCAGCAAATGAATTTCAAATCTAATATTCTCATTAAATAGAGTAGATATCAATCCATATTTAAAACTGTGTTCTAGATAATACTTTTCTGAATTTTTGTGCAACTCAATTTTATATCTGATTAAATTATGATTGTTTTCACTTGAAAATTTAAATGACAGTCAACGCTATCATTTTCTTGGTGTTTATTTGGAACTGTGAAAGTGTTAGTCGCTCAGTTTTGTCTGACTCTGCAACCCCATGAACTTTAGCTCACTAGATTCTTCTGTCCATGCAATTCCCCAGGTGAGAATACTGGAGTGGGTTGCCATTCCCTTCCCCAGGGATGCTTCCAACCCAAGGTGTGAACTTGGGTCTCCTGCATTGCAGGCAGATTCTGTATGGTCTGAGCCACCAGGGAAGCTTATACTTGCATAATTGGTCTTGTGTCAATACGGATTTTAGGAAGGGAGGTAGGAAGCTTTCAAGCAGCTTGTTGAATTTGTATTTGTTAATTTCATTGAAGCTAAATGGAGTAATTTACAAACTATTTAACTATTTAATTGCTAAGTAGTGTCTGACTCTTCTGAGACCCAATGGATTGTAGCCTGCCAGGCTCTTCTATTCATGGGATTTCCCAGTCAAGAATCCCGGAGTTGGTTGCCATTTCCTTCTCCAAGGGATCTTCCAGACACAGGGGTTGAACCCACTTCTACTTTGGCAGGTGGATTCTTTACCATGGCTTCCCTGGTAACTCAGTAGGTAAAGAATCCACCTGCAATGTAGGAGACCCTGGTTCAATTCCTGGGTTGGGAAGTTTCCTGGGAGAAGGGATACACTACCTATTCCAGTATTTTTGGGCTTTCCAGGTAGGTCTGATGGTAAAGAATCTGCCCTCAGTGCAGTAGATCTGGGTTCCATCCCTGGATTTGGAAGATCTTCTGGAGGAGGAAATGGCAACCCACTGCAGTATTCCTGCCTGGAGAATCCCCATGGACAGAGGAGACCAGCAGGCTACAACCCATTAGGGTTGCAAAGAGTGGAACATGACTGAGTGACTAAGGACATGGGACCACATAAACTGCAATAAACTGCCATAAAATGAATGCAAAATGGTGAGCTTCTATGTGCTTGTCTCCTGTAAAGATAAACTTTTTTTTTCTGCATACATAATTTATCCTTTAACATATGGCCACCTGATCTATTAAAAAAAAATGACCATAGCTGAATATTAGCAAAGCCTAATTTCTTACCTTAGGTAAAAAAAATGAATGTAAATAACCATGTTCCTTTTCCTGCTTCCCACTTGATTATACACAAATGTTCCCTTGTGTGTTCACCCCTCTTAGGAGGTCACAGATCTAGAAGAGAGATTTAGGTGAATTTTGAGATGAAGGGTCATTCCTTCAAACACAATAGTCTTTGCTAGGGATCATTCATGTGCCTATTTATTTATTTTTTACATAGTTTAAAAAGTATTATTGATTGTATCCTTTATTATTTTTTAGGGACATGAACACAGAGCCCTTGTTGTCAACAGAAAAAGAGCAATGCAAGAAGTAGTGGGTGTGCATTTATGTAGCAAAGAGCGTAATGTGAATGCTTGATAAATGTTAGATGATGTTTACAAAAATTGTCAGTTTAATTACATATTTCTTGAATTAATATCATCTTAACCCACCTTCTTTTAAAATACCATTTGCAACTTCTTGGAAGAGGAAACATATTCTGTGGAAGTTTTCTCTAAGTCTGAAGGGAAATGTCAACTGGATGTTTAAGGTTTTGTTGATGATCTGTGTTTATTATATTTATAATACTCTTTAATAATGTTGAGAAAAAAAGTAAAATAAAAGATTGTCTTTTATAGCCAGCATTAACTTCTAGAAATATTTGAAGATCTGAAGATTCATATTATAAGAAGAAGGAATCAAGTAGAGCACTCTAGTAAAATACTCTAGTTGAAATAATACTGAATATTGGTGATATATGATTTTCTGTTACATTAAAAATTGTGTTTTTTTCTCTGTGATATTCAGCTCTTGGAGTAGAACGTTCTAGTAGAAATAATACTGAATGTTTATGTTTTATGCCTTTGTGTTTTTGTTTAAAAAATGTGGGGTTTCTCTGTGATATTCAGCTCTTGGTGTAGTGAACAGTTTCCTAATCTCACCATTTTTTGGTACAAATCACTGCAATGCCCACCTGGGCACCTAAATACAATATGGTGGAGTTATGTTATATACCTATGAACACAGATTGCTTTACTTTGACATTGCTATCCTTTATTACATTTTCCACGAGTCTCCTCCCATAGAACTGATAAAGAAAGCTAACATTTTATTATGTTCAGTATTGCTTTTCATTGATCCCTCATTATCTTAGCTTTGGTTTATTATTTTCTTAGACTCTATACACTGTTTCCCCACAAGGGATTATTGTTTATCACTATATAAATATGGGGCTTCCTTGGTGGCTCAGTGGTAAAGAATATCTCTGCCAATGCAGGAGACACAGTAAGGAATATGGCCTGGAGAAGGAAATGGCAGCCTACTCTGGTACTCTTGCATGGGAAATCCTATGGACAGAGGGGTCTGGTGGGTTGCAGTTCATGGGGTCACAAAAAGTCAGATAAGATTTAACAGTTAACAACAATAACAACAACAATATAACTATAGCACATGCTTAGACTCTGTAGGCATAGTTGTCTACAGAATGTGGAGACAATTTTTATCTATTGATGGGGCTATCTCAAGGCTTGAAAATCGTTTTAAGTATCTACAATCATATTACTCCCAGAAACAAGGGCATCTAGAATAATGTAAACATGTACATATATATTCATTTCCTTCTCCAGGGTATCTTTTTGACTGAGGGATTGAACCTGGGTCTTCTGTATTAGAGGCAGATTCCTTACCATTTGAGCAACCAGGGAATGCCATATATATATATACATATATATATATATTCACACACTTATATATATGCATATATATATATATATATAAGCTGAATGAAAATATATTTGCATTATTTTAAACATTGGTAATGATTAGCTATTGTTGGTATTATCTTTTAACGGGGAAAATTTTATGACCAACTTTAAAAATAATGTAAGATGTATATTTATTCAGCCAATTTCTATATATATATAAATATTCATGCATACATATAAACTTGCTTGCCAGCTTGAACATAAATAAATAATGATAATAATAAAGTTTAAGGCATTTTTAAGACTTAAATCAGATAATACATCTAAAGAAAGTAGAACAATTTGAGGAATGATAATGCAAAATAAATGTTAGTTACTATTAGTTTAATGGTTTATTTATATTAACATCTCTTTTTATCTAAAGGGGATCATTATATATCTACAATGGGATTCATTGGTGGCTCAGTGGTAAAGAAATTGCTTACCATACAGGAGATCTGGGTTCAATTCCTGGGTCAGGAAGATCCCCTGGAGGAAAGTATGGCAACCCACTCCATAGGTATGGCAACTCTCTCTCGCCTAGAGAATCCCATGGACAGAGGAGACAGGTGGGCTATAGCCCATTGGGTCTCACAAAGTCAGACATTACTGAAGCGACTAAGTAGCATATATATATATATATATATATATATATAATACTTACTAGCAATAATATTTATCTAATAATAACTTCATGTATATTCATCTGAATGTAGTGTTCCAAAGAATAGTGAGGAGAGATAAGAAAACCTCTTTAAATGAACAAAGCAAAGAAATAGAGGAAAACAATAGAATGGGAAAGACTAGAGATATCTTCAAGAAAATTAGAGATANTTTTTTTTTTTTTAGTGAGTATTGTCTTGGACAAAACTATCATGAACAGTCCCCTTCCCTTTCTCTGGGATGGCTATAAAGGTTGTCTTGTGCAGACATCTGCAGAGCCAGACTGGGAGGAGGAGGAGCCTAGAAAGTTGTATGGTGGTACGCGGAGTAATACAAAAGCACCAGGCCTACTGCTCAAAATCTCAGGACAGGCTTAGGAGGGTGGCCTCTGCCACTGTAGCTCAGAGAGCGTGAACTCCAAATGCAGCATCACAAGAAAAGGCTAATTAACTCAGCCAACAAATATTTATTGGCTACCTACTACAGAACTTCCCTGGTGGTCCCATGGTTAAGAATTCGCCAATGCAGGGGACACGGGTTCGAACCCTGGTCCGGGAAGATCCCACATGCCAGAGGAACTAACCCCCTGCACCACAACTACTGAGCCTGCGCTCTAGGGACTGTGAGCCACAACTTCTGAGCCCATGTGCCACAACTACTGAGCCCGTGCTCCACAAGAGAAACCACCACAATGATAAGCATATATACCACAACAGAAAGTGGTCTCTGCTCACCATAACTAGAGAAAGCCTGTGCAGCAATGAAGATCCTGTGCAGCCAAAAGTAAATAAAATTATTTTTAAAAGAATACTATAAACCAAGCTGCTGGCTAGATAATTCCAGCTGGGAACTGTAACGTCACAGTCCCTTCTGGCAAGGAAGTTATAGTCTAGAGTGCAAGAGACGCAAGAACTAACAGTTACATAAGGTTGAGTAGGCAACTGATGCAACAAAGCATTAGCCACCACCCAAAGCCAGCCTACTACCCTTACTAGCGAGTCAGGGCTCCCAGGGATATGGCCTTGTGCCCACACCTGAGACAGGCCTCTGCCAAGAAGAAGTCAAGCTGAGGCTGGGGGGGTGAAGTTCAACTTAGGGTGACTGGCTGAAAGAACAAGCCCATCTCCTACAGAACCAGACCCTGACCTGGGTGAGAACATGTACCCTCTCCTCTTTATGTGCTGGCTAGCCTGGTTCCTACAGAAGCTTAGCCCTTTGAGCCTCCTTGTGGCTGCCAGTCAACAGAGTTAGGGTCTCTTCTGTGGGATCACCCTTTTCTATGGGTGCTGGGAAGAGGGGTTAATTTGGGGTTTCCCAGGTAGCACTAGTGGTAAAGAACATGCCTGCAAATGTAAGAGAAGTAAGAGACGTGGGTTTGATCCCTGGGTCAGGAAGATCTCCTGGAGGAGGGCATGGCAACCCACTCCCGTATTCTGCCTGGAGAATCCCACGGACAGAGGAGCCTGGTGGGCTACAGTCTATGGGGTCGCAAAGAGTCGGACACGAGTGAAGCAACTTAGCACAGAGCATAACATTAAAATGGGACAATTTTCCCTGACAATTTGCCATTTATTCTTGATATCTATGTTTCAATCTACACTCAATCTATTTTCCGGAGAATGGTTCTCTCTGGTTGAATCTACATGGAATACTTTTAAAAATATGGATTCCTGGTCCTCTGCCTAGACCAAATGATTCAGAACATCAGGGTGGGCACGGCATCCATATTTTAAAAAGCACCCCAGGGTGGACTTCCCTGACAGTCTTGTGGTTAAGAATCTGCCTTCCATTACAAGGGACATGAGTTTAATCCCTGGTCGGGGAACTAGGATCCCACAAGAGGTGCAGCAGGATCAAAAACAAAGTTGAAAAAAAATAAAAATAAAAGCACTCCAGGAGAGTCTAATGCCAGAGCTGCCAGAATTGAGCAACAGTAATCCAGGACAAGAAAGGAAGGGAGCTGGCTTTATCAAATGCTTACTGTGGGCTGGGCATTGTGCAGCTTTTTACACCTGGCATCTACGGCTGTAGGTGGCCCTCCTTCATCCTTTTAGAGGTGTTCTGGCCATGAGCGTTATCACCGCTAGCAAAGGCACTCATCCTTGCAGGGTCAGAAGATCAGGAATAGACACCCCAGTTTCCTTATCTCTTGGGTGGGACAACTCTGAGTGAGTGAGTGAAGTCGCTCAGTTGTGTCCGACTCTTTGCGACCCCATGGACTGTAGCCCACCAGGCTCCTCCATCCATGGAATTTTCTAGGCAAGAGTACTGGGACAACTCTGAAGCATACTTTAAACCTGGGGTAAGCAAACTAGTTCAATCATTAGGCTTTGTGGGCCACACAGTCCTTGTCTTAAGACTCAAATCTGCCTTTGCAGTGCAGAAGCAGCCACGAACAATGCTGAATGGATAGGTGTGGCTGCATTCTAACAAAACCTGATTTACAAAGGCAGACAGTTGGGCCATAGTTGGCCAACCCCTAAGTCTAGACAGATTCCCAGAGGTCTTTAGTGGGAATGAGTCTCAGTTGCTCATAGCAGTAACCTGTCAATAACACGCTATAGAGGCTTCATTCCCTTACTGTCCACTTGCTGAGATCACGGGCTATAAAAACTTCTTGCACTCAAATCCACACCTCACAGCCTGCTTCTGGGGTCACCCAACCAATGTCAGTATCTTGTTTTATTCTCATAACTACCCTAGAGGTTGAATACTGTCATCTCCACTGTATAGTGAAGAAATTGAGGTGCGAGGACTACACAATCCTAGCTGATAAAAGTCCAGATTAGAAATCTAAAGTCAACAACCTCTCTGTAAGATGACCAGAGTAAGGAAGGACAGAGGATGAGATGGTTGGACGGCATCACTGACTCAATGGACATGCGTTTGAGCAAGCGCCAAGAGATGGTGAAGGACAGGGAAGCCTGGCGCGCAGCAGTCCATGGGGTCACAAAGAGTCGGACACGACTGAGCGACTGAACAACAAACACTATAAATAATAAGGTTTCAAGGTTATGGGAAAAAAAAAAACTTTCTCTTTTACGCTGTGTCTAATCTGGGATCAGATTCATTTCCCACCTATCAGTTAGTTGGTGACAAGGCTGGTGCTATTTGTTCTCTGGCAAAATCTTTAGTGACACGAGGAACAAATGTAACCATTCAAGGCAAAACTCAAATGTGTTACTTGGAACTCGGAGAGGAACTAGACTAAAATATCCTCTTACATATTTTAACAAGGGGTGGGCGGTGGGGGTAGTGCTAGAGTCTCCTGCAAAGTTTCCCCTAGGGATCCTGAGAACTTCAGAGAACAAGCTGAGACCCCAGAGGCGGCTGTCAGAAGCCAATCTCGTTAACTTACGCGGTCTTGCCCTCGCTGTCATGCTTGGTGGCGCTGGCCCCCTTCTTCCCCAGCAGGGAGGCCACCTTCTCGGCATCGCCATTCTCCACAGCCTGCAGCAGCCGGTCATCATTCTTGTTCCACTCGTTGGTCTGTGGAGCAAAGGGGACACGTAGAGCCAGTAAGTGACCGCAGCCACGGCTATCCTGCCTTCAGGATCCGGAAATTCCCCGCTCTCCGCCCTCCCCGTCACTCAAATGAGAACTTGCCTCACAACGGGCAACTTTAAAAATACCTTTCCCTTCACCATGGAGACACCTAAAAAGGCTGGTTTCCCAAAAGAAAACATCCACAGTTCAATGAAATAGCAGCCGGTCACCAAACTCTGCAACAAAGCAACTTATTTCAACTGAAATGGGAAAGATGAAGCAACTTTCAAAGACCAAGAGGCCAGTTTACACATTAGCTTATTTGCAGCTAACCTTGACAGCTGGCACCGCAGAACACTGACCTTTGACCTGGTCCACAGCTCACTGGGCCCATAAAGGGACAGAACCAACCGGCCGCCAGCCCAAGGCAGCCTGAGGATTTACACAGGCAACCCCCCCTCATCTACTTTTGCTGTCACTTCTCCCGGCCCATTAACTGCGGTTTTGAGTTGTATGCTGGTTTTAAGTAGTTGTCTAGGCTTCCAACTCAACAGAATATCACCAGAAACAAAACTTCTTCCTGAACGAGCTATTACACATCAAATGGCCCTGAGCAAAGCTTCCACCACCACGGACCCTAGCTCCGAGAGAATAATTCTGCAAACAGCAGGAACAGGAAAGCTTTTGGTGACACAAAAACTAATTTCTAATCTTATTAAGGGATAGAGAAGATCTTGGCAAAAAGAGCCTTGAGTACTAAGAAGTGTCCAACATGGAAAGGCAGCAGTGAGCCACTGAAGATTTTAGAGCAGAGAACAAGCTCTTGATGGAAGAAGAGTCAAGAGAAGGCGTGTCAGGCACATGGGGTTCACAGAGGATGGACCCTGGGACACCTCAAAGTCCCCGGGAAAGCCCCTAGGACACCTCAAAGCCCCCGGGAAACTGCAAGCCCAGCCTGCTTTCCAGACACACCCCTACCGCACCCTTGCTAAGCCTACTTTCTAGCGCCTCCATGGATGGACACCTCTGCCCTGAAAGGGAATCTTCCTCTCTCCCCAACACTTTCTACAGACAGGTCTCTAGGGCTGGCTGCTTTCCTGTGACCCTGAAAATAAGAATCACCAGGTGATTCATAGTAAAGACTCTGCCATGGACCCCTTCCAGGAAAATGTACAGGAGACACTGGAGATTTAAAAGAACAGGCGGGATTCTTTTAAAGGACTGCAGTCTTCCATGGGCTCAGGACAATTTGCATCTCTCTGCACTCATGGAACCAGAAAACTCAGTAAGACTGTGCCTCTCACAGAGCAAGGGTGGGGCCAGCAGATGGCCCCAGCACCCCTTTCAACCCTAGCCTAGAGGCAGGGCTTTCGAGAAAGCCACAGGCCACGGAAGAGGTAACCCAGGGCTCAAGTCAGAAGTTTCCTTCTCTGAGAGTCTCAGGGCTGGACATCTTCTATTTCTCAGGACTCTCTCCTTTCCCCATGAAGGGGAAGTCCTCCTCCTCCTTGCCATCACTGAGTGCAAGAACACAGAGAGAGTGCATTTGTCCTCTAGGCTGCATGAAGTCCAGAACACCACATGGGTACTTACATGGTTCAGATATAAAGTCACCCAAACAAAAACAAAGACACCTGTGTGTCTCAGTTTCCCAAGGCTTTCAACTGAATGATCACTGTCCTTGCTCTAAAGCTTAAAAGGTTTAATCTAGAAAATGTCCAAAGCCAAACTCTGCTAGGAATTATTCTAGAATTGCACAGTCTGTGATGATGGAAATGTTCTATATCTGCAACTGTCCCAAAACTGTAGCCACTGGGCCAGTGATTCTCAACCAGGGTGACTGCCCCTCAAGGGACATTTGGGAATCCTGACACGCAGTTTTGATTGTCATGACTAGGGAGTTCTACCAGCATCTGACAGGTAGAGGCTGGGGTGTTGCTAAACATCTTACAATAATCAGGATACCCCTCTCCTCAAACACACAACTAACTATCTGGCCTCAACCACCAATCTCGCATTAGCCACGTGTGGCTCCTGAGCACTGAAAATGTGGCCAGTGAGACTGAGGACCTGAATTTCAAAATTTAATTTTAGATATAAAGTGCCAGTAGCTAGTGGATATCACATAGAACAGTGCAGCTCTACACAAAGGCTTTCTAAACATTGTCTAGCAAAGAAAGAAAGTGTCTAGGCCAAATTATCCGCCATTCTCCTACAGTTTACTCACAGAGAAGACATTGAGTCTCAAATTTCCTGAGACTTCCTTGGTGGTCTAGTGGTTAAGACTCCACACTTTCAAGGCAGGGGACGTGGGTTTGATCCCTGGTCAGAGAATTAGGATCCCACACGCCACGTGGCATGGCAAAAAAATAAAATAAATTCACATCTTAAAAAATTACTTTTAAAAAACAAACCAGGCTTCCTATTGAAGGGGAACAGAACAAACACATTGCCTATGGCACAAGCGTTTGTCAGTAGAATCACAGGCTTTACTTAAGGGCAAAATGTAGCAAACACTAAGAGAAATGGATTGCAGCTTACTTCCCTCCAGACTGTATTTTACAAGCCACAACAAAACAAAAAAACGTTTACTGAAGCACATTTCCAACCAGTTATTCCTATCTACAACATCCCAACTGCTCCATTATTAGTGTTGTCTTTTAAAATCCTTCCCTAACTTAAACTGACCCAATTAAAACTGGATTGGGAAGATCAAAAGGATGTTAAATCTCAGAGGACATGATTCAAAGTACTTAAGCAAAGAAAGGCCACATGAAAGGATTTTCCTTCTCAGTGCAACTATGGCACTCAACTTTTGGTTGAGAAAAGTCTGATTGCAGGGGCTCCCTAAAATTAGTTACATGTGCATCTGTTACCGGACACACATTTCTGTGCCTGTCAGACAGCGAGGCCCAAGAAACTGAAATGTTGGAATCTGGCACAGAGAATGGTTTATTGCAGGAAGATGCAAGGAGAAAGGGTGGCTCATGCCCACCCCACCAAAACTCTGAACTCCCTGAAGGTTTCAGCAAAGCATTTCTAAAGGTCAGGTGAGGGAGGGGGCGTTCCAGGGAATGTGATCGGCTCTGATTGGTCGATAGGTGGTTAACAGCATCTGTTCTTAGGGGCCAGAAGGTCTGGGGGCTCCGTGCTCCTGATCATCAAGTAGTTCTTCCATTTAGTGGTGGTTTTCTAGCATCTGAAAAACTCGGGAAATGTGTAGGAGATACTATTATTTGGGTACTTTAGAGAGGACCCACAGCCGAAGATACGGGGGAGGGGTCTGTCCTGGGAGGCCCCGTGGCGTCCTGCTCAGTTACAAAGGTGCTGAGAGCATGGTTTTGCTGCAGGAGCCATGGAAGAGTTGGGCGCCCACACGCATGTGCGCACACACTCCATACCTTGCCCCAAGCATTTCTTCTATCTGGCTATTTCTGAATTGTATCATGTGTAATAAACTGACACTGGAAAGTGAAGTGCCTTCCTGGGTTCTGATTGGTATTTCTAGTGGATTGTCAAACCTGGACAAGGGGCTGTGGGAACGCTTGGACTTTACAGCTGGTCAGTGAGACATATGGTTGGCCGAGGACTTGAATCTGGCATCTGAAGTGGGGGCAATCTTGTGGGATTGAGCCCTTTAACCTGTGGAATCCAGGGCATTAGTGTCAGAACTGAACTGAATTATTGGACACCCAATTGTTGTCAGGAAAGTTGGAAAACTTTCTTCATGTGAAGGACGCCCCACTCTCATATCTGGTATTGTAAGCAGATAGGTTAGGGGATCCCTGGAGAAAGAAATCCAGGAACGGCTTTCTTGACAAAAGAGAAGCCACTCTGTCCTACACCATTTTGTGGCCTGAGTCTGGCCACAGTGCTTGCCCTTGAACAAGTCTCACTAATCAGGGAAAACAAGGAATGCAGAAGCAGAAAAAGGCAGTCAAACAATAGTGCAGTGACAGAGTCCTAGTTCCTCCTCAGGGGATAGACAAAATAACAATACATCTTTGAGAAGGGCTTCCCTGGTGGCTCAGACGGTAAAGAATCTGCCTGCAATGCAGGAGACCTAGGTTCGATCCCTGGGTTGAGAAGGGACTGGCTACCCACTCCAATATTCTTGCCTGGAGAAGCCCATGGACAGAGGAGCCTGGAGGGCTATAGTCCATGGGGTTGCAGAGTCAGACACTACTGAGCAGCTAACTGACTCACATACGGGCAGGAACTAAGGCCCCCACCCAGGTGGGGATGATGATGTTGACCCTCCTGACTTCAACTAACTAGAGCTCGGATTCTGTTGATCTTTACACCCCAATTCTATGCTGAGTTCTCCTCTGCTCAAGCCCCTGCAGGAATATGAATGTTGTTGTTTAGTCAGTAGATCATGTCCAATTCTTTGTGACTCCATGGACTGCATCACGCCAGGCTCCTCTGTCCTCCACTGTCTCCTGAAGTCCGCTCAAATTCATGAGTCAGTGATGCCATCCAACCATCTGGTCCTCTGCTGTCCCCTTCTCCTCCTGCTCTCTGTCTTTCCCAGCATCAGGGTCTTTTCCAGTGGCATACGGATGTACCCTTAGCTTAAATTTTCCTTCATTTTACTGTTGGGGAGGCACTGGTTTGGGTGAGATTCCCAGTGTTCCCCTTACTTGCTTCAATAATTAATCCTTCCTTCTCCAGATGTCTGGCTTGGTTGTGTCTATTGGCTCAACACCCATAATAGGTAAAGTGTGAACTTTTGTCATAACATTCCAAAGTAATTCACTCACATTCTAGAATCGAGGAAGATTTCGGGAGCCCACCATCACATCCGCAATTCCTCTCTCACCACTTCCCATGGAACCCCTCTCCCTTACTGGCAATCCCAATAAGGCAGGCTCAGGGCAGACTCAGCTCTGCCTCACACTGGGATGCTGGCCCCCTTAGAACAGTGTTTTCAACCTCGTACTGGGTTAATCCAACATTTAAATATATATATATATATATAAAGAAATTTTAAGCATCACATGCATAATATGTAATAAGGCTAAACATTCCATGAAACTTTTAAGTATGTAGTGGGTAGTGATATAAATTATATTTCTTACTGGGGTATCACAATAAAAAATAAATGGACATCACTGCTTCAGAGTGCAGTCATCCCATCCCTCCGCCCACAGAGGGGCAGCCTTCTAAAGCCCAGTGCACACCCTACAGGCGCTTCCAGTCTTTCCCGGTGACCTCTCTCTCGGCTTCTCCTCCCAAGGGCCCGCCCACTCACCTCCACTGAAGCCCGCAGTCTAGACTGGATGAAATACCACGTCCTGGCTTTTGTGCGCCAGCTCAGCATGTACTCATTTTGTCTCCAGCTCTCTCAAGGCACTGACAACAGCCTTTGTTTCTTACCCCCAGGTGCCGAGTAAATGCTCAATATCTGCTGATTTTAGTAGGAGTTTCTTCCACAATCTCTGACTTAGGAGTTTTTTTTTATTTTTTATTTTTTTCATTTCTAAAACTCTTTCATCCTTTTGCAAAAAAAAAAAAAAACTATTTAATCATGGGCTTGCCTTCTTACTTCTGGATTTGTAAAAGGGTCCACTAAAGTAAAGACATTAAATTTTTGTCATCCATTTCACTTTTCTTCTGGTTTGTCACTTGTCTTTTTACTTTCTGGGGTTTGTTCTCATGTATAAGTTTTACGTNCCCTATTTAATCATGGTTCAGAATTTTTTTTTTTTTACACAAGCTAAACAAATCCAGCTCCCTCAACTTTTCTTTCTAAGGCCAATTTTCCAAGATTTTAATCACAGATACACTTCCTCCAAATCTCTTCCCAACCAAGGATCCACGCCTCATCAATTGATCAGGGTAAACCCAGTGTCTCCCAGTCATGGGAATGGTCTTGGAACTGGTTAAATACACAAGACTCCCCCCAGGCCCCATCCTGGAGGTTCCGGTCTCAGTGAGCTGGGAGGTAGGGCTGGGGAGAGAGCCCTGGACTGATCCAGGTTCAACGACTGCTCTGAGTGCAAGACTGGGGACAACCAGAACCCTTGCTAAGGCTACGCAGAGAATTTACTTGAAAGAATTTTCTTCCTCCACAAAGTGTTGTTAAGGACAGGGATGGGAGAAGAGAAGAATTCTTCACTTTTGCCTCATGGAAGTATTTCACTTCCTATGAAAACTTAATAAATATGTTAGGCTTTCCCTAGAAGTTGCATGTGGAACCCATGTATAAGACATGTATAACATGTTAATGAAAGCACTGTACATAATAGGCAAAATTTACAAGTAATAAAATATCCAATAACAGAAGATAAGTAAATCACAATATAACCAAGCAATGGAATACAACACTGCAATGACAGTCAACGAACTGCAACTGCATGCAGCAACCTGGACAGACAGTTACAACAATATTGGCGAAGGCAGCTTCCCCTGGGGCTCAGCTGGTAAAATTCTGCCTGCAGTGCGGGAGACCTGGGTTAGATCCCTGGGTTGGGAAGATCTCCTGGAAAAGGGAAAGGCTACCCACTTTGGTATTCTGGCCGGGAGAATTCCACGGGCTGTGTAGTTCATGGGGTCTCAAAGAGTCGGACACAACTGAGCAACTTTCACTAACTAACCAAGACACCAAGGAACACATTAGTATGACTGTGCGTGTATAAAGATAAAAATAGGAAAAATGGATCCATATTGTTTAACGGTGCATATATATAAAGATGGTAAAACCATAAAGACAAGCACAAGGTAACCATAGAAGTCAAGATAGTAGTTTGGGTAGAGGCATGGCATCTGAAGAAAGGGACATCTTCTAGAGTCTGGCCTCTCTTTCCTGACCTGGTTATAGTGCCTCTTGCAGATGTTCACTGGGCTTCCCAGGTGATAGTGGTAAAGAACCTGTCTGTCAATGCAGATGTAAGAGACGCGAGATACACAGGTCAGATCCCTGGGTCAGAAAGAGTCCCTGGAGGAGGGCATGGCAACTCACTCTAGTACTTTTGTTTGGAGAATCCCATGAACAGAGGAGACTGGTGGGCAACAGTCCATGGGGTCACAGTCAGACACAGCAGGCAGCATGCACAGATGTTCACTAAAGGCTACATTCTCTATATGTGATTTATTTCACACACAAACACAGAGTTTAGAAAGAAGACTTGTGGTTCATTTTCTGGTCAAACCAACATCAGATCAAATGCCTTTGGAAGGTTTGCATTCTTATTTGCTGTCTTCTTGTCTCTACACTGAACAGAGCCTGCTGTCAAAATAGAGTTGTTAGGAGGCCACATAAACCTCCAGGAGAATCTGATAAACATATGGACTTTACTCAGAATAATGCACAAACACACAAATGTCTGCATTCAAAAGAGGGTTCTCCAGCTTAAATCCCTACCCAAACCCTATCTATAAGCCCAAATTAAGAATTCCTGGCATAGAGAAAGATACGCTTCACGTTTTTAGTGCTTCTGAGTTGAAATTCCAGCACCAAAACCTCCCATTTAGGTGGTATGGAGCAGGTCATTGACATCTGAGTCTCTGTATTCCTATCAGTAAATTGGAAAGAATTCTACCTGGTTATACAATGTAGTTGTTTAGTTGCTGAACAACTTATGACCACATGGACTATAGCCTGCCGGGCTCCTCTGTCCATGGGATTTCTCCAGGCAAGAATACTGGAGTGGGTAGCCATTCCTTTCTCCAGGGGATCTTCCCAAGGTTCGATCTTCCAGGTTTCGAAACCATGTCCCCTGCACTGGCAGGAGAATTCTTTACCACTCAGTCTAATATAAAGGGCCTGGCACATATAAGGCACCAAAAAAAAAATTGGTGATTATGATTAGGCTTGAATTAGATGATCTGCGCTGTTCCATTTTTGGTTTATGCTCTGAGTCTTTCAAAATGTACAAATTAGTAAGGATGGTTCACAACCCCTTCAAAGGCAGTCAATGCCTTAAATTTGCAAATTTTTTACTATGCTTCTTAAAAAACACACACACACACATTTTAAAGGGCTCTAGGGAAGACATTCGCAGACATGAAATTAACTATTTTAGTGACTGTGGCTCACTTCTCCAGGAGACTGTTTAAACAGACACTATTTCAACAGAGCACGCTGGGCCCCATTTGCAAGTTCAGGAAGCCATATGTTACGCTCCGGAGACATGTGTAATGTGTCAGCTATGAAGGGCAGCATGTGGGAAAGGCAGACCTTACCTTCCATGTGGGCTCCGAACATTTCTGCTAATATATCACATAGGGGATTTTCAATGGCTGGCCTGTAACTGTCCTATTCATCGAATCATTTCCAAATGACACTCACTTACTTAAGAGCTTTTCCTTCAAGCTTGGCCTTTTGAAAGTCAAGCATGCCTCCTGCCAGGATAGCAGAGACCCTGTCAACCGCATGATGAACACTGGGCTTTGGCATCTGGCAGCATCTGCCCCTGGCCAGACATGGCATCATCTTCTTTTATTTTGGTTTAATCACTGGGAACTGAAAAACCAGTGGAAACTGAGCGGAGACAGGCATCGGGCTAGTGGGCAAGTTTGAGTTTTGGAACACACCAGCCCAAATCAAAATAATTCAGTAGCACAGTGATCCAGGAAGAGAAAGTTTCTTTGACTTCCTTTAGGAAAAATGCTGAAAACCCTGAAGATCAAACACTTGCATGGCTTCCATTGGATGGAGTTTGAGCAGCCATCTGGAGAAGTCTATTTGAGAGATTATCTTTGGAAAAATGGCATTTCTCTCTCTAGTTTATGGAAAGGAGACTGTTTAGCCAAAACAATCAGTTAGGCTAAAATGAACATTAGACAAAGGAGACAACGTTTTCACTACTGGGAAGGCCTCAGATTCATACCATCCGAGAAGAAAAAAAGAACATAGCTCCCATTTTAAGAAAGAGGACATGAAGCTGACATACTTCAAGCCAGATGATATTTTTCCCTATTGACTGTACCAGTCAGTAATTTGGAGAAGGCAATGGCAACCCACTCCAGTACTCTTGCCTGGAAAATCCCATGGGTGGAGGAGCCTGGTGGGCTGCAGTCCATGGGGTCGCAAAGAGTCGGCACGACTGAGCGACTTCACTTTCATGCATTGGAGAAGGAAATGGCAACCCACTCCAGTGTTCTTGCCTGGAGAATCCCAGGGGCAGGGGAGCCTGGTGGGCTGCCGTCTATGGGGTCGCACAGAGTCGGATACGACTATAGTGACTTAGCAGCAGCAGCAGTCAGTAATTATTAGATATCTACCTACTAGGTATGCTAAGGTGCTTAGTCACTCAGTCGTGTCCAACTCTTTGCAGCCCTACGGACTGCAGCCTGCCAAGCTTCTCTTCCATGGAACTCTCTAGGCAAGGACACTGGAGTGAGTAGCCATTTCCTTCTCCAGGGGATCTTCTCCATTCTATAGATCTTACATTCATGCATTTGTATTCCAGCACTAAAGCCTCCCATTTAGGTGGTATGGCCAGGTCATTGACATCTGAGTCTCTCAATTCCTATCAGTAAACTAGAAGGAATTCTACCTGGTTATACAATGTAGTTGTTTATTCGCTAAACAACAATCATTCATACTCTTTTACATGATTGCCATAGTCTTTACTGAATTTTCTATGTATTAAGACAAAATATAGCAATATGAGAAATATGCCAACAATATGAAACAAAACATCAGAGTGAAAAAGGGAGTAAAATTGGAAATCAGCCCAATGAAAGAGAGGGACAACTTTCAGCTGGGGCAGGAAGGCTATTTGACTGGATGATAAACTAGACTCTGTAATGAGCAATATTTACATTAATGGAGAGAAGACACAACAATTGAAAAATGCAAGATGTATTTAGAAGAGAGTGTAAATATTGAGCTGATCCAAGTGAGGCCTTACAAGACTGTCCTTCTTAGGAAAACCCAGGAAATTACTAATACACCAGGACTTTAAAATCTCACCATCCTCCCGTCTAACAAGCCCAGCAGCATCATAAAGAGCCTTCTATATAATGTTAGTTACTTCGGACCAAAACATAAGTTCATCTAAAACGAGTTTCCCTCTCCCCACATTTTTATGTCAGATTATTCACACATGCAGGTTATGGTGTGTCTGCAAATCACTCTGAAATCTGTCAGCTTCCCTTTTACAGACTGTGTTATGTGATTCCACATAAATGATGAATGTTATGACATGGACGTAACATATTATCATAAACACTTCCAACCAGAAACAGGCTGGTCCCTCCACCTGACCCACTTCACAGATCACCCTATTCATTTCTGCCTGCCCCTCACTCACTGCTCATCACTGGACCAGGTCACTTCCCCTTGCTGGGCTCTCCTGTGCTTCTCTTCCATAGCATTTGGCACAACTGTAATTAAAGAGTATTCCTAAAATATCTTTAACGGTCTGTCCACTCTCACTGGACTATGAGTTCAATCCAGTCCAATGGCCAATGGCCGGCCAATGGCCAGCGTCTGTCTTGTTTATCATAAAGCTTTGGCCCCTGGCCCACTGCTGCCAGATGGTAGGGGCTCAATTCAGAGCTGGTCCTTCACCAGCTTTGTTTTTCTTCCTTTTACTTTGGGAGCCAGTACTGATTAACCCCTCCTCCTTTGATGCCTTTGTCTTAGTCCCAAAGGTACATAAAGGCTCCATGCTCCTATCAAATGCCTTCCTTTGACTACGCTGCTGCTGCTGCTGCTGCTGCTAAGTCGCTTCAGTTGTGTCCAACTCTATGCGACCCCATAGACGGCAGCCCACCAGGCTCCCCTGGTCCTGGGACTCTCCAGGCAAGAACAATACACTAGCTAGTGTTAAAAACATTATTCTATACTTCAAAATCATGTCACATGAGGTAAAAACAGTCTCATGGGAACAGACAAAAGCCTGGAAATAGGTCAAACCAATTTTATCCTTCAGGGAGAAAAATGGTTCCATACAATTCAATTGGGCTCAAGCACTCATTTATTTTATTTACATACATCAACCCAGTGTGTGTGTGTGTATGTGCACGTGCCAATATGCAAAGCCCTAGGGATAAAAAGACAGATATGAAGTAACATTGACACTGAAGATGGTTCCATCCAATTCATTTGGGCTCTGCTGCTGCTAAGTTGCTTCAGTCGTGTCCGACTCTGTGCGACCCCATAGATGGCAGCCCACCAGGCTCCCCTGTCTCTGGGATTCTCCAGGCAAGAACACTGGAGTGGGTTGCCATTTCCTTCTCCAATGCATGAAAGTGAAAAGTGAAAGTGAGTCGTGTCCAACTCTCAGCGACCCCATGGACTGCAGCCTACCAGGCTCCTCCATCCATGGGATTTTCCAGGCAAGAGTACTGGAGTGGGGTGCCATTGCCTCTCCGATTTGGGCTCTGGCACTCATTGATTTACATACATCAACCCAGTGTGTGTGTCTGTGTATGTTACTATGCAAAGCCCTAGGGATAAAAAGATGGACATGAAATAATGTTGACCCTGAATAAACTGACATACTTCTGAGGACAGAAACACACACAATAACTACCCCATCATCTGTCAGTGCTCGGCCAGAGATGTGAACTGAATCCTATCAAAGCCCACAGGGGATACTATTACTACCCAAACAGCTAAAACCATATAGCTCTAAGAACTGTACTATAGTTCCTGCTTAATATTACATACCTGCAATTACATACAATGTTACATAATATTACATAAATGCTTCCCTGGTGACTCAGGTGGTAAAGAATCTGCCTGCAGTGGGAGAGATGTGGGTTCAATCCCTGGATCAAGAAGATCTCCTGGAGAAGACAACGGCTACCCACTCCAGTATTCTTACCTGGAGAATCCCATAGACAGAGGAACCTGATGGGTTACAGACCATGGGATCACAGAGTTGGACACGACTGAGCAACTAACACTTTCACTTTTCAACAACATGACCTAAGAATATAAATACGATTTAATATTAACAATAACCCTATGAGGCAAGTATCATCCTGAGTTCACTTTACCGATGAGGAAACAGGCACAGAGAAGCTAAGAAACTTGTAAAGTTATTCTTGGTTCTCTCAAGAGAAGAAAGCTAAAAGCAGTTCAATTTAAAGAAAATGGATGCACTTTTCAGGATGAGCAAGATTTAAGTGTCTTTACAGACTGAGGCAAGCACAGAGGTCCATGGAGAAAGGAGGAATGAAAAATATAAGGATGGAGGGGGCAGAAGGGAGGATTCAACTCAGGCAGAAGGCTGATCTGTGAATTAGAGTCGTGTTAAGACAGAAGGGAGGAAGAGGAAGGTGATCAGAGTCACAGTAGTAGAGAAGACGTCAATTCATGTTTTTCAGCTTCTGTTTGCTTGGGGAGGCAGCCGGTAAAGGAGGCTGAGTCAGTGGGGGGCTAAGGAGCTTGAATAATGTTCCCAGTAGCAAATGTTCCCAATAGCTCCTGGGGGAATGAGAAAGGAAACCCAGTTGAAATGAGTAAAGGGGTTTTCAAGCAGCCCTGAAGGTCCAGCTGAGAGTAAGAATTATAACTTCATAAAGAAACCATTTAGTAGAGTCATATGATTTTTCACCAGAAGCATTAGGTAGGATGCGAGCAGAGGGTGGGTAGCTTGATCCATGCCTGGAGACTGGGAAGACAGAGAAAGCAGAGATTCCAGGGTCAAGAGGACAGGAGGTGCCAGTGAACAGGTATTTGAAATGACAGTGGGATTGGGGCAAATAAGGGTAAGGTCCAGGGCAGAGCGCTATAGACCAGAGGCAGGTCATTGGGTGGGTCATTTAGATGAATGTCAGAGTTTCCACCATGATGGCAGAAAGGAAAGACAGAAGCTGGTAGCCAGATTCCTGGAGAAACAGCCCCCAAAAGATGGTAATAAAGTGAGATGAGGGTGGCCCAGCATAACCAAAAAGAGAAAGGAGTGATGAGGCTGCAGGGCAAAGGGATCAAGTCTATATTTTAAAGAAATGGCTTCCTGGGACTTATTGAGTTTCTACTACATACTAGTCCTTCCTGGATGCTCTAAAGAATTGCTTTCATTTCATTCTAAGCACCTGTACTGGCTTGAATTGTGTCCCTACAAAATCCATGTCCCCCTGCCCAACCCTAGAATATGACAATTATTTAAGCTTCAGTTCTTTAACTTTTTTTTAGTTGCACTGGGTCTTTGTTGCTGTGTGCGGGCTTTTGCTAGTTGCAGCGAGCAAGGGATACTCTTCATTGTGATGCATGGGCTTCTCATTGTGGCTCCTCTTCTTGTGGATCACTGGCTCTAGGTGTGTGGGCTTCAGGAGTTGTGGTCCAGGTTCTGTAATTGTGGCATACAGACTTAGTTGCCTCTCGGCATATGGAATCTTCCCAGACTAGGGATTGAACTCCTGTGCCTGGCATTGGCAGGCAATGGATTCCTATCCACTGGACCACCAGGGAAGTCCTGACCTTCTTTGGAAAGAGGGCTTTTGCAGGCTCCAAGCTCCTGACTGGTGTCCCTACAAGGAGAGAGAGATGAAGACATGGAGGAAACAGGAAGAAGGCCATGTGATGATGGAAACAGAGATGTGATGCCATTAAACAAAGAATGCTGGCAACGATCAGAATCTAGAAGAGGTAAGAATTCTCCCCTAGAGTCTTTGGGGAGAGTATGGGCCTCCAGCCTCCAGATCTGTGAGGGGAACACATTTGTTGTTTTAAGCCACTTGGTTTATGGCAGTTCATGGCAGTTCTAGGAAATTAACACACCATCCAATCAGGTTCCTATTATTATCTTCATTTTACTGATGAGAAAATGCATTATCAGCAAACATACGTATGCTGGCCAAACTCACGAGGCCAGAAAAAGTGGAGAATCAGGATTCAAACCCCAGACCTCTGGATTTTTCCCACTGTACAGTCCTGTTCCTCTCACATGCTCACTGCACTGGAGAAAACCAGGCAGAACACAGAGGGTGGCAGGGTGGGCCACACGCAGCAGAGGGACAGACCTCAGTCTGGTGGCACTGAGACTGGAAACTCTGAGCTTCAAGTCTCCTTTAAAAACAGGGACTCCCAAAAAGCAACTTGTTATGATACAGGAACTTTATAGTTATACAAAAGCATTTAAAATATGGTTTTATTCATAAGCATGTTCAAAGTAAGGCCTCTTTGACCAGTAAGCTCATATCAGTTCAGTTCAGTCACTCAGTTGTGTCTGACTCTCTGCGACCCCATGGACTGCAGCACGCCAGGCTTCCTTGTCCATCACCAACTCCCGGAGCTTGCTTAAACTCATGTCCATCAATTTGGTGATGCCATCCAACCATCTCATCCTGTCATCCCCTTCTCCTCCTGCCTTCAGTCTTTCCCAGTATCAGGGTATTTTCCAAGGAGTCAGTTCTTTGCATCAGGTGGCCAAAGTATTAAAGCTTCAGCTTCGGCATCCGTCCTTCCAATGAATATTCAGGACTGATTTCCTTTAGGATTGACTGGTTGGATCTCCTTGCTGTCCAAGGGATTCTCAAGAGTTTTCTTCAACACCACAGTTCAAAAGAATCAATTCTTCAGCACTGAGCTTTCTTTATGGTCCAATTCTCACATCCATACGTGACCAATAGAAAAACCATAGCTTTGATTAAATGGGCCTTCGTTGGCAAAGTAATAATGTCTCTGCTTTTTAATATGTTGTCTAGGTTGGTCATAACTTTTCTTCCAAGGAGCAAGCATCTTTTAATTTCATGGCTGCAGTCACCATCTGCAATGATTTTGAAACCCCCTAAAATAAAGTCTGTCACTGTTTCCATTGTTTCCCTATCTACTTGCCATGAAGTGATGGGATCGGATGCCAAGATCTTAGTTTTTTGATGAGTTTTAAGCCAGATTTTTCGCTCTCCTCTTCCACTTTCATCAAGATGCTCTTTAGTTCCTCTTCACTTTCTGCCATAAGGGTGGTATCATCTGCATATCTGGGGTTATTGATATTTTTCCTAGCAATCTTGATTCCAGCTTGTGCTTCATTCAGTCCAGCATTTCATATGATGTACTCTGCATATAAGTTAAATAAGCAAGGTGACAATATACAGCCTTGATATATTCTTTTCTCAATTTAAAACCAGCCAGTTGTTCCATGTCCGGTTCTAACTGTTGCTTCTTGACCTTCATACAGATTTCTCAGGAGGCAGGTAAGGTGGTCTGATATTCTCAGCTCTTGAAGAGTTTTCCAGTTTCTTGTGATCCACACAGTCAAAGGCTTTAGCATAGTCAATGAAGCAGAAGTAGATGTTTTTTCTGGAATTCTATTGCTTTTTTCTGATTTGATCTCTAGTTCTTCGGCCTTTTCTAAATCCAGCTTGAACACCTGGAAGTTTTTGGTTCATGTACTGTTGAAGCCTTGCTTGGAGAATTTTGAGCATTACTTTGCTAGCGTGTGAGATGAGTGCAATTGTGCAGTCGTTTGAACATTCTTTGGCATTGTATACATATTTATGATTCATATACAAATAAGATTTGATTTAATCAAATAATATTAATTGCCTAAAAGGTGATATATGTGTAACAACAAACATCTTAAGGCCTGAGCAAGACTTTACTTCCACACAGACAGGACACTTGGGGACATGTCTGGCTATAATCCAAGCACAAACCACAGGTATTTTTGGCCTCAACTTGAGCATAACACACAGACACAACTCCTGAGATTTGCTCTTTACCCAAGGGACACAATATAGATTTCACATGAAGTATCCAGATGAAATGACTTCATCCACACATTGTTAAGCCAAATGCCTGAATGCACGGTCAGTGTCTAAGTGGTCAGAGAAAAGGACCAGGGAGGTTCCTTGCCCTCATCATGCCCAGGCATCATACCCTTTATAGATGTTAAATGAAGACCAAGGGATAAAGTAAGTGCTAAAGAAATCTATGAGCAATGGAAACAGTCCCTGGAGTTACAAATTCCACCAGATCTGACTTCTCTGTATCTTCTGCTGCCCCTTCTCCACCCCTGCACTGGTCCTCCCCTCTCTCAACTTTCCCTTCTAGAACCAGCCAGTTCAACCAGTGAAAGCTGGATTCCTCAATGGGGCAGGTGTCCACCAAGGACTACGATATCTCCATTGCCAATGGTTCATTTTCTTGTTCTAAGACTCAGAGAATATTTGAGGATCCCAAGTTTAGGGTGGGAGGCCAAGGCAGCTCCCCCTACTTTGTGCCCCCTGACTCTAGCCATGTGCAAGCCACAGGTGACTACAGTGCATCAAATAATGTCCCCTGTTCATATCCATCTAGAATCTCAGCATGTGACCTTAACTGAAAATAGGATTTTGAGATATCCCAAATCCAATGACTGGTATCCTTATAAGAAGTGAAGGCACAGACACGGGCAAGAAGGCCAGGTGACAGCAGTGAGTGGTTGGCGGAGGTTGAGTGTCTACAAGCCAAGGGATACCAGCATCAGTAGAGGTTAGGAGAGAGGCACAGGATAGTTTCTCCATCAGCACTCCCCAGAAGGAACCAGCCCTGCATGGGCCTTGACTTTGGACTTCTGGCTTCCTGAACTATAGGAGAAGAATACATTTCTGTTGTTTTAAGCCATCCAGTTTGTGGTAGTCCTAGGAATCTAAGACAATGACACATGGAAAAAGGGTTGCTTACCCAGCACAAAATAGCCTGCAAGGGCTCTATCCCCACTGACTGTGGGTCAACAGAAACCTTCTGGGGGACCCACAGATGACACTGACTTGGTTCCTGTTCATTCACAGTCACCAGGGTACAGAGACAGATACGGTGAGCCTGCATCAAGGTGGCTGTGCCTAGCGTCTATCTCAAGGCTGGTGGGACTGCCAAATTTTTAAAAATCCACTTCTCTAAGTTTTTCAAAATTTTTAGAGGAAAAAACTTTTTTTGATTAAAATAAACAGCGTAACTGTTTACACCCAATGTTTTTCAAAGAGCACGGCTAGGTGGCTACATAATAGAATCATCTATGTCTCTGGGAAAAAACACGAGGGTTAGCTTTTAAAATTTCTCTATGTGATTCTATGATCAGCCAGAATTATTCTTCCTTGGGCAACAATGAAGATGACAAGTTAGCCTGATATCAACCACATTTGTTTCTGTTTAAACACTGAACTGGACAAGAGGGTGAATCTCAACATTCCCTACCTTTCTGCACTAAAGATGGAACAAGTCCCAGTAGGCAATCAAGATGCCTCACAATGAGAAAAGAGCCTAACCACTCTCACTGCACCCTCCTCTCGATGGTTCCCTCGTCTTGATGCCCATGCCCTGGTTAGAGGTACGTTCACCTGTGATATTGTGATCTATAATAAGAAATGTATACCTGATCTCCATTCCCAACTCTGGCACAGAGCTCCTAAAACCCGTGGAATTTTCTAAGTGGTGAGAGCAAAAGGAAAAAAAAAGGGGGGGGGGTCTTTTGTTATATGAATGAGGTGACTCTTGGACCACAACTAATGATGGGGGCTGACTGCCAGAAGAAATCACCATGTGATTAGAGGGTTGGAATTTTTGGTCCCCTCCCCCAGCCTCAGGGGAGGGGAGGGGGCTGAAAGTTTAATCCACTGCCAAAGGCAAATGATTTCATCAGCCATGCCTGTGTAAAGAAGCCTTCATTAAAACCCAAAAGGACAGGATTTGGAGAGTTTCCAGGTTAGCGAATACCTGTAGATGTAGAGACGGCATGGGAGCTCTGTGCCTGTTCCCCATACCTCACCCTAGGTATCTCTTCCATCTGGCTGATCCTGAGTTGCATCCTTTTATAAAAAACCAGAGTTCTAGTAAATGAAAGGGCTTCCCAGGTGGCTTACAGGTAAAAAATCTGCCTACAATGCAGGAGATTCAGGAGACCTGGGTTCAATCCTTGAGTTGGGAAGATCCCCTGGAGGAAGGCATGGCAATCCACTCAAGTATTGTTGCCTGGGAAATCCCAAGGACAGAGGAGCCTGGTGGGCTACAAGTCCATGGGGTTGCAAAGAGTGGGACACGACTGAAGCGACTGAGCACGCACACAGGCACTGAGTTCTATGAACTATTCTAGTAAATTCATCAAACCCAAGGCAGGAAGGATTATGAAACTCTCTGATTTTTAGCTAGACAGTCAGAAGTACAGGTGATGACCTGGACTTGAGGTTGGGGATAGTCTCGTGGCACTGAGCCCTTAAGCTATGGAATCTGGGGTCACTTCCAGGTAGACAGTGACAGAATTGGGTTGACTAGTAGGACACCCTCGGAGAAGGCAATGGCATCCCACTCCAGTACTCTTGCCTGGAAAACCCCATGGATGGAGGAGCCTCATGGGCTGCAGTCCATGGGGTCGCTAAGAGTCGGACACGACTGAGCAAGTCGACTTCACTTTCACTTTTCACTTTCATGCATTGGAGAAGGAAATGGCAACCCACTCCAGTGTTCTTGCCTGGAGAATCCCAGGGCCGGGGGAGCCTGGTGGGCTGCCGTCTATGGGGTCGCACAGAGTTGGAAATGACTGAAGCGACTTAGCAGCAGCAGCAGCAGCATGACACCCAGCTGGTGTCAGTGAATTGCCTGAAAGTGTGTGGAAAACCCCCACCAACTGTAACTGTTACTAAAATCATATTACCAATCAAGCCAGAGAGCCTGGCTTACCATTTCCTCTTACTCACCAACTACTGACAACTCATCACTATTGACAACTGCTTCTCCAGTTTCCCTTGCATTGATTTGTTTCCACCTTACAGCCACTGCCTTTAGTTAATCCAGTTCAGTTTCACAAACAGTTGCTACTGCCAGGCATCATGTTAGACATTTCGGATGGTGTTCTCCTCTTTGCCAAGTCCTGGGCACACTGACAGGTACAGATACTTAAAGAACCAGGGAAGAGGCTCTGACACTGATCACTGTTTAGTTGGAACATTTCAATAGCCTCTTAACTGGCCTTTCTACATCCAGTTCCTCACCACCCCCAGCCCTCCCTTCTCCCCAGCCCACTATCCTGGAGATTAAATGCTCTTGCTTCTTGCTCTGGCTCACAAAAGCATCCATGGCTATCTATGGCCAACAGGGGACCCCATACTCTTTAGCAGCTCTCCACACAGACATACAAGGGAGGACGTCTCTTAATTCAGTTTCAAACCTTCAATTCCACTCTACCCGGCTCGCCCTCTGGCCCCTGCCACCCACACACACAAACGTTCTTCTCAAGCCAACCTGTTGGGTTCCAGAATCCAAGCTATTCTTTCCCCTCCTAAATGAAACTACTCAATTTTTCCTCGCTCTTGTTTTCATCTTGCCATCTCTCTCTGCTAAGGAGGCATAAAGTTGCTCCCTGCCTTCCCTTTTAACAAAGTTTTTTACACTAGCATTCAGAGTATGTGGTTTTTCCATTTCAAGTCTCACAAATGGCCATGGAGTACAGGGCTATGAGCCTGGAGTCTGGGTTCCTAGAGTCAAACCCTGGCTCTGTTGCTTACTAGTTGTGCACCCTGAAGAAGTCATTTAACTCCCTATATCTCAGTTTCCTCATTTGTAAAATAGAAGATAACAAACAGCACATTTAAAAATATTGGACTCCCCAAACAGACTGTACTTGATGACAGAAAATTTCATATTTATCCACAATGCCCCCTGCCTCCAGAGTAATCTGGATATTTTTTAAATCAATCAATACATTAAAATAAACCCTTTCCACTTTGGAGGAAACTGGGTCCCCAGTTTCCCAGGGCTCCCACTCATCACCACCACTCCAAATTTCTAGCTGCGCTGCCACTGGGTTTGGAAGCCTCAAGGATCAGAAAGTGACTTAAATAATCAAAACATTACACACACATAAGCACACTGTCTAATGTTATCAGAGGTTAATTTTAAACAGTCTGGCTATTTTAATGTATTTAAGGCAAGAGATACCATTATTTACACCCAAATTCTTGTAGTTCTCAAGAAACGGCATATCTGTTATACCCTTTCTTCACTCCAATAATAGCCAACCCAAAATAAACTTCAATATCCACCCACAGGGGAAAAAATCTGGTTCCAACAAATTATTTCAGTCTGAAGGCAGAGGGCAGCAGTTTTGCACACTAGACGAGGGGCTGTGATGTTTACCAACAGTATGATCTTTCTGAGACTTCCCATGAGCTCGTGTATAGACGGCCCTCCTGTATCACTGTCTCCCCAATCCCCCCAAAGGGCTCCTGAGCAGGGCCCAAGAAGACTGAAGCATGTAACTGCACATGTCCTAAAAAGCACAACAGATAAGTCAAAACCAAGGGAGAGAACTTTGGAAAACTCATCAAGGTTCCCAGATGTAAAGCTTCATTCATTATCCTTTTGGAGTCTACAAGGGATTCCCAGAAAAGGGTCTTGCTTAGAATTGTATGATTCAGCTAGGCATTGAGTGCCAAGAAAAAACTCAGACAAAAGTCGCCTAAAGAGGGAAAATTCTAGTCAAGCAATATTGGAATGCTAATGTGTGGCCTCGGGCTATGCTTTTAACCTTTGTCTAATATAGAAGTCAGGGATCTGCACTTTGGACATACATACTGGAAACGAATGAGTCTTTTGATAAAACAATGAAATAAAAATAAACAACATGGATGCTTTTGAAATTCTGAAACTCCATTTTCCAGGGCATGTTACACACAGCTTATTATCACTCATGGTCCATTTCTACTGAAAGTCGCTTGGTGTGTATCTAGCAGTATCTCAGACTGTCAAGTTCAAGGGAAGGGGCTCTGGCTTTTACATCTGTATCCCAGGCACCTTGCACCTGGGCTGACACATGGCCCGTGATGAACACACATTCATCGAATGACTAAATGTTTCCCCAAGTGAAAGACTCTAGTAAAGCATTAGGGTTTTTAAAAGATAGCAGTGCTACTATGAAACCACTGAGGAAGTAGCCATATCTAACCATTCTCCCAAGACAGTCTTTCCTCTTGGGAGCTAATTAAATGTTATCATCTTGACACTGTCATCTTGACACCCCTTCTGCACTACTGGCCATCAACGGACTCTCTCCTCTTTATTCTAACAAATCCAAACTCTTTTCACTATCAGATCCCCAACTTCATGCCTGCTTACTGAAATGCAGTATTAGGCAGTGCTTTAAAGCAGGTAGCCTGAAGCCAGACTTCCTGGGATCACAGCCTGGTTCCAGCCCCATGACCTGGGACAAGTTCCTTAACTCCTGTGTGCCTTGGCTATAAAAATAAAAGATAATAAGAGTCACTTCTACCATAGAGTGATTGTGAGAATTAAATAAGTCAAATATTTGCAAGACATTGAGAACATGGTCTGGCACATAGCAAGCATTCAGTATGTGTTTGCTAATATGTTTATTATTCACACTCCTAAGGGAAGGCCCTGTGCTATTTTGAATAGTGGTTCTCTTCCTCTAGGAAGACTGGCTGAGGTTCACGTTTGTCAATCCCAGATTGATGGCAACAGCACAGATGAGACTGTCTGCAAGTCCCAAGGCTCCAGCTACAACTCTCAGCTAAGCTACTAAAGTGGCTGAGATCGCAGGAAAATTCATCCATGTCTTAAATATCTTGACCGATTTATCAGTGTCCTGTTAAAATGAACTGCAGAATATAAAACGAAGAGAAAACTTGCATCTGCTCAGAAAACCACAGATGGATGATAGCCACAAGCCAGAAACTCCAGGGAAATCTCTTGTATCTAGTTTTAGGTCAGACGGGACAAGCTGGAGGAAAAGCCAATGGACTAATGACGACGACAAGCTTGCTTGCCAGGAAGAGACTCCAACGAACTCCATTCGTGATGCCTAATTAAAGGGATGAAGGAAGATGGTGAGGGTGACCACTCAGCGTCACTACGGAGTACACCCCATGCCAACAGGACACGAGAGGCACCAGGGGCCAGCCCAGAAAGGGACACTGCGCCTGCGAGCTGCCCCTGACACTGAGCTCCAGCACAGATGAGAGCTTCTGCTAACGTCACCTCAGATCCACCCGCTCCTCAGGTTCCTGGCCTTCTGAAATGGGTTTGTGGATTGAAATATTCAAATAGGAATCTTACTGTATCTGACAGAACCCACCTCTTCCCTCCATCTCGGAGGAGCACAGCCTTCTTTCTATAAATATTAGCTGCCAGAGACAGCACAGGTCCTAAAAACAGCTTCAACAAGTCCAAAAGAGGCAAATTTCTTCGAGGAATCGGAGCACATTTGTTCCCATGAAACAGAATTATGCTTTAAGAAACTAGAGCAGTTTTGAAATGTGTGCTTTCAACCACATTCGGGAGAGAAAAAAAAACTGAAACTATTTCACAGAACAATCTGAAATCAAAGATGACTACAAGAAGATGCCAAATTTAAAATGTGTGGGGAATGGTGAAGAGTAGACTGAGGAATCTTGGAAATCTGGAGCTAAAGGATAAGAAAAGTTTAACTCAAAGGAGAAGTAGAGAGATATAATACAAAGGAGAGGAAAAAAGATATGGAAAAAGAGAATCCTGGCAAAATATGATGAAGAAATCTAAGCAAAATAAAGAAATAAAAGAATTCATAGAAGAAAACTACCATGAGCTAAAGAAAAGCATGTCTCCAAGTGTGGCTAGAATTAGGGAATGGAGAGCAGGGGAAAAAGAGACCAGCATCTTGAGACACATTTTGTTGACAATTTTTTAAATTTGAAAACAGATGATTTTCAAAGGCTCCCCAAATCAGGTTGGCTCAGATTTCCCTACAACACTGAACACCAGGATGTAGTGGTCCAACACCAACAGAGTTTTGTTTTTTTAACTATCATTTTCATATTTTTAATTAAAATAAAAACCAACAGTTTTGAGAAGCACTGAGCATCATGTGGCAATTCTACCTGAGTAGAAATCATGAGTATGCTCTCACCTAAATGCTCGCTAAGTTTTCAAAGCCATGGTCCCCTTGATCAAGGAATGAATCAAAATAAGAACCCCCAAATCTAGAAAATTTGGTTGACATAAATGGTGTGTAGCATAAGGAGTAAAACAGTTAATATACAAAACAACGAAGATGTAGACCATCTTGAAACTTGAAAACAAGAATACAATGTTGATTGCCACCACTCTAAACATTTAGACTTGATATTTCAAAGTGTAAGACAGCACATTTTGCTCCAATACACTCTTCTTTACGTAAAGAGCATCCTGCTGGGAGATGGTGGTCTTCTTCGAATGAACGATGTATTCATTCAGATAACTGCATGATTCCTCAGAGTGGTATTTTTTCTTTTAAAAACAATTCTATTTATTTACTTATTGCTGTGCTGGGTCTTCACTGCTGGTGGGCTTTTCGCCTGTCCAGCGAGCAGGGGGATTACGCTCTCGTTGTGGTGCAAAGGCTTCTCACTGAGGTGGCTTCCCTTGTTGTGGGGAGCACAGGCTTGATGGCACGTGGGCTCAGGAGTTGCTGTGCCCGGGCTCCAGAGCACAGGCTCAACAGTTGTGGTGCACGGGCTTAGCTGTTTCATGGCAATGTGGGATCTTCCCAGCAAAGTGATCAAACCCTTATCTCCTGCACTGGAAGGAGGATTTCTTTACCACTGAGCCGCCAGGGAAGCCCTCCCAGAGTGTTTTTNCAGGCTCAACAGTTGTGGTGCACGGGCTTAGCTGTTTCATGGCAATGTGGGATCTTCCCAGCAAAGTGATCAAACCCTTATCTCCTGCACTGGAAGGAGGATTTCTTTACCACTGAGCCGCCAGGGAAGCCCTCCCAGAGTGTTTTTTAACAAAACCAAACCCATTCTCAAGATCTGCCTCCAAAATTTTATGCTAATAGTACTACTTTCCTTACGTCGTCAAAAACCCATCAAGCACAGCTTCACCCCCACCACCTTTACCCCCAGCACATCCTGCACCATAATAGAATTATTTGCATGCTCATCCTAGCTCTGAACTGCTCTATTTAGTATCCTAACTATTCCAATGACAGTACTCAGAACAGAGAGAGGATTTGACAGGTTTTAAATAAAGTAAAATGTGGCAACCATTGAAAAGATTCTTCTTATAAAGTTTTCTCGTAACACTACAGAATTTTTGTGCCTTCTGTTTATCTCAGTTTATACAAACCTATGCTGTACACGGACTTTCATGAAAATGGTCTAATTTAACCTGAATTTTAACTTAATCAAAAGCTTTTCCAAAGTATGTTTGTAACTGGAACTTGAGGCCACCTTGGCATCCAAACTACTGACTTTTTTCTCATGTATCACTCAACATATACTCCAGCTCTGCATCCTCCTCCCTTCAGAAAATGTTAAAAATCACCTACTTCTGAGTTGTTTTGAGGGCTAGATAAGATAATGCATGAAAACCACATAGCAGGCACTCTACACATATCAAGAACTGAGTAAATGTTTTTATCACAACCATCGGTGTATCATGTACCAAGCACCATGCTAGGCCTGAGGAAAGTGTGAAAGTGTTAGCTGCTCAGTTGTGTCCGACTCTCGTGACCCCATGGATTGTGGACTCGGTGGGGGGCGGGGGTGGGGGGGGCACAGAAAACCAGGTCCATAGCCAGGCTCCTAACCCACAGATTTTATAGGCTGATACTCGACTCACACAGACGAAGAGATGCAGACCTATGACGTAACATTTCTCTGAGTGCTTAAAACTCCATTCTAATTTATTAAGCCCTAGGCACTTAAATAAACCCTGTGGAATTTATTTCCCTGAAACACTTCAGTGATTCCAATAAATTACAGAACAGTCAAGATATAAGACAAATAGCATTTGGAGGCTCTTTCCGCAAGTTAAGAGTGTTCACATTCTCTGGTCTTGAAAATGGAGACCACAACATAATTTTTAAAGTTACTTGGAAGATTTATACTGTAATAAAGGCATTTTTCCAAATTACCATATGCCTTTATAAGTGCCAAATAATATTTAGGACATTCAGTTGTTGAAATATAAGCAAGGATGTGGAATGAAGTAATAGTTATTAGGCCAAGTAGGAGAAAAACTGACTAAAGAGTCTTAAAGTTTAGAAATTGTAAGAAATGTATAAATTCATCAGTAATTAAGGATATATGACATGTAAAAGACAAAAGAGCTTATACAAGTACATATTCTAGCTTTTCATTAATAGTATAATTTTTTAAAATGTTTCATACATGTAAACAAGACTCTGCAGAAAAGTTCAAAAACCACAGAGAATTAAAAAGAAAAAAATTTACAGAATCTTTCAATCCTATCATTCAAAATTAATAAACCTGTATATTTTTGTGCTGTGCTGAAGTGCTCAGTTGCTCATTCTCTGACTCTTTACGACCCCATGAACCCTCCAGGCTCCTTCGTCCAAGCAATTTTCTGGCAAGAATACTGGAGTGAGTTTGCCATTTCCTGCTCCAGAGGATCTTCCTCACCCAGAGACTGAACCCGCATCTCTTGTGTCTCCTGCATTGGCAGGCAGTTTCTTTATCATTGCACCACCTGCTGCGGCTGCTGCTAAGTCGCTTCAGTCGTGTCCGACTCTGTGCAACCCCACAGACAGAAGCCCACTAGGCTCCTCTGTCCCTGGGATTCTCCAGGCAAGAACACTGAAATGGATTATCATTTCCTTCTCCAATGCCCTGGGAAGCCCTAAATTTTTGTACCAGTCATATTTTTTCTATGCATAAAACAAATATTTTCTTCTATGACCCTGNCACTCAACATATACTCCAGCTCTGCATCCTCCTCCCTTCAGAAAATGTTAAAAATCACCTACTTCTGAGTTGTTTTGAGGGCTAGATAAGATAATGCATGAAAACCACATAGCAGGCACTCTACACATATCAAGAACTGAGTAAATGTTTTTATCACAACCATCGGTGTATCATGTACCAAGCACCATGCTAGGCCTGAGGAAAGTGTGAAAGTGTTAGCTGCTCAGTTGTGTCCGACTCTCGTGACCCCATGGATTGTGGACTCGGTGGGGGGCGGGGGTGGGGGGGGCACAGAAAACCAGGTCCATAGCCAGGCTCCTAACCCACAGATTTTATAGGCTGATACTCGACTCACACAGACGAAGAGATGCAGACCTATGACGTAACATTTCTCTGAGTGCTTAAAACTCCATTCTAATTTATTAAGCCCTAGGCACTTAAATAAACCCTGTGGAATTTATTTCCCTGAAACACTTCAGTGATTCCAATAAATTACAGAACAGTCAAGATATAAGACAAATAGCATTTGGAGGCTCTTTCCACAAGTTAAGAGTGTTCACATTCTCTGGTCTTGAAAATGGAGACCACAACATAATTTTTAAAGTTACTTGGAAGATTTATACTGTAATAAAGGCATTTTTCCAAATTACCATATGCCTTTATAAGTGCCAAATAATATTTAGGACATTCAGTTGTTGAAATATAAGCAAGGATGTGGAATGAAGTAATAGTTATTAGGCCAAGTAGGAGAAAAACTGACTAAAGAGTCTTAAAGTTTAGAAATTGTAAGAAATGTATAAATTCATCAGTAATTAAGGATATATGACATGTAAAAGACAAAAGAGCTTATACAAGTACATATTCTAGCTTTTCATTAATAGTATAATTTTTTAAAATGTTTCATACATGTAAACAAGACTCTGCAGAAAAGTTCAAAAACCACAGAGAATTAAAAAGAAAAAAATTTACAGAATCTTTCAATCCTATCATTCAAAATTAATAAACCTGTATATTTTTGTGCTGTGCTGAAGTGCTCAGTTGCTCATTCTCTGACTCTTTACGACCCCATGAACCCTCCAGGCTCCTTCGTCCAAGCAATTTTCTGGCAAGAATACTGGAGTGAGTTTGCCATTTCCTGCTCCAGAGGATCTTCCTCACCCAGAGACTGAACCCGCATCTCTTGTGTCTCCTGCATTGGCAGGCAGTTTCTTTATCATTGCACCACCTGCTGCGGCTGCTGCTAAGTCGCTTCAGTCGTGTCCGACTCTGTGCAACCCCACAGACAGAAGCCCACTAGGCTCCTCTGTCCCTGGGATTCTCCAGGCAAGAACACTGAAATGGATTATCATTTCCTTCTCCAATGCCCTGGGAAGCCCTAAATTTTTGTACCAGTCATATTTTTTCTATGCATAAAACAAATATTTTCTTCTATGACCCTGCTGCTAAGTCACTTTAGTCATGTCCGACTCTGTGCAACCCCATAGACGGCAGCCCACCAGGCTCCCCTGTCCCTGGGATTCTCCAGGAAAGAACACTGGAGTGGGTTATGACCTGCCTTTCTCATCAGGTAATATATGCTGAATATTTTCCCATATCACTAACGAGCTATAGCAAGTTTCTTACACCACCTAGTTGTTACCAGGTCCCCATGCTTATGCACAGCTCTGTCTTGAACATACTGAACATTTATGTCTGCACGGCATAGTGCAACTTGAAGAATACATGAGATGAGGAACAAATGCTCCTGGAATCTACCCAGCCTGCCAGTTAACATCCCGGGTTGTAAGTTTACAATTTTTTTTAACGCTTCAGACCATTAATGGTGTCACTCAACATAACTGCTTTATCTTCTACCAAAATGTCTTTGACACCTAAGTGTCTGATAAAATCTTGTTATCATTTTCCTTACTGCCTGAGCATGAGACACAAAGCCTACTGCTTTGGATAAAAAAAAAAAACCAGTAAGTGACCCAACTTCTAAACAACTGAGGTTGTATACTTCCGCCAGCAGTTACTAAAAAGTAACTAAAGTTACTAATACCAGCTTCCCAGTCTCTAGTAGAACTGGGCAGAGAGGAAAACAAGAGACCCTTGAGGAGAGGGCAGGGTTCTCACTTCCAGGCACCCCAGCCACCCAGCTCACTCCCCATCCCCAACAAAATGAGATGGGGGCGACTTCAAGAAGGAAAAACCAAAATCTCTTTCACTGGTTGTCCATCTATTTAGGCAGTGGACTGACTGATTTCCCTGAATGAAATGAAATGTCCTGAGTGACAGAAGAGAGAAGATAAAGGGGAGGGGGCAGAAGAGGAGGGAGACAGGCCCAGGAAAGCGGCACTCACAGTTTGGAGAGGCAAGGACCAGTGGATTTCCTGGGACTCAAATGGATGCCACGTTATGAAGCCTTACTTCAGCCATCTTGCTGACGCCATGACCAATACGGCTGTCTGAGGGCAATAGGGTAGGGAGAGGGGCTAGAAAGGGGCCAGCTGGAGACAGAGCCCCTGAGTCAGGTTACTGAGACCTGCAACACATTCCGAGCGAGCTGCTGATGAGAAACAGCCTTGATCAGAGAGAAAAGGAGGGCAGCAGCTGCAACGAGCTAAGTCTAGAGCTATTCAGCT
>SJYV01001915.1:807690-824513 GCA_006410875.1 Neotragus pygmaeus
GAGAAGATCTAAATCATGTTGCAGGTTAATTTCCCAAACTGGATTCATCTCTAGAAGTTTGTGGAGGTTGCAGCTGTGAAGGGACAGGAAAGGGAGATTCAGTGGGCATGGTTGAAAGCAAGGACTGAAGAGAAATAAAGACCCTCTTAATGTTATACCTCACAGACCTGAGACAGTTCATCTGATCAGTTATGGCTCCAGTAGGGTAAAGTGCACATATTCAATAAAGGGCACTACAGTACTGGCCCAGGCTAGCTTGGCCCATTCATTCATTCAGCAGGTAACTTACTGAGCACCTCCAGTGCACTGGACAGAGCGGCGAACAAGACCCATGATAAAGCCCTGTGCTAGGGGAAGTTATTAATAACTTCCAGGTAAAATGTACAATTCCAGAGTCTGAAACTTCTTGGGCCTTAGACTCCTACCTTAATAAATTTCTACGGATCCTAAGTATCCTAAATTTCTAAGGAAATTAAGTATAATAAAGCTTTTTTTTTTTTCTTTTACAATTTATCACAAGATGAACAGCTTGTGTTTCAGAAACCCAGGCACAAGTCACTTGGAGGCTTCTAAGCACAATGAAATTACTCCAGGCTCCCAGAGTACAGGTGGGTAAGAGGATGTGGGAGGATGCCAGTAATAGTTGGTCTCCTGTGTGCTAATTCTTGCCTCATGATCACAGTTTCTGAATATGAAGGAGGGAAAAAACCCTGTAAGTACCAAATCATCTATACAGATGATTTTAAACTATCCAGAGCGAGTAAATATTTTGCAAAATTAATGGTAAGCACTAGTACTCTTATAAGGCAGGAGAAACTCAGAACTGTCTTGGTAAAATTAGCGCTGGTGATTCAACACATCCAGTACTAGGGCTCTGTCTAATAAATACCATCAAATCCATGAGCCAGGGACTTCCCTGAGGGTCCAGTGGTGAAGACTGTGCACTTCCACTGCAGGAAGCATGGGCTTGATCCCTTGTCAGGGAACTAAGATCCCACATGCTGCATGGCATGGCCAAAAAAAATAAAGTTAATCCACAAGCCAGGTATTTCTGGGTACCTGAAGAGAATCAGGCCCCTCTGGGCACTGGTCCATGGGTGGTAGCTCAGCATCACTGCTGAGCAGAAGAGAACCCACCACGTGCCAGATGGCACCTTCCCACAGCAGGGTAGCCCCATTCAGCTAAGCCTTCAGGCCCCAGGCTCCTGAGCAATCCCTGGGTGGGCTGCTGGTTCCTGAGTACACCTGGTTGGGCCCAGGTCTCTATTGGGCCCAGATCTGTCTCATCTCCAGGGACCACTTCCACTTGGGGCCTGTGATTCACTCCCTGCTGCAGCTTTAAGAGGTAGAAGACAGGCTGAGGAAGGGTGAGGCAGCCTTTCACCAGCGCTCTAAATATAGTGCTTTAGCACGACATGTACCCTGGCTGGGCTTCTTCGGGAAGGTCAGGCCATCCGTAACTGGTTAATCCTCAACTTTCCTGTTTTGAATCCGTGTAAACTTCACCCAGTTGGTGCAACCCCAGTGCTTTCAACTGTCCTCTATCAAAACAGGAGCTGAGATGACAACATTTCCCAAGAAAGGTAACCAGATTATCAGTGACTTGACTAGTCATTTCCTTAAATTATGTTTCCCCAAACTATTTACAAGATGCCACTTACTCTTTCCTTTTTGGTCCTACAAAAGGGAAGCACTTAGGTAGCTGAGTGCCAAGAAACCAGAAAATGGAAAAGCAATGTGTAAGTCAACTTTGCCAGCAGCCTCCCCACACTGGGTAAGAAAAAGTAAAAATGCAAAAATCTCCCACAGGTCAAAAGTATCAAGGCTACTTACTCTTGCTTATTTCAAAATAAGTAAATGTAAAAAGACGCAAATAAATAAACATCTATAGAAGTTTTCTAGGGCATATACTTGCCAAAAATTTACCATTCACTTAAAATATAAGCCTTGAAGGTATTACTTTCTTAAATATAGTATCTTTATTTTCAGTTCTGTTCAGTCACTCAGTCATGTCCGACTCTTCGCGACCCCATGAATCGCAGCACGCCAGACTTCCCTGTCCATCACCATCTCTCGGAGTTCACTCAGACTCACATTCATCGAGTCTATGATGCCATCCAGCCATCTCATCCTCTGTCATCCCCTTCTCCTCCTGCCCCCAATCCCTCCCAGCATCAGGGTCTTTTCCAGTGAGTCAACTCTTTGCATGAGGTGGCCAAAGTACTGGAGTTTCAGCTTTAGCATCATTCCTTCCAAAGAAATCCCAGGACTGATCTCCTTCAGAATGGCCTGGTTGGATCTCCTTGCAGTCCAAGGCACTCTGAAGAGTCTTCTCCAACACCACAGTTCAAAAGCATCAATTCTTCAGCACTCAGCTTTCTTCACAGTCCAACTCTCACATCCATACATCTTAAGTGAAGATAAATAGTGTAGTTTAAATATATGTATGGGACTATATTTTCTCAATTCACAAGATTATACATTTTAATCCATTTACCTTAAGATCTCAAAAACAAAATATAATTACATAAGAACAAATTAGAAAGAGATACACAAGAGAAACATCCCCCACCCATAATTTGATATTCTGCTAAAAAAAGAGTCAAATATTTACCTTTATTTCTTTTTAGTCAATTTTCCTAAGCATATCCTTTCTAGCATAATTTTTGCCCTGCTTTCTTTCCTAATAATGTACTAAAAGCAACTTTACAGGGCAATTCATTGTTATTTTACATTAACAGAATACAGAAAAGTCCATAAGTTATTTTAAAAAAATTAACATTCCTTTGTTGTTGAATGTTTAGGCTATTTTCAGAGAAGTGACACAAAGAACACAGCCAGAAACATATCTGTGCATATAGTTTTGAAAACTATCTCAGATAAAATTGCTTACTGTAAAGGATACCAGCAAAGAATGAGGGCACTGGGTATCATCCCTGTGGAAAAATGTTTTCAATTATACCACAATGAGCAGAAACCGGTATTTTTTTAAGGAAATATTTTAAAGCATCCAAGAGTAGAGGAAACAATTTATACTCCTCTTCCAAGACTATCAACCGGTGCTGGGCTCCTTTCACTTATCCTCCCATTTAAAATGCTTCCCGCCCCAGATCATCTGAAGTAAATCCCAAATCACAGAGCATAGCTTCAATAAATATTTCTAAAAGATAAGAACCTTTTTTTTTTTGAGAACATAAGTATGATACCACATATCTTTAAAAAAAAAAATTACACTAATGCCTTAATACATCAAACATCTAGACAAATCCAAATTTTCCCGATTGTCTCATAAATTTTTCTTGGTTTGTTGAGATCAGGATACAAATAAGGTCCTTACGCTGTAAATGGTGGCTCCATTCTTCAATCTCTTCATCTGTAGGTTTTCCTCCTTCCCCACCCCCTTTTTCTTTAATTTACTTGTTGAAGAAAGTGAAAAATGAAACTGTTACTTTAGTCGCTCAGTCCTGTCTGACTCTTTTCGAACCCATGGACCATAGCCTGTCAGACTCCCCTCTCCATGGAATTCTCTAGGCAAGAATACTGGAGTGGGGAGCCACTCCCTTTCTCCAGGGGAGTGGATCTTCTCCAGGGGATCGTCCTGACCCAGGGATTGAACCTGGTGGCTCAGACAGTAAAGCGTCTGTCTACAATGCAGGAGACCCGGGTTCGATCCCTGGGTCCGGAAGATCCCCTAGAGAAGGAAATGGCAATCCACTCCAGTACTATTGCCTGGAAAATCCCATGGACAGAGGAGCCTGGTAGGCTACAGTCCATGGGGTCGCAAAGAGTCGGACACGACTGAGCGACTTCATTCACTCACTCCCAAATTGCAGGGGGATTCTTTATCATTTGAGCCACCAGGGAAGTGAGAGCAACCATCCTACAGAGTTTGTACTAACTGCATCTCATAATGACATTTATAACATGTTTCTCTATCTCCCTATTCCCTGTAAATCAGAAGGAGGATCTCAATACTTGATTAAATTCAAGTTCAATGTTTTGGCAACAATAAATATTTCGCAGAAGGTGTTGTGAACTTCCATTAGAAGGCACATGTCTGGTTTCTTTTCTTTGAAGTTAGTGTGGAGTGTTTTTTCTTTAAAAAAAAAAAACACTTTTAATTAGAAACCATTTAAAATATTTTATTAAAACAAATTCAGACAAAGGCAGAGGAAAGAATATAAAGAATCCCCAGTGGAGACTTCCCTGGCTTGTCCAGTTGTTAAGACTTTGTCTTCCAACGCAAGGGGTGCAGGTTTGATCCCTGCTTGGGGCGTTAAGATCTCACATGCCTTGTGGCCAAAATGCCAAAATATAAAACAGAAGCAATTCTATAACAAATTCAATAAAGACTTGAAAAATGGCCCACATCAACGCAAATCTTAAAAAAAAAAAAGAATACCCATCTACCCATCACCCAGCTTTAACAAGTATCAACTCACTGGCTTCCCTCTCCCTTATTCTATTTTATCCATACCCTTACTCACTTCTCTCTCTTCCAAATCTAGAATATCTTGAAGCAAATCCAAGACATCATGTAATTTTATCTCTCAACATTTCAGTGTTTATCTCTAAAAGACAGTGATTTTAAAAAAAATACTATTATAAAGCCTAAGACCTTTAATAATAATTCCTTAATATCAAATATCTGCTCAGAATTCACATTCCCTCCATTGTATTAGGCTTCCCTCTAGCAATGCAGGTGACTGGGGTTCAATCCCTGGGTNCTCCCTTATTCTATTTTATCCATACCCTTACTCACTTCTCTCTCTTCCAAATCTAGAATATCTTGAAGCAAATCCAAGACATCATGTAATTTTATCTCTCAACATTTCAGTGTTTATCTCTAAAAGACAGTGATTTTAAAAAAAATACTATTATAAAGCCTAAGACCTTTAATAATAATTCCTTAATATCAAATATCTGCTCAGAATTCACATTCCCTCCATTGTATTAGGCTTCCCTCTAGCAATGCAGGTGACCGGGGTTCAATCCCTGGGTTGGGAAGATCCCCTGGAGAAGTGAAAGGCGTAACTCCAGTATTCTGGCCTGGAGAATCCCCATGGACAGAGGAGCCTGGCGGGTACTGTCCATGTAGTCACAGAGAGTCAGACACGACTGAATGACTAAGCACGGCACATGCACATTCCCTCCCCTGTATTATGAGATACTTATGCATTTGACTTTAGTGTGTAGCATTTGATTACTGGTGAGTGAGAACACTTCTGCCGTGTTTATTTACTGGCTATGTCCTCTGCTTGTTTTGAACGGAGTTGATGGGTTGAAAATAATAAAGACTGATGACCATTTTTTGCTACAAATATTTTCTCAGTCTTCTGTCCCCCTGCTAATAGGAAGTGGACTGAGTCAGTCTGCCCTTATGTCCATTTACTACCAGTGAACTT
The DNA here is from genome assembly GCA_006410875.1 of Neotragus pygmaeus. Lineage (NCBI taxonomy): Eukaryota > Metazoa > Chordata > Mammalia > Artiodactyla > Bovidae > Neotragus > Neotragus pygmaeus. Next base: position 813,096 of record SJYV01001915.1, read on the forward strand.
GAGCTTTCTAATTTAAGTGCACTTCCTGAGTCCTTCTATTGCTTCTTAGCTCAGAATGCCTCCCTTCCTTCAAAGATATAATGACTATTCAATTCTATTTTCTTCTAGTTTCTCTAAGTAATCTGCATTGTTAAGTACATTCAGTTCATATATTCAGAAAGTTATTTAGGTTGTGTGAATCCCAGAATTCATCTCCATTATCCCTAAGTCACAGACAGAGAATAGAGTAATAACAGAAGCATATTTCTAAATTATTTGAATCCCTTAGTAAACTACCCATTGATTTCCACTGCTCCCAAAGAAAAATTCTAACCCCTTCCAGAGAAAGGGGAGACCAGTCACCTGCTTTTAAAGCACTCTATCTCATTAGGGTGTTAATTAGTTCCTTGCAAGAATGAAAAGCAGGGATTAATTTAAATCACAGTGAAGTTGTGGGGTGCGGGGGAGAGTTGGTTAATGGCTTCCTTTTTAACAGTTACCAACACATCTTAAATAGACCCAGACTCTTTTAAAAGGAGGGCAATTATGAGGTACAAGTTTATAAGGTACAAGTTTGGTTACCTAGGAGATCCCACCTCTCCATTCTATCAGAGACTGTCCCCTCAGAAAAGCAGCTTGAATTACTAGATGGCTACTTTTCTAAGCCTCAATCGTATGGCCTAACAAGAAAAGTAAAACTCAAATATTACCTCAATTAGAGCTTACTTTTTTTTTTTTAAAGCAGGAATTCCCACGGTAGCAAAGTAGGATTATGATACAAAGTCCCGAGGAAAATTAAATATGAGTCTCACCAGTTTTCTATACCCTGCTTAAGACACAAAGGCAGGGGGAAAAAAAAAAAACCCAAAACAAAACCAAAAAAACCTGTAGACCAAGTGATTTATAAAACGAGTGTAGCAAGAGTGTTGAAATGCCTGTATCATGAACAGAAGTTTAGGGGTAACGAGTACATTATGACTGAATGTGTGGTTAACTCACATATTCATGTATCAAACCAAGAGGTTGGATGACAGATGTTCTCTAAATTTATCATGGTAATCATTTCACAATATATGTAAATCAAATCATTATGTTGTACACCTTAAATTTATACACTATGTCAATTATATCTCAATAAAACTGGAAGAGAAAAAAACGTTTGGTTGACAGGATCAAATGAGGTTATACACGCAAAAGCACATCGTTGTTAATAATATAATTTGAAAGTTAGCTTTTCTTCAACCCGCTTCTGAAATCCCACTTTCCTTAGACTGGGTTCAGGATGCCACTTTGGCGTCACTGTCATGAGACAGGTGACTTCAAGTGTCAAACTGCTTGCTAGGCTCTTGATGGCCAGTTGTATGGTCAAGCCTAGATGTTACTGGGAAGGTACTTTGTAGATATGATCAACATTTAAATCAGTAAACTTTGAGGATAGTAGATAATCCTCCATAATATAAGAGAGCCTCATTCAAACACCTGAAGACCATTAAAAAAGAAAAAAAAAAGACTGAGATTCCCCCCAAAGAGGAATTCCGACGCCAGCTAGCTTCCAACACGGCACTGGGTCCTCAGCCGAACCTGAAGACTTAAGACTTGTCAGCCCCATAGCTGTGTGGGCCCATGCAGAATTCAGACCCAGACCCGGACCCAGACCCGGACCCGGACCCGGACCCGGACCCGGACCCGGACCCGGACCCACACCCACACCCGGACCCGGACCCACACCCGGACCCGGACCCGGACCCGGACCCACACCCGGACCCGGACCCACACCCGGACCCGGACCCGGACCCACACCCGGACCCGGACCCGGACCCACACCCACACCCGGACCCGGACCCACACCCACACCCGGACCCGGACCCAGACCCAGACCCGGACCCACACCCAGACCCAGACCCGGACCCACACCCAGACCCAGACCCGGACCCAGACCCACACCCAGACCCGGACCCAGACCCACACCCACACCCGGACCCAGACCCACACCCACACCCAGACCCAGACCCACACCCACACACCCATTCTGGTTCACCATCATTCTATAGCTGTTCCCAAAAAGTGAAACAAGTTTATACTTATCTGATTGTCCCCATATTATACAAGCCTGACTTTACAAATTTTCTCTAAAATTAGAGGCATGTTAGTTTGCTGGGGCTGCTGTAACAAAACGCTATAGACTGGGAGTCTTAAACAACAGAAATGTGTTTGCTCATAATTCTGGCAGCTGGGAAGCCAGAGGTCGACGTGCCAGCAGGTTTGGGTTCTTCTGAAGCCCCTCTCGTTGGCTGGCAGGTGGCTACCTTCATGCAGTGTCCTCACAGTCTTTCCTCTGGGTTCGAATACCCCTGGTATCTCCTCGTGGGTTCAAATTTTTGACAAAAGTCAGACTGGGTTAGGCCCCATTCTAAAGGCCTCATTTTAGCTTAGTCACCTCTTTCAAGGCCTGATCTCCAAACATAGTCACATTCTGAAGTTCTGGTGGCTAGGGCTTCAACATATGAATGGGGTGGGAGGCACAATCCAGATCAAAATGGAGGGGCTCTCTGAAAAAACATATGATTTTCTTACTATTAGGCTACATGGATAAATAAAGCTTACTTTGCGGGGAAAGCAATTTGGATGTAAAGAGCCAACTCATCAGAAAAGACCCTGAAGCTGGAAAAGGTTGAAGGGAGGAGGAGAAGGGGAAAATAGAAGATGAGACAGTTGGATGGAATCACTGACTCAATGGCCATGAGTTTGAGCAAGCTCTGGGAGATGGTGAAGGACGGGGAAGCCTGGTGTGCTGAAGTCCATGGGGTTGCAGAGAGTCAGACATGACTGAGTGACGGAACAACAATTTAGAGATAGCCTTCCTCTAGATTCCCAGGTGGCACTAGTGATAAAGAAGCTGCCAGCCAATGCAGGAGATACAAGAGATGGGAATTCGATCCCTGGGTGGGGAAGATCCCCTGGAGAAGGGCATGGCAACCCACTTCGGTATTTTTGCTGGAGAATCCCACGGACAGAGGAGCCTGGCAGGCCATGGGGTCACAGTCGGGCGTGACTGAGTGACTTTTATTTTCCTCTAGATCAGGCAGAAATGTCCAATTAAGAAAAATATGCAAATCTATTACAACACTGTCTGGCAGAGAAAATAAAGAGATGATTTTAAACCAGAGCCCAAGTCCAAGGCATCGAAGCAGACACTGAATTTCAGGCACTAATCTGTCACTTGGGCAATATTTTACATCTTGCTCGGGTGTAGAAAGCAGCAAGGACTTAAGTTTATCTGACCCTGACAAGTGAGTCTCCCTGCAGGCTAGATAGTAATCATAAAATAAGTTACCAAACCCTCTTAAGCCTGGGGCCAGGCAGGATATGAAATCTTTGTAAATATATATTAAAGACATATTTTGACCATAAGCTGTTAGGTATTTAATCTAACAGGCAATATCGGCAGGGATCAGTAGAGATCCAAGGCCTTAGACAAGACAGAGGGGGGAAGAATGACACAGGAAGACAGCAGAAGAGAGGTAAGAAAGGGGATGGAGAGAAGAGGAAAAAGACAACAAACGGGAAAGGAACAGCATGAGGAAGCTGAAGTCCCTCCTCTCTTAGTAGCACTGCACCATGCCAGGGTCCTACCTTGACTGAAAAAAAAAAAAAAAAGCCAGAACTTCTCATGTAAATAGCATTGTACATTTCCAAAGACTTCACCTCTGTTACCCCTGGTGATGATGAGATTAGATGGCATCACTGACTCAACGGACGTGAATCTGAGCAAACTCCGGGAGATAATGGAGGACAGGGAAGCCTGATGTGCTGCAGCCACAGGGTCGCAAAGAGTCGGACACAACATAGTGATTGAACAGCAATTCCTGGTGTATCCCAAACAGCCCGGTCAGATTTCATTGAACTGTGAATGAAGAACGCTGCCTGTCACAGCAGTAAACAAAGGATGTCACAGCCACTACAGCTGCTCCCTACCAGGAGCCCGGAGGGGACTCAGGACAGAAAAGAACAGGATCCCTGCCCAAGATAGCCGAGGTGCACATCAAAGGCATAATTTCTTGAGCCCAGACTTTTGCATCTTTCCACACATACGAGAGCGCTAAATTCCTTAACTTGAGATATCTGGTTTTCTTGAATCTTTTGATGTTCTGACTACCTTGCCTTTTATTTGCAAAAATTCCTATATATACCCTTACCTCTTTGGNTTGCATCTTTCCACACATACGAGAGCGCTAAATTCCTTAACTTGAGATATCTGGTTTTCTTGAATCTTTTGATGTTCTGACTACCTTGCCTTTTATTTGCAAAAATTCCTATATATACCCTTACCTCTTTGGAGCAGTCCCTCAGCTCTCTCTGACAGTCCTTTCTTTTGGGCTTGAAGTCCTTAGCTGTCCGCCAAATTAAACACAATTCTCACCTTTTGGGCTGTGCAATTTTTAGTCGATAGAACTGTTGTATATACTTGACAGTTTTTTAAAAAAATCTGAGACAGAGTCATTGAAGTGACTTACAAAATCTCAAGTAACTGAATATTTCACAGACTAATTCTAGTCCATAGAAATGATCAACAACTACAGTCCTTTTTCACTCCACCATTCCTCCCTTAGGCTTTCTGGTTCATATATAATCAAACTGTGTGATCTATATGTAATTTCTTTTTAAGTTCTGTGTTCACTCTTTCTCCGCAAAATTTCTTTTTGGCCTTATTCTCCTGAGGGTTTAGTTTGTTTAGCTTTAAAGATAGCTCTTTGACAAACAAGCTAAGAGAAAAGTGATTGATACATGTTTATCTACTGGGAAAAATAAGAGTGATCACATCTGAAGAGGTCAACTCCTCTCCTCCAGAACTGCCGTTCCAAACACTACAACTTTCCTAGAACAATCTAAATGACTTTAAAATAAATCTCATGATTTATTAAAAAAAAAAATAAATCAAAAGCTCATGAACTGTTATCAGTGGGGTCAAGGTAGGGTATACAGGTAACTTGACTCTTGTCAGGAAATAAAACAGCCTTATGGCACTAGGCAAAGAAAAGGATTGATCTTTGGTTTTCCAAGTGTGTCTTACACCTTTGAGTTCTGTTTGTGGTTGACAACCAAACATTTCTGTGGCTTTTACATGAAAACTCAGGCTCAAGTTCAAACCTGGAAGGTAATATGTATCCTGGGACAGACTTCAAAACCCCGAACTCCAGGCCCTTCCTTATGTTCAGTTCTCAGCTTCTGGTAAGTGCACCTGCTGGCAGGTAATGCAGTAAGCCAAGCAACACCAGTGCTAGAATCTTCTGGAAGCACTTATGCCTATAAGCTTATAAACTGTTTACATACTGGGGCAAATTGTATTTTCCAAAAGTAGCACTACAAGATTTCTGGTCCCATAGGGCTATTCCAAAACCTTGCCACTTGCATCAAGAATCAAGAGTCTATTTTTCCTCCCCTTGAATATAGAGAAGACTTTGTGACTGTTTCAAGTGATGGGAAGCAGCAGAGGCAACACCAGGGCGATGTGGCTTTTGTCTGGCTCTCTCTCAGGATGCTTCTCTTGCAACCCAGCTACTATGCTGTGAAGAAGTCCAGGCTACAGAGAGGGGACAAAAATGCTTTGAAAAGACTCAATGAAAGTCTAAGGTACGAGCCACCATCAGACGATGAGTGAATGAGCCTCCAGGTGATTCCCACACCCAGCCTTTGAGTCTCCCTAGCTAAGTCTCACATCATGGATCAGAGAGACAAGCTGCCCCAGTGTACCCCATCCAGAAGAGTATGAGTGCAGTAAATGTTTCATGCCACTAAATTTGGCAGTTAAACAGTCCTAGTAGCTGGAATGTACGTTAATACTCACAAGCAAAAAGAATTCACTGATTTGATTTTATACATAACTGGCTTTGGGTCTCTCTTGCAGGTAGGAAAGCGTAGGCAGGAAGCAGAAACACAAATATTTAAGTGCTAACTCCCCTGTGCCAGGAACCATGTCACATATGAGAAAACTTCAAAACTTCAAGTCCCCCCAAGTTAAAGGTCTGTAAACTTCCTATACATATAGTAAAACAGGGTTTTCATATTTAAAAACATTGGGAATTCTGAAATTGGTTCTCCTATAAAAGTGATACATGGGCATTGTAAAACAGTCCATATAATAGAGAAGGATAAAGCCAAAAGTAAAACTCCTTTTGCTATCTCCAGTCTTAAACTTACCCCACACTGTAGTAACTACTGTTAAAATTTTCTATGAATTTTTCTAGGTATCTTTTAACACATATGAATATATTTGTTTTCTTTCTTCATACGTGTGAGCTTACACCATGTATAATGTTCTGCAACGTGCCGTTCATTTCCGTTTATCACTATTCCTTGGACATTTTCCCATGTTAGTACTAATAAATCTACCATATTCTTTTAAAACAAATCACCACCACCAACAAAAAATGTTGGGAACCATGAACTATACACCTCCATGCGTAGAATTCACATTCATGCCTGGTAAGTTGGGCTATGTTACCACAGGAGAACGCAAGAGTTGCAAATGAACAACATTCCATCTGTGCTGATTTAATAAAGGTGGTTACCCAGGGCACTGAGAGGGTTCCCCTAGCCACAATTCATTAATTTGCTAATTGTTCTTCCCATTGACTACTGGCCAGCATTTTTTCTTGAGCTAATGATGATGTATGTGTCTTTCCACTTCCATATACAGGCAAGTGACAGGGATGGCGGACAGAGAAGAATGGACCTTTCTTGGTCCTTGGCCTGCCTCTGTCCTTCAGGAAATCCTACTAAGCAGGCATTCTGCTTCCCCTGGGGTAGGAAGGGGAAGGTCACGATAGATGAGGGGACAACTTTATTATTCATCAGGGATATACAGCAAGTTCACTACCTCCCTGAGAAATGGGAGCCTGCCCCATTCAGATCTGTGCTAAAGAGGCGAGAATGCTGGTACTTCATGTGCCTTAGAAAGGCTTCTTTCAGAAAAGAAAGGCAGTTTCACCCGAGTCTTTTGCCATTACATGCACGCGGGATGCTGAGCAAGAAGCAACCTCGAGCCTGAGACAAATGGGCATGTCTGGGGTGGGTGGGAGGTACTCCCTCTTCCCAGGGCTCTTTTCTTTAGCTGCAGTAATCAGCATTCATTCCCTTAAGAAGGCCTTGCTTTGGGAGGCAAGTCCTACCATGTGACAGCCCCCAGGCTACTCTCCCCAGCCCTAAGCTCTTAAATCACTGCATTCCACAAGGATTTCTTTCTTCTCAAAAAGGGGGAGATAAAGGAGGGGAATTACAATATCTAATGAAGGTGGTTGGTGCCAAAACAACTAAAATTCCAATTCAGAAAATCATGTTTTATTTTTTAAAAAAATCAAAGTGCAGTTTTAACAACTGTGTCTATACACCAAACCCCATGATTTCTGCTTGTGAGCTGCTCGGCTCTGATTAAATGGCAAAAGAAGAAAATAAGACTCAAGATTTTTGAAAGCACACTTCCTATTATCATTAACTTTAGGTATGTGAAAAATTTAAGGATTATTGGTGGTGGTAACTCTTCAAAATAAAGTCTTAAAATGAACTACCAATTAATCAGTTTAATTCATAAATAAAAAAAATACATCTTTCATCTCAAGTGCACAACTAGAATCCATTACATACACACACATGCACAGATACACACTTTTAAGATTCACATATTGGCCACCAACAGTCAGAGAACCTATCTCCCAAATGCAGAGCAGAGGCTTTAGCCCAAAAGGTCCTCCATTCTCTCCTAGAATCTTATCAATCTATCAACTTCAGTGAAGGCAGGAGGGGGAAGACTGTTTCACGGACAGTTATCTGGTCTACCCATGCTCTCCCCCTTACCTTTTAAAGGAAAAGAACCTAGAAACCAAGAGAAGAACTGGAATGGTAAGAAGTAGGAGAAGATATTTAAAAAAATTAACCCCAAATTCATAATTCGCTAGCCACATAACAAAAGCAGTTGACCTATTTCTGTCTTTCACCACTTCATTTTCTAAATCGAGGCAGGATTGCTGACCAAGCAGGTACGTGGTCTCCAGCAGAACTGGTCACAATCAGGAGCTTCTGGCTCACCTGGATTACATGTGTGCCTGCTAAGTCTCTCAGTCATGTCCAACTCTTTGCGACCCCATGGACTGTAGCCTGCCAGGCTCCTCTGTCCAAGGGATNGAGTCTTTTGCCATTACATGCACGCGGGATGCTGAGCAAGAAGCAACCTCGAGCCTGAGACAAATGGGCATGTCTGGGGTGGGTGGGAGGTACTCCCTCTTCCCAGGGCTCTTTTCTTTAGCTGCAGTAATCAGCATTCATTCCCTTAAGAAGGCCTTGCTTTGGGAGGCAAGTCCTACCATGTGACAGCCCCCAGGCTACTCTCCCCAGCCCTAAGCTCTTAAATCACTGCATTCCACAAGGATTTCTTTCTTCTCAAAAAGGGGGAGATAAAGGAGGGGAATTACAATATCTAATGAAGGTGGTTGGTGCCAAAACAACTAAAATTCCAATTCAGAAAATCATGTTTTATTTTTTAAAAAAATCAAAGTGCAGTTTTAACAACTGTGTCTATACACCAAACCCCATGATTTCTGCTTGTGAGCTGCTCGGCTCTGATTAAATGGCAAAAGAAGAAAATAAGACTCAAGATTTTTGAAAGCACACTTCCTATTATCATTAACTTTAGGTATGTGAAAAATTTAAGGATTATTGGTGGTGGTAACTCTTCAAAATAAAGTCTTAAAATGAACTACCAATTAATCAGTTTAATTCATAAATAAAAAAAATACATCTTTCATCTCAAGTGCACAACTAGAATCCATTACATACACACACATGCACAGATACACACTTTTAAGATTCACATATTGGCCACCAACAGTCAGAGAACCTATCTCCCAAATGCAGAGCAGAGGCTTTAGCCCAAAAGGTCCTCCATTCTCTCCTAGAATCTTATCAATCTATCAACTTCAGTGAAGGCAGGAGGGGGAAGACTGTTTCACGGACAGTTATCTGGTCTACCCATGCTCTCCCCCTTACCTTTTAAAGGAAAAGAACCTAGAAACCAAGAGAAGAACTGGAATGGTAAGAAGTAGGAGAAGATATTTAAAAAAATTAACCCCAAATTCATAATTCGCTAGCCACATAACAAAAGCAGTTGACCTATTTCTGTCTTTCACCACTTCATTTTCTAAATCGAGGCAGGATTGCTGACCAAGCAGGTACGTGGTCTCCAGCAGAACTGGTCACAATCAGGAGCTTCTGGCTCACCTGGATTACATGTGTGCCTGCTAAGTCTCTCAGTCATGTCCAACTCTTTGCGACCCCATGGACTGTAGCCTGCCAGGCTCCTCTGTCCAAGGGATTCTCTAGGCAAGGATACTGGAGTGGATTGCCATGCCCTCCTCCAAGGGATCTTCCCGACCCAGGGATTGAAGCCATGTCTTTTATGTCTCCTGCATTGGCGGGTGGGTGCTTTACCCCCAGTGCCACCAAATTCCCAGTATCTCAAAAGATGTGGGCCCCATGAATCCATCCATACTTATCCTTTAAAACCTATGCCATTCCTATAATATAGAATATTTGTCTGTTTGCCTCATCTGTTGCCACAAACAACTCCAGATGTATACTATCAGACATTTCCGAGGTCAAAGTTCCTTACAGATGACAAATTCCTAGAGGACAAGAGATACAGTTGTTTTTCTTGTACCAGACTATAACTACCCAAATATTGCACACAAAGACATAAATTTCAGCCTGGAAATCCTTTGTGGTGGTGTTGTTAAAGCCTCATTTCCTTCAAAGTATCCAGCCTTATAAAACTTCTGGGAAGATGGATGATAACATTCTTCATTTATAACTGAGGTAACTGTGATTCACTCATCCACTCATTCATTCAACAGAGATCGCTTGAGCATCTCTTATGTGCCAGGAGATCCAGCAGTGAACTAGCTGAAGCCTAGGTCCTCACAGGGCTGCTGCTCTCAGAGGAGAAACAAGTCTATAGACAGGTCAGACACTAAGAAGTCAGTCGAAGATAAGCAGATGACACGTCAAGAGTGACAAAGATTTACCAAGTGGAAGGAAGGATAGGAAGCGAGAGGAATGTGTGATTGGGGTGGGGGGACAGTGTCAGGGACTCAGGCGACATGAACTTGGGCAAATTCCAGGCGATGGTGAAGGGACAGGGAAACCTGGCGTGCTGCAGTCCTTGGGGTCGCAAGGACATGAAGAGTTGGACATGACTTGGCGACTGAATTAACAACCACAACGAGGATGAAGGAAGAGCTCTCCAGGTGCCATCTGGGCAGAGAGAGATGGAGGAAGGCAGCCTTGTGGGTGCCTTGGGGAGGAGTCTTCTAGAGTGGGAATAGAACATGAAAGGCTGGGTGGGCTCGGGAACTTATAAGCCTGGAGCAGAATAAACAAGAGGGTGGCTTCCAGACCTGGAAAGGCCTCTGCTTGACTGAGTGGGATACCATGCGCACCAAGTCACTTCAGTCATGTCTGACTCTGTGCAACCCTATGGACAGCAATCTGCCAGGCTCCTCTGTCCATGGGATTTTCCAGGTAAGAATACTGGAGTGGGTTNCCATGGACCGCAGCCCACCAGGCTCCTCCGTCCACGGGATTTTCCAGGCAAGAGTACTGGAGTGGGGTGTCATTGGGCATGGCTAATTTGAGAATATGAAAAGACTGAAATGGGAAGAGCAGTATATTTCACTTATAGAGAAAGTAAAGGGACCCCAAATACTCAGTTCTAAGGAAATTGAGAGATTACTGAATTATCAAATACTTAAGCATTTGTTTTCCTTATTTTAGGCAATTAAATATTTCCTCCTAAATAATGCTGAAGGCTCATTAATTTCACTTTAAAAGTAAATCTACTGTTAAGAAAAATTTTTTAGAAATTTTCATTCCATCTCTTATTTGCCATAAAAAAAAATTACTTTGAAGCCAGCAAAAAGCCAATGTCAAAGCTTACCTGTTGATTGGCTGCTGCCATCAAACAGATCGACAAGGTCACCAGATGACTTGCTGCTAGGCACTGAAGTCTGGAAACACACATAGAACTAATAAGCTTAGGAAACAAATTTCTACTTAAAAAAAAATCTGCTCTACTCATCTCTAATTCTCAACTTAGACATAAAAACCTGTAATTATCTGAATAAAGGCAGATTTCCTTTTCTGAATAAAGAAAAGTGAACTTGAATCCCTTTAAAGTGATATTTTTAAGTAATTCTATTCCTAACTTATCCACACTCCTCTTTCCCCTAACTCCTCTCTTTTCGGAAATCAGATGAATTTGGCATGTCCACTACTCCTGGATTACTTTCTCAATTCTTTACTTACTGTATTTCACTATGAGAAAACTTACCTTCCAGATCCCACTCAAATATTAACACAGTATCATTTGAGAAGCATACACACACACACACA
>SJYV01001915.1:828892-840254 GCA_006410875.1 Neotragus pygmaeus
CCCTGCCAGAATGTTTGCTAGGAAGGATGAACCGGCCGTCCCTCTCCAACACCCCTTCCTCCAGTCCCCTGTCAACCTTGGTGGTATCAATTCTTTCATCTTTATCTGCCTGATAAGGCGGGAAGTGACGTCTCAGTTTGGTTTCAAAGTCTGGGTTTTGAAACATAAGAGAGAAGTTATCGAGCACTTGACCCAGAGGAGATCCGGGCTTAGTAGGCTTTGAAGTTGGGCAATTGAGGTGGGGGGCGGGTGGGGAGCCTCTCTGAGGAAGAGAACGCAAAACAACAGATAGGAAAACGTGATGCACACGTGACAGTGTGCTCAGGACGAGTGTACAGGCAGCACGGAATCACCCCCAAATACCACGGAACGGCTCGAATATCAAAAAGTGTCCCCTGAGTGACAGGCAGGAGTGCACGCACCGGCGGCCTGCGCGCCTCTGGAATGCGCCTCCTGTGTGCTGCACATGTTTGCTTGTTGGTTTTGGCTGCAGGGCCTCTTCTTCGGAAAGTAATTTTGCTCCAGATTAGACAACAGCTGTATGTTCCCACTTACATGAGGCCCCCCGAGTCAGAGTCAGAGGGAGAACAGTGGTGCCCAGGGGCGGGACGGTGGGGAGGCTGCCGGGCACGGGGTCTCAGTCTGGCACCAGGAGCATACCTAGCAGTGCGCAGCTGCCCATGAAGCTGCCCTCAAAGGTGAGACTCACGGCATGTGCATTTCCCACCTCTTAAAAAATGGTGAAAATGAGATGAGCACCCCAGATAGAAAAGACCGTCACTGTTCTTGCAACACACGGAGACAGCCAGCAACCCCAGACCCCACAAAGGCGCCTCCTTCTCTGTCAAGATCAAGGGAATGGGTGGCGTAAGACGCATTCCTACAGATCCATGGATTTATCAGTGTTTTTGAAACAGAGGGGCTGCTTTTTCTCTTTCAAATTCCCGAACAGCTGCAAGAATGTTGTCCGTGGTGGATGACAGCCGCTCAGAACTTGTTTTCCTCTCTGGGGTAACCTCCCCGAGAAAGAGGGGTAGCAGCTCCCAGGCGCGTCGTCTCACAGAGCACCCCAGGGCGACACGCCCACGGTGGGCCACGCCTGGACAGTCCCCGCAGCGTCCAGGGCAGAATCGCAGACTCGGCCTCCCACTTGGCACCTGGCGTGGAGAGTGTGATTTGCCACTTGGTTTAGTAAACACTTCCCCCGTTATTTAAATTCATTCTTTATATACAGTTCTGTTTAAATAAGGCACATTTGTTTTCTCACTTTGATTTCTTTTTTTTTACCTCCTCCTAAGTGTCCAAGATGAGTATGATGACAACTTCCATGAAATTTATTTAAAGAGTTATTCAAAGAGTAAATATTCCTTCTCGTCTGGCCCAGTGCATTTGTATTTGAATAATGTAGCGTCTGAGTCAACACGGCCTTCTGTGCTCTGCGTCAGGCCTTTGCCATGTTGCCTAGCTCAAGGTATGTTTTCCTCCTTTGAAAACCTGTTTGATGCAAGGAATGCTGTTCTGGTTGAAAACTGTATACAAACAAAGCAGTGATGTGCAGACGGTAGCACTGGAAATAATGAGGCTCGGTCTCAAGATAAACTGTGTATTGTCATGGCATAGTCAGTGGACTCTGTAAATATTACTGAGATCACACTTTGAGGGGAAGAAAACCATGTTCAATGGAAGATGGCTCGTTGCAGCAGTTCATGATGAAAGCTCAAAGCCCTTAATACAATCAGCTAACTTAATTTTTTTAGGTTTCATTGAGAAACGACTGACATGCATCACTGTCTAAGGGGGACAGCGTGATGGTTTGCCTTACGTCTGTTGTGAAATGATTATCACAGGAGGTCAGCTGACAATTGCCTTCTTACAGAGATATGAGAAAGAGAAAAGGAGAAAAGAATAAAGGAGAAACATTCACCTTATGTTTAGAATTCTTAGGATTTCTCTCTTAAGAACATTCCTACACATTATACAATACTGTCAGCTATGGGCTTCCCTGGTGGCTCAGCCAGTAAAAGTTCTGCCTGCAATGCAGGAGACCCTGGTTCGATTCCTGGATCAGGAAGATCCCCTGGAGAAGGGATAGGCTGCCCACTCCAGTATTCTTGGGCTTCCCTGGTGGCTCAGAAGGTGACGAATCCGCCTGCCACGTGGGAGACCTGGGTTCGATCCCTGGGTTGGGAAGATCCCCTGGAGGAGGGCATGGCAGCCCGCTCCAGTAGTCCTCGTGTGTATTATGTCCCGTCCGCATGCTGCTGTTGCATTGCTGCCTCTGACTGCGGCCCTCTGGACGGGGCCCACCGGCGCCTTTGTGCTCCGCTGTGCCTGGCGCTGGCTCAGGGTCCCTTCCCCGTGGCTCTGGCTGGAGGTCCGTACCTTTCGACCCCCTGCCTCTAATTGTCCTCCTCCCCACTCTGCCTCTGGTAGTCAGTCACAAGTCAGTTTCCTCCTGGTCAGTCTTGGTAGATGGTGTGTTTCTGAGAACCCTCCCGTCGCTTCCACGTGGTGCGGTTTGTTGGCGTATAGTTGTCCTCGCAACCTCCCGCGGTCCCCCGGTGCTTGTGGCGTTGGCCGCCGTAGCTGTGTCCCCTGCGAGCTCAGCCTGGGCTCACGGCCGGGGGCTTGTGGCGCTGGCCTCCCAGCCCAGTTCTCGGTGGTCCAGTAACTGGCTTGTGTCTGCTCTCATGTCCCCGTTTCCTTCTGCTTTTAATTTCCTGTTTGGAAGAGCTCTGGGTTCTTGTAATGAGGGGAAAAAANTTTTTTTTTACTATAATGCTAAAGTGGTTTCTAGCTTTCATATATTTAAGAGTATCACCAGGGTGAATATCCTTAAGGCTAAATATTTTCACCCATCTTTATTTCCTAAGTATTCCTCTAAGTGTTGATATGTACCATATGTATTTGCTTTTTGTAATTATAATGTTATATAATTTTGTAACTTGAATCTCTCTCCACTTAATTTATTAAATGCACTTTCCCAGTTGCTGCATGATTTTTTAAGCTTAGTATTTTTAAGAACTCTAGGACATTTCTCTCTGTGGATGGAATAATTTATTTGCATACTCCTCCAAAATATGGGTTGCTCTCCATTTTATTAATGTAAATAATATGACAAAAAAATTCCACGTTTTAGACTCTTTCCTTCACATAACTTCCCTTAAGTGGATCAAATATCATATCAGTAGCTAACCCAATAGTTTATAGTAGAGAAATCAATGTGTGAACAGGACTCACAATGGGCTTGAAAGTTATCAAAGCCTCAAAGATAAGTAACATTCACCACGTTACACCTGGAGCCATGAACTGAGACCTCTGTCTGATTGAGGACTTGCTTGACTATTTGAGAGAATTCTTCCGCAGCAAGGAACAAGCTGTACAGACTCTTTTTGACAAACTTTGGCAAAATGACTTAGAAATACATTTTTTAAAATGAATAATAATGATATTATGGCTTCCTTTAAATGAGGTTGGCATAGCCACTCCATCTTAACCACAACCTAAGCACTGTTTTCTTTTTAGTATCGAGTGGCCATATTCCTAATCAAACACTAGCTCTCTCATGACCAAGGAGACCCAGGTGCTAGTCAGTAAACTGGGTGTCAGTTTAGATAATTTTTGCCCATAGGACACAAGCTAGTTCTTTAGCCTACATCAGATCCAAGTCCATGACTGGTCTTGGTGTGGTTCTCCAACCACTTCAGCTAAGGAACTACAGACAGCAAATAACTTCACAGCATGGATACAAAACCCAGTTGGGTTGTACATAAAAAGCCAGGCCCTCTGAGGATGCTTGTTAATGTCATATAACACAACCAGAAGTGGCCAAGAGGACAGAAGGAAACCCACCCAGAAAATCCCTCTGCCCATCTATTTCTGTCCACATGGGTAGAGTACTAAATACTGAGCAAACAGGAGCCTGTGGAATGAGGGGTGTTGGGGGACGGAGCTGGTGACAATGAGCAGTGTTTCCATGCTGCTCTCATTCATTCATTCATCACACTCTCTGGAGAAGGGAGCTAGGCTGGATGCTGCAGATGGAGCAGGGACAATGATTCCCTACCATGGTTCTCTGTGTGGGAAGGGCAGAAGTGGCTTTCCAAATGCACTCCAAAAGGCAGGAATCTATAGTACCAGGGTCACACGACTGTGGGACTTACTTGAACACTTAGCAGAACTTACCAAACAACCCATCTTCCAGCTCTTCATGGGGCACAGCTGACCCGTTCCAGGGCCAGATCCACCACTCAGGGATAGTTGAGACCCTAACAGTCAAAGGCACAGCCAGGCTGGCCTAAGTCCAAGCCTTTGTAATTTTCAACACAAAAAACTGTACAAACATTCCTTAAGTCGCAGGTCCCAATGTATCTGCGGGTCCGGATCTTCCAGGAACAGGTCTAACCGCTTCGCTTTGCTTTCCATGTTCGCCCCAGCTTATCTCTGACACCAAAGGATTTCAGACCAATCAGTGGGAATCCAGCTACTGGGCTTTACCAGAACATGTTTTGGTCATAGTTTATTCATAATTATCACTGGTTAGTTGCCATTGTACTATGGAAAGAGGAATTTGAAATCCAATCTCAGGACTTTACTTGGCTAGCTGGAATATTTTGCAGCTCCGCCAGCCAACACCTGTGCACAGCAGTCACTACAGACACCGGGGAAGGCATAGCTTGTGGGGGAAGGCGTGGCTTTGGGGAGGCGAGGTTTGTGGAGAGGGCGTGGCTTGTGGAGAAGGCTTGGCTTTCGGAGGCGAGAGTCCCCAGGCACCAATCCTGGTTCCTGCTTCACCTTTCTGATTTGGACAGACGTTCTGTTGAAGTGTGTCCTCCTGTAATTCACATTCACGTCCTCACCCCATTACCTTATTTAGAAATAGGGTGGTGACAGGTGTGATTAGTTAAGATGAAGTCATTCTGAAGAAAGGTGGGCCCCTAATCCAATAATACTGATGTCTCATGAAAAGGGGAAATTTGGAGAGAGACCCACACACAGAGAATGTGTGGGAAGATGAAGGAAGGAAACGCCAAAGATTGCAGCAAAGCAGAAGAAGCAAGGAGAGGTGCAGGGAAAACATTCTTCCTCATAGCCCTCCATCCTGCTGACATCTTGATCTCAGACTCTCGTTGTCCAGAAGATGAAACAATACATCTCTGTTATTTAAGCCACTCCATTTATACTACTTGCTATAACCATGCTAGCAATCTAACACAGCAAGTTACTGTGTCACAGCTTTCTCATCTGTAAAATGGGGATAAGAAAGGTACTCCTCTAACAGAGACAAGAAGCAGATTACAATTTGTTGTTTAGAACAATGCCTGGCAGAGCAGTGCATTTGAATGTTAATGTTCTCCAAACATTCTTTTTTAATCAAAGAGACTCTCACTTGAAAAAAAAGAAAAAAGGAAAAAAAAAACCTCTTGAAGTTTCCCACAAAGCTGCTTAGTGAAAGGCGAGCGTGATAACAGCCCACACCAGATTTCTCAGGAGATGGGGAGTACCCTCCCTTGGCTGGTGGCCGAGGCAGGGTGTGGTACAACAGGAATCATCTTCTCTGCTCTTGGTCTCACACCCACTCAAGGCACCATGTCCCTTCCCTCCCTGCAGCAGCCACCACAGGAGCCTCGGCCCTAGAGTCCTGGCCCTTTCCTCCCATTAGTCTCTCAAAAACCTAAACCGTCCTACCACCCCAAATGCAGTCATCCCCAACCCTCATTCTGCAACTTTATCAACACCACCCACCCTTAGACTTCAATGCTGTGCAGAAGTCCATTCCTCCCACCTAAACTCAGTTATTCGGTTCATCTCCCTCTTGTCGATCTCTCCTGTGGACAATCTCCCACCAGTACTGACTTCCTCTCTTATTCCTAACCTACCAGTCAAGAAGGCCCAGCCCCAAACTCACCCTTTCCAGTGAAGCCCTCCCTTAACCCTTATAGTATTTATCACTGGGGTTCCTGGTTTTGTTTTGAATGACACAAGCCTTCTGTTGCTGTACCTGTTTCATGCATGTCAATCACAGTATCTCAACTAGACAGTAAATTTAGAGACCATTCATGCATCCCACACTACTGAAGACCTACTAATGCCAGGCACCAGGCAAGGCAACAGGGTTAACAGGTATCACTGGGTAGTATTTACTGAAAAATTACTGTGTGCCAGACTTTATCCTAATCCTCACAATGATACTGGAAGGTGCTGGCATCACCCTGGTTTACAGATGAGAAAATCAAAGATGAGAGATTATGTAACCTGTTCAATATTGCATAGATAGTAAAGGATAAAACTGGGACAAGATAAACAGGGTTGAGAAATAGTATAATGGGTCAGCTATAACCAGACCCCAAAGAATGTGAATTAAGGCACTGCCCATTTTGAAGGATGCTAATAATTATATACAGGCATACATCAGAGATATTATGGGTTCAGTTTCAGACCACTGTAATAAAACAAATATTGCAATAAAGCAAGTCAGGAACTTTTTGGTTTCCTAGTATTATAAAAGTCATGTTTACACTATAGTCTATTAAGTATAGACTTAATAGAACTCAATAAAGCAAGTCAGGAACTTTTTGGTTTCCTAGTATTATAANTTCAGACCACTGTAATAAAACAAATATTGCAATAAAGCAAGTCAGGAACTTTTTGGTTTCCCAGTATTATAAAAGTCATGTTTACACTATAGTCTATTAAGTATAGACTTAATAGAACTCAATAAAGCAAGTCAGGAACTTTTTGGTTTCCTAGTATTATAAAAGTCATGTTTACATTATAGTCTATTAAGTATGTGATAGAATTATGTCTAAAGAAACAATGTGCATAAGAGTGAAAAATTATAAAACAAAAAACAATTACAGCAGCATTATAAAAGATCACAGATCATGACAACAAATATAATAATGAAAAGGTTTGAAATATTGTAAGAATTACCGAAGCATGACACAGAGAAATGAAGTAAGCAAATGATGTTGGAAAAAATGGTGCCAAAAGACTTGCTTGATGCAGCATTGCCATAAACCTTCAATTTTCTTAGGAAAAATAAGCAATATCTGAAAAGCACAATAAAATGAGGTATGCTTATATATGATATATATATAATATATGACAAGGTGATACATATTAACCACTGACATCCTTCCAAATGGGCACTGCCTTAATTTATTCTTTGGAGTCTGGTTATATATCCATATCTGAAGACAGAGCTAGCTATACCATTCATTAATGACTTAGATTAAATAGGCATGCCTACTAAGTTTTGGGGATTTCCAGGTGGCTCAGTGGTAAACAATCCACCTGCAATGCAGGAGATACAGGTTCGATCCTGGGGTTGGGAAGATCCCCTAGAGGAGGGCATGGCAACCCACTCCAGTATTCTTGCCAGGAAAATTTCATGGGCAGAAGAGCCGGACCAGCTGCAATCCATGGGGTTGCAAAGAGTCAGACATGACTGAGTGGCTGAGCATGATAAGATGGATGACAATGTGATTATGATAAGAGTTAGAATTTAATGCAAAAACCTGAGCAACAGAATTACTGAACAAACTTAAAATAAAATTTAACTAGGATAAATATAGTGTCTTGAATTTGGGTTCAAATATTCAACAGTCCAAGCCTACAAAGACAATGACAAGGCTTTGCAAGCAACAGTGGTAGAAAAGAATCAATAGTAAACTACGAATGAAAAGGGGGATGCGGGTAAAAAAAAAATATGTCAGGTTATAGTAATAAAGCTACATGACTGAGAAGTGGAAAATGCCACTATTTTAAGTTCTTTTGCAACAAATCTAACGTTTTGCTCAGAATTCTAAGCCTCAGCTTGAAAGTATGTCAAACGGGCATATATGTTCAAATGAAACTGACATAGTTAAGAATCCTCATGTTTCACAATTTCATAGATTGCATACTAACCAAATGAATGTATGCACTTGAATGTAACCTACAACTAAGTTTAAAATGTATAATTGTAGGCTGACATCATTCCCAAACTTCCCTGTGAAGGTATGGGATCAGGTCAGGACAGTTCCCATCACTGCAAACAATCTCAGAATGATGACTGTATGGTATACTTAACACAGGTCCTTTTAATCCCACTTCTTATCAAACTCAACCTATTACTGGACTAAAAGGAAAAGCTTGATTGACAACCTAATGTGACCAGTTGGTAACACTTAGGAGCAGTTTCCATTTCAAACATGGAAAAAGCACTGCACGTCACACGAACAGCATGTCCACCAACAGGACGATGGAGAACTGGACAAATGGCAACCAATGTTCACTACCGGGGTAAAAGCCATCAAAATGACACACCCTTACCACCTAACTCTCTCAGAGGAAACTCACTGCGGAAACTGCCTGTGGCCAAGTGTAATGGTTTTCCAGGGCCACCACCATAAAATACCACTAACTGGGTGGCTTAAAATAACAAAAATGTACTGTCTCCCAGTTCTGGAGCCTAGAAGCTCAAGATCAAGGTGTTGGCAGGGCTGTTTCCTCCTGAGGGTAAATCTGCTCCACACCTCTCCCCTCACTGCTAGGGGTCTGAAGACAATCTTTGGTCTTTCCTTGGCTTACAGGTGCATCACAGAGTTCTCTGCCTTCATCTCCACGTGGTGTTCTTCCTGTCTCTACACAGTCTTCCCTCTGCCCAGGTCTGTGTCCGAGCATCCCCTTTGCATAAGGATATCAGTCATATTGGATTAGCACTCATCTTAATAACTTCATTCTAACTTAATTGCCTTTATTAAGATCCAAATTCCAAATAAGGTCCCCTAGGGCCTCAGTCTGTGACTTCAGTCAATCTTTTGGGGGATGGGTAGCAATTCAACCCAGATCACTGAGTTAATCTACTCCAGGCCCCATTCCTCCTATCCCCTGAGGTGTCGCTAGTTTCATGGCTGCCAACTGGGGAGAGTGTTTTCCTCTCAGAATTCCTCCCTTGTAGCTAGATAGGGGCATGTGATTAAAGCTCCAATAAGTTCCATGTGAGGGGAGAATGATTTGTGTGACTTCGGGGTCACATCCTTTTAAAAAAGAAGATGCTACTAGATTTTTCTGATGGTTCAGTGGCTAAGACTCCCTGCTCCCAATGCAGAGGACCTGGATTCCACTCCTGGTCAAGAAACTAAGATCCCGCATGCTACAACTAAGACCTGGCACAGCCAAATAAATAAAAAATTTTTTTTTTTTTTAAAAGGAGATGCTTGGGGTTCATTCTCCCTCTTTCTGGTTCTCACATGCAGAATATGCACCATGAGCACTGTCCAAAGGAATTAGTAAGATATAAGGCATTTTAAAGTTTCTAGGAGCCATATTAAATAAGAAGGAACAAGGGGAGTGAATTTTAAATTTGCTTAATTCATTGTCTGGAATGTTAGCATTTGAATGTGTAATTATAAATATTATTATTAAGGTATTTGACACATTTATTATTTGGTACTAAATCTTTGAAATCTGGTGGGTATCTCACATTTATGGAATACCTCCATTTGGACTAGCCACATTTCAAGTGTTCAAGAGCCCCAGGCAGCAATCACCTACCGCAACACACGGTGCAGCTCGGGAGGACATTATAGAGAAACCTGGGTCCCTGGAGGAGTCCATGAAGCAGACCTGTCCTGCTGGCTCTGGAGTGTTGGAAATGTTTACTTAAGGAAACAGTTCTATCTATCTATCCAATTTCATATATCTTGTTATCACAGCTTACAAATCATATCATAATAAATATGTCCTCTGGGGTCTCCCAGAAGGACCCTGCAGCTTCTCGGTTATGAAACAACCCTTTAAAGCACGGACGCTGACTCTCATGGAAAAATAAGGAAACCTCCAAAATCACAGCCCAAGTTTGAAAAATTACCATAGAAACATTCTCAGCATTGAAAAATACATTTCAAAATAAACCCATCCCAGGAGAACATGCGGTTCCTCAGACTTGTTTCGTTCTTTTCCCACATTGTAAATCTCTGCACCTCCCAGTCAGTCAGCCCACTGGACAGCCCAAGAGGAAGGAGGAAGGGTGACACCATGTCCTCCAGCCTCCTCTCTGAGAAGATAGAAAATGAAATCCTTTCCGGCAGTGCTTCTTAAAAAGTGAAACTAATTTCACATGGTAACAACTAATAATTGGAAAACCAAGTCAATCAGAACATACTGATTTTTCCTTGTTTAAAGGGAGGTGGGGACTCAAAAGGAAAGTGAATGCTTGTCACTAATGTCATCTTAATAGACACTGCGGCTTCAACTCATGCTGACACCTGCTGCCACAGAAATGCAAAGAACCACCTCCTATGGCAAAGATCTACGGAAAGAAACTCAACTGAAAAATCTCCATGGAATGAATTCAGAAGCAACTCCTATTTCACTTCAAAAGAAAAGTTACATACAAGAATTTGTCAAGCAGAAAACACCGATGTCAGCCATAGTTCAAAATTATTGGGTAATTAATTTCAGAATAAAGAGATAAGAGGTAATAACCTAGATGATTTTCTGCTTGTGCAGATGATCAGATTTCCCCAAGTTTAGGGGCCAGCTTCTGAGTTTCATATCAGTTTCTAGCTACAGCAGGAATTATATCAGGTTTAACCAAGAATTCCTGCACTTATGGTCTGGGGTAACTAGAATGATAACCATTTTGTCTTCTTGCTTTTCTTTTTCCTTGGAAAGTTTTTGTTTGCTGCCTCCTATACAATATTACGGAACTCCATCCACAGTTCTTCAGGTACACCGTTTACAAGTTCTAATACCTTGACAAACCAAGACCGTGTGGAAAGCAGAGACATTACTCTGCCAACAAAGATCTGTCAGTTCAGTTCAGTTGCTCAGTCGTATCCGACTGTTTGTGACCCCATGGAATGCAGCATGCCAGGCCTCCCTGTCCATCACCAACCCCCAGAGTTTACTACAACTCATGTCCATTGAGTAGGTGATGCCATCCAACCATCTCATTCTCTGTCGATCGTCCCCTTTTCCTCCCACCTTCAACCTTTCTCAGCATCAAGGTCTTTTCCAATGAGTCAGTTCTTTGCATCAGGTGGCCAAAGTATCACGGTTTCAGCTTCAGCATCAGTCCTTCCAATGAATACTCAGGACTGATTTCCTTTCGGATGGACTGGTTGGATCTCCATGCAGTCCAAGGAACTTCAAGAGTCTTCAACACACTTCAAAAGCATCAATTCTTTGGTGCTCAACCTTCTTTACAGTCCAACTCTCACATCCATACATGACTACTGGAAAAACCACAGCTCCAACTAGATGGACCTTTGTTGGTAAGTAATGTCTCTGCTTTTTAATATGCTGTCTAGGTTGGTCATAACTTTCCTTCCAAGGAGTAAGCATCTTTTAATTTCATGGCTGCAGTCACCAT